>OX377201.1:14206581-14519326 GCA_947396885.1 Heligmosomoides polygyrus polygyrus
TAATCCTAGTCAAAAGAAATACATCAACCTCCTCGAAAGTGTCCAGAACAACTACACGAGAAAGCTGTTTAGGGTAGGTTATGCCAACATTCCGAAAGGAGCGGAGCGGTTAGAGCAAGGCAACTAGGCTTACCATCTTTAAACACCATCTGATTCACCAACGTTCACCTCCGTCTGACGGTGACTGGTGGAGCTCCACTTCCACCACAAAGGCTCCGACGAAGGCGAAACCGCCGAAACGTAAGGCGAATAAAGTGTTGTAACAATCTCGGTGGACAGCTCCACGAACAAACAATTCAACACGAAACATCATGCCGAGATTTATGGAAAGTCGGACATGGAGTCTACTCATCTTTAAATAATAGAAGGAGAAAGCAGACCTAATCATGCTATTTAAAATTATCACTAAAATACTCTCAATAGACGCTATAGAGGATTTTGGTGTGCAACTGACCAGGAATAGAATAGGAAGACTAAGGTTGTATCCTAGAGTTGCCAGGTCTCAAGTTAGGTCAATCCTCCTCTCCTATCGAAATCTAAAGGATCTCATCCGACTTATTGGCTAAGTCGAAAAAATGATTAACACGTCTATGTCTCGTTTTAGATGTCTTCTTACTCGAAAAAGCTTATTGTAGATTGCGTGTTGTTGCATTTCTTCAAAATTTTCTCGCGATATTTTTGTTTGCCTTTTTAGGCGTGTGATAACTTTGTAACCACGCCTGAATAAATAAATAAATAAAATAAATAAAATGTCTGCAAGTGTAGGAATTTGGCAATTGAGCGAGATCTCGTAATTGCTCATCAGTCATTTTTTAAAATTCTTGAAATTTATGCTCCGGAAAGGGCTGTGTCCATACCGTTTTTTCGATGCGTTTTTATCCTTGTTTTTTCATCTTTCTTTAGGAACTTTCTTACCATTTTACTTTAGGCTTTTCGTAGAATTCTGTATTATGTTTGTCTATCAATTTATTCTGTGTTTTAGTTGTCTTATTCGGTATTACCGCCAAATGTAAGGTAGAAAAACGATCATGGAGCATTGTTATTTCGGGGCTTAAGGAGACGCGTGAAAACAACACCTTATACGAGCGGCACAGTGACCTTGTTTGCGCTGTATTAGATGCAATAAACGTTGAATGTGTGCCTTAGGAGGTGTACCACTTGGGCAAACCTGATCCCGAACGGAGCAGGCTTGTGAAGGTTGTTTTGCCAACGACGTCTCCGTCCGTAGAAGGATGACGGCAGAAGAGCGTAAGCAAGACTGCGAACTGAGAAGGTTGGCAAGGGAACGCAATTCAGGTAAGGTGAACCGGGAATGGGTAGTGTATCGTGGGTAGTTGAAACGCATCTCTGAGTTGCTAGTAGGAACACGGGAAACGTGTAAGCTGGCACCGTGAATCTGTTATCTCTTTAACGCTAGAAACCTCGCAAAAAAGTTGCATAACCTTCACTGTCTTCACGACTGTAATCTGGATATCATTTTTATTACCGAATTCTGGTTATCTCCTAAAATCAAAGACCCCGAAATTGTGAGCAGGTTCACATACAATGTATTTAGAGCTGACAGAAGTGGCCGGAGAGGAGGAGGAGTTTCGTGCATTGTCAACAATAACGTATGTACCAAGAAACTTCCACGCAATTTTGTGTTGAAAGCAGATGTTTTGTGCTTGGACATGTTTTACACGGGCTCATGTTTGCCTTCAAGATTCATTTTGGTTCATCGTTCTCCAAATTCTCTTATAAGTGATGATGAAGGTCTCATTGACGCTATCTCTATACTGTCGGTTTCGGAAAGTACTATATTGTTCGTAGATTTAAATCTCAAAATTGGTTGGCAAAATATGAAAGCACTAGATTCCGTCTCAACACATTTTCTCAGTTTCTTAATTGACTGTGGTCTGAAACAACATGTTACCCAACCCACTCATCACGACAAAACACTTGACGTAATTCTGACATCAAACAACTTTGTAACCAACGTTTAAATTCCCTCTCTCCACATCCGATCATTGCACTATTGGTTTCAGACTATGCGCTTCTCTCGAACCTTCATGTGGTATCCCAAAACCAGATTTCGCCAGAGTTGATTATACTTGTCTTAATTTGAGTTCCTTCAGTGTAGATTGGCTCATTTGTTCGAAGATTAGGCATCTTCCTCTGATCTTTGTCGTAGGTTCTGTTTTGTAGTATACGATGTTCTTTCAAAGCACGTACCCTTCAAATTCTGCACTCCTCTTGACCTTAAGCTTCCTACTCACATTCGAAACTTTCACAGAAAAAGCGCGTATTTTTCAGCATAGCCGACCCACTGAACAGTAGTTTGTATAAAAAGATTTGCAAAGACGCTGATTTTCACATTAAAAAATTCTGGGCGACGGCTTATTTCTGCAAATTCCGCAAAAGAGCTTCATGCTTATATCCGAAGCAAAATTAAATCTGCTGGACAAATTCCCTTGCTTACTGATATGGATGGCTCATCGTGCTTTAATGATTAATGAAATCAAAAGCTGTTGCTTTGGGAAAGTTCTTTGCAAGCGTCTTTTCTTACGACTCTGCACCAAATACCTCTTCATCTTCTATTGTGAATCCATTCGCTGCACACCAGTTTTGTGACGTTTTCTTTCACCGATCTGAGATCTTCAAAATTCTCAAACACTTAAATCCCCCTTTTACTGACCATTATGATGGTATCCCGCCCATTGTGTTCAAAAAATGTGCCGAGCCGCTTTCGGAGCCCTTAGCCTTCATTTTCAATGCCTCAACGCTGTACGGTGAAACACCAGAGGTTTGGAAAGAGGCACTAGTCACAGCATTTCCTAAGAATACTGGAGCTCAATTAGTATCTCAGTATCGTCCGATAAGCATTACGCCATGTTCTGTAAAGGTTATGGAGAAGGTTATCAGACAAAAACTTCTTGCATGGCTTGAGAGGCTCCGTGCTTTTCCGTCTGAACAACATGGCTTTATGTCTGGAGTTTCAACAATTACCAACCTCGTTGATAGCTTATTTGAGGGGAATGTTGCTGCCAGTCAAGGCATGTCAATGGATGTCATCTACATAGATCTCTTAAAGGCTAAATTAATTTTTAAACTCGAGCTTCTGGGAATTGGCGGTAACTTGTTAAGGTGGTTCACTTCCTATTTGAGGAACAGGTTCATGACTATAAAGGTTGGAAGGGAATTCTCCGCTAGACATCATTGCAGAAACGGGGTTCCACAGGGGGGCGCTCTATCGCCTTTTCCCTGATACCATGGATTTGCCAGAATCTCTAACAGCCTCACAGAACCTGAAAGTCCAGTTTTATGCAGATGTCATCAAGATCTATGGCATCTGTAATAGAGGGAATCCCGATAGTGTTTGTTTAGCACTTGAGAGGTTTCTGGTGAGATTAGCTGATTATGCATCCCGTTGGAATCTGACTGTCAATTTTAATAAAAGCTCCGTCATGCACATAGGAGAAGGATCGGCTAGAGAGTACAGTGTTAACGGCATACCACTAAAAAGCACTGATCTAGCAAAAGATCTAGGTGTATTGTTCAACTCAAAATTGAATTTCTCTCAAAACATTAGGGTTTTGGTTAGAAAAGCTTTTGGTACTCTATTTCTGATTTTTTACGTTTATACGATCCTCGTTTACTTACGCGATTGTACAAAGTCTACGTTCTTCCTCATCAGAGTATTGCTCTCAGCTATGGAACCCGAGCAAAAAGAAGGAGATTTTACAAATCGAAAGAGTTCAAAAAACCTTCACGAAACTGGTTTTCCACTGTGCCAACAATTCACGAACGAATTTTGCTGATTTACCTGATTATCCTAATCGATTGAAATTGTTGGAATTGAAAAGTTTACAACACAGGGGTGCTGTAGTGATCTTGTGTTTTGTTTCCGCATTCTACGCAGAAAAATTAGATTGACACCTAGTAAGTACTTGATATTCCGGCCATGTGGTGAGAGAACAGGTTTTTTTAACCTAACTATCAGCGCATTCGAAGAAGATGTTTCAGCAAATTATTCAACTTTGTGTTTTATAGACTTGCGAGGTGGATGGCAGCTTTACCCGCTAAAGTTCTGCAATCCGAGAACAGCTCTAGTTTCAAGAAAAAATTGGAAAATATTGAATTGTTGCAGCTTCTAGAAAGAGTAAGCAACCGTTAGTGCTTTCAGTCTCTAACCACCTTCCGTCCTTCACATTCGTAAATGCCATGAAGACACCTGCAGATCAAGAAAACTTGCTTTAAAGATATTTAAGAGTAGTATTCTGTAATGTCGCTGCCAATTATATGAGTGTTTTTCGAACCGTCGTTAAAATTATCAGCTCGTAGCATTACTCGTTGCCTTGTCTTCACATTCCCAACATTTCATACATGTCCTCGCTCTCTTACATCGTTTCAGCTTATTGATGGTGTAATGGTGATGGCAACGGCACAGAAGCTCTAACACGCAAAGCTCTTTTTTCTCTACTTTTCCTTTCGTACTGCTGCCGCTATATTCATTTCGCCTCTCTCCAATTACTGACTACGAGTTGGCAACGATCACAAATCTTATAAAAGATTCCTAAACATTTAGAATCAAAGGATTGAAAAACATTCAGACTGCAGCATATGTTCTTGTTCCTCCCTACTGCTGTTTGTTCAAGGCGCACAACTTGTGCTATAAATGAAAATGAAAATGAAAATGTCTCAATTTCATAAAAATGGTTCAGGGCTTTTTTGGCGCTTTTGATTTCTCCCTAGCGAGTGGCGCTCCCTAGCGAGCGTACAATAACAATAAAAGGACAAAATAAACAAATAATCACTATTTTTAAGTCTTGGGAACCGTACCAATGAAATTCCCGTCGATAGCACACCTGTCCAGCCTCGCATTTCACATGGATGCTTCATCTTGTTCTCCAGTGGAAGCACCTGAAACAGCAACGTCAAACTACAAAAAAGACTTCTGGGTGTAATAAGGCATTTCTTAATCATTAGCAACGCTATCTGTGCATGACCGGGACTGGCTCCTCATTACTGTCTAAGTTCCTATCTATATCCACTTCCCTCTGATATCTTCTGCTATGGATATAGAAATTGGTCATCCACTTCTCCGTCAGATGCGCACTACAGCACACTACAACTATGATATCAATTCTAGAGGAGATGTCTTGTAATGTTAGACTGTAGGATTCTGCATAACCGCATCTTCTCATTGCACTATTTAAGTCACAGTTTTCAAGTGTAAAAAGAAAGCACGGCAAGGGAAAAGGACAAGCGGATTTCTGTTGCTTTAAAGCGGAGGTATTCTAAACACGTTTTAGTAGTTCGCTGTTCTATATTGTTGACTTATTTTCATTATCTTTCACCTATGTTTTAGGAAAATGTTTACCTTTGCTCTTGTTTCTTTTTTAGTATTGGATTGTTTTTTAGACTTAACAATGTGCACAAGGTTGTAAGCACTTTTGAGTGCAATAAATAGATGAATAATTTTTGAAAGTTTTATTCGGACGGCCAAGTTTTCTTCTTCTAGATAGGAGGATTGGTGCAAGGTACGCAACGCCTGTGCATTTGGTTGCCATCGTAAGTCATTTTGTAGGCCACAGACGCTTTCGAATTGCCTTCGCGATATCCTGAAGAGTGTGTGCCGGCTCTCACAAAGAAGTGGATAACTCACCTTTATCCTTTATCTTTCAATTCAGTAAAAAAATACTCAGAAATACTTAAACACTTAAAGCACATTCCTCCGCGTGCCTAACCAGGATACTATCTCAACGGTAGGTCGGAACGGCACAAGTGTTGTATATGGGCAGAACCGCCTCTCCCTGGGAAGTAACAAACTGCAGGTATCTCGACCCCAATACAACTCTGCGCAGAGTTAGGGGCGACGGAAGTCGCGTATTGGCGCCCTGTTGATTCACGTGCTCCACAGCTGACGGGCGCGCGCGGGAGGAGGGCTCGTATCGCGGCTCAGCGCAGTGCACAGGTGGCGTAGTAGGGAAGCGTTCGGGCTCGTGAGCGAAGGATCGGGGGTTTGGATCCCGCAGACTGCGTTTGTTTTGCACTTTTGTAAAATCCATGTTTATCATATTGGTATTCCACCTAGGGGTATTATAGTGTGTTATAGAGCATGTTTACATATAACATATGCTTCAAACTACAGATTAGCTAAATGTTCACTTCTGAGTGTCACTTATTTTAAGCTTATTTTGTGTGAAGCTGTCACCGGCAGAAACTTTAAGAATGTAATCCTGTGCCTTCCTATATTATCCAGCCGAATGGTGAAGAACGGATGTCAGATTCGTGATCAGCACCCCAAATAACCCTCCTAGACGAAGTTTCAGCGAAATCGGTGACCCTCCTGGACCACCCTTGTTAACGGTATGGGCGACCTCCTACCGACTCGCGAAAAACGAATGTCAGATTCGTGATCAGCACCCCAAATAACCCCCTGGACGAAGTTTCAGCGAAAAATTCTTTTTGACCGAAGTCTTGACGGTGGAGTCGGAACTTTTAACTAGTGCCACAAAATATCTATCGTTACATTACTACAGCTTCACACAAAATAGGCTTAAAATAAGTGACACTCAGAAGTGAAATTTTTAGCTAATCTGTAGTTTGAAGCATATGTTATATGTAGACATGCTCTATAACACACTATAATACCCCTAGGTGGATTACCTATATGATAAACATGGATTTTACAAAAGTCCAGAACAAGCGCAGTCTGCGGGATCCAAACCCCCGACCCCCCATTCACGAGCCCGAGCTTTTCTCTACTACGCCACCTGTGCACTGCGCCCGATTCGCGATACGAGCCCTCATCCCATTGGCGCCCAGCTGCGGAGCACGTGAATCAACAGGGCGCCAATACGCGACCTCCGTCGCCCCTAACTCTGCGCAGAGTTGTATTGGGGTCGAGAAACCTGCAGTTTATTACTTCCCAGGAAGAGGCGGTTCTACCCATATACAACACTTGCGCCGTTCCGACCTACCGTTGAGATAGTATCCTGGTAAGACAGGTTTGTGACTTGTTTTTAGGTAGCGTTGTTGTGGCTGAATGCTTCATCCCTTCTTCAAATCAACTTTAACCTTTGCGTTCAAGCCTTATGTAAGACTTGTTGTAGAAATGGGGACATCGGTGTTCAATGCAATAGTGAAAAGGACCTCCTGTAAAGCTTTCAAAATAGTTTAATATAATCTTTATCTTGCTTTTTAGGCAGTTTTTGCTAGAATTTATGCAAGCTTGCTTCCTCTCTAAGCTGCTCACCAAGATTATTAAACAAGCTTTACTTCGTCTGACGTTTCGATGTCTTCGCCTTCTTCGTAGTCTGGAAAAGTCGAGAATATTAGTGAATCTACTCTTTCAAATGCCACTTCATCATACAGAATAGCATTCTCAAGGCAGCCAGAGTAAAGAGTCGATGTCTCAGGTACAGGGTATCAACTATCCTTCCAAGTGGGTGCTGACGAGCACCATCCGTTACCCGCAGATGGAGATAGACTTGGGTGAGTGAGTTTAGCTTCGGATGCCACCCGATTGAAGTATCCTGAAGGTCAAATCGACCCATAGCGCTCGGCAAAGGTTCTCAGTTCTTGGGTTATCGCTATGCACTCCTCCTTGCGGTTGACCTGTTGGTTCCAGGCCGCTATCCAAAGCGCCTCAAGTGTCCGGCGTGCTGAGATTTCGCCTTCTGTCGTTAGGGTGGAGGCGGACACTTGGGACATAATGCCATACTGGGATCAGAGCCTGTGCTCTCGCCAAGGTTTTTTTGACACATTGGGTTTTTTGAAGCCATCCAAATGCTCCTTGACCCTAGTACACAACGGTCTACCCGTTTTCCCAATGTACTCCTGCCCGCACATTCTACATGACATGAGGTATAGCACCCCTGATGTCATGCAGTCTCCCTCAGCAAACTACACAGGATGCAGTTGAGCACATCCGATCGTAGATTCGGTTCCGGACCAACTGACCCTTCAAGCTTGTGGGGGGCAGCTCGACCTCCTTCACCACTTCTGGAAGATCCGCTTTGTGAACGCACGCGCGAAACTCTGCGCTCACATCGTGTGAGGTAAAAGGCAGACAGAAAGGTATTTTTCCCCACTCCTCCTCACGGCGAACCATAACGCTGGGACTCTTCTAGAAAAACTACTAGCTGGATTCCCGCTGATTTCTGCAATGTTTTTTTTGCCATATATAAAGGCAGAACAGATTTTCTTCGTTATCCGATGAAGCGGCAATGGGTGTCTGGAGCACATTTTTGACACATTGACGACAACGCGTATTTCACAGTGCGGCTCTCTAGAGACAATTGATTGTTAAGCTGGCTGTAGCGTGCGCATCATTTATGCTCCGTATTCCCACAGGACCGCGTTTTTGTCGCGCCAAAGGTGTGTACAGGACCTTTAAGCTGTTTCGAGAGTATTGGCCCTATACTTCGAGAAATGGAAGGCTTTATTGCTGTTATAACGTAAAATCAAAATGATAACATTGACAACAGCTTTAAAAAGCTCTGGTGAGCGATGTGCGGAATTTGCGCTGCCATGAAATGAATCCCGGCTTTCCGACATTTCTATTCTTCCTGCTCTATGTTTATTGTCCCAATTTTTTAAACCGGAAAACGCAAGCACTGATGATTCAAAGCCGATTTTACTGCAGAATTTTCACTCCTTGAAGTGAACATACATATTCATAGCAAGGAAAACAACAGAGTTTCGCCAACCTGTAGTCTTCCTTGGAAAAAGCAGTGTATTTTCTATCCTTACGCCGCTATGGAAGCAATGCTGACAACCACACTGAATGCTTATAGTTTTAGCAACAGGCTCCAATTTCTAGAAAAAAAGTTAAGTGCTACGTTCCAACGGTTACATGCTCCACTACGCTTAGAAAACGTCAAATTAAATTTAAATTCAAAGCCATAGAATAGAAGGCTTTAACAGAAAAGTTTTCGTGTACAATTATCATACCGCGATGTTCATTTGATCCGTGAAAACGGTATTTCCACCAACTCAAAATTGTTTTGTTAATTATTTTTTGTTGACGTCTTTCCGACATTCAATTTTTTCGTTAATCCAGTACATAGTACTTGTAGAAAACAAAGAATCTGTTCTCATTATACAGCCTCAAAAAGGAGTGTAGCAGTAAGCTGGGAGTGTCCACGTACTATTAAAATTTCTCGAGTATCACTAAAGTAATTTTTTTGTCTCTTGATGTTTCTCATAAATACAGTCTAAAAGAACATTGCAAAAAATCACACGGAATTGCTTCACTTTGAAGGAAAATCGAGGTGAAAGTCACGCTGCAAAAATGATGCGTATTGTCGTCAGTGTGTTAATATGTGTTAATAATTCAATTTTTAGTGCTTAAAGGATAAGCAGAGCAACAATGAACAAGGATAGGGTTCTTGCTGCTAGGTTTCCGATCTGGTCTTCATTTCTCTGTGAGAGAAATAGACCTGCACATTGAGGAATACTAGCCAATTCTCTGTAGGTGCTTCGCGTGTAAGCCTCATATGCTCGGACTGTTGGTTCAACAGTTTTAAGCATGTGTCTATCTCATGAGTAGAACACATCAAAGGGCAGTCGTCAATATACCTACATTAAATAATTGGCATATGCTCAAGCACAGGTCTCTCTACTCTCAAAACTGGAGAGAGGCCATTTTATGTCAGTTCTTTTTCATTAAGCTTCAAGGGTCTGATGTAGAGGTTGCAAGCCCTCGTAATGATCTTTTGTTGGGATCAACTCTGGCGCCAGGCGGGACTCGAACCTGCACCTTTTGCTGCCCGGGCGGGAACGCAATATGTACGCCGTTACGCTACCTGCGCTGCTTGATCGAACGCAACATCCACAGCTCGTGGGACTCGTCAGCATTCACCGAAATTTATATAATTTCCACGTTAAATTGGACACTCTTCTAAGCGAGCCTGACGCTTTTGAAATCAAACTGAACATCGTCCAAATAAAACCGAGCGCTTTCCAGATTAAAATTGTCCAATAGATGGTTTCTGTGCTTGGACATTTATAAAGTAGACGACTTTTATTTTTCAGTAAATCGAAATAAGTATCATTGAGATATCATCTAATTTGACATGAAAATGGTATGCATTCGCAGTTGCTTTCCATTTATTACTCTTTTTGATTGGTGACTACTTAGCGCCGCTTCTAGTGTTTCTGGAACGACCATACATAGATGAAAGAAGAACCAAAAGGGCAAAAAAGTCCAATGCAAACATTGAGCGTTTACTAAAATAAATTAAATATAAAGACTGAACGCCCGCTGAAAACGTTGGAATAATTTTTGATTAAGAAAAATTGACACTGTTGTACTTTACGGACTCCAGAGGACGAGGAGAGGTCGAATTTTTTTTCGCCCAGACTTCGCCCAGGAGGGTTATTTGGGGTGCTGGTCACGAGTCTGAGAACCGCTTTTAAAATTTCGGCCGATTAAGCCGTTTTTCGTTTTACGCTGGAGTACGGTAGATTACGGTAGGTACCGGTGAAGGCTGTCGAGGTAATAACCACCGATTTTGCCCAAACTTTGCCTAAGGGGTTATTTGGAGTGCTGATCATGAATCTAACATCCGTTTTCCGTTTTACACTAGAGTACGGTAGATTACGGTACGTACTGGTAATCGTTGACAGCCTTAGTCACCGGTACCTACCGTAATCTACCGTACTCTAGCGTAAAACAAAAAACGGATGTCAGATTCGTAATCAGCACCCCAAATAATCCCCATAGACGAAGTTTGAGCGAAATCGGTGGTTATGACCTCGGCAGCCTTAGTTACCCATACCTACCATTACCTACCATAATCGGCCGAAATTTCAAAAACGGATGTCAGATTCGTGATCAGCACCCCAAATAACTCCCTCCCCCAACCCGAGCGAGGTTTGGGCGAAATTTTTTTTCGACCTCTCCTCGTCCTCTGGAGTCCGTAAAGTGCAATTTTTGATTATGAAAAATTTAGTATGAGTTTTCTTGAAACGTTTCATTCATCTGTAACAGAATTGAACTAGGCCTTAGGAAGCAGTTTGTCACTTGCCTCCGTCTGGAATTCTATAGGCCCTGGAAGAACCTTTCAATGAAGACACTGAATTCTAGCGGACAATTTGTTTCGTAAACGAAAAGTTCTCCTCTTTTGCGCTTTCAGAAATCTAGTGACTATTCCACTCACCAGCGTCTGACCTTCAAACGAATAGATCACTGCTCCGCTGGCCAGAATCACTCCGCGCACATCCGTGAACCATGGCAGCTCCTCGTAAACGTGCTTAGCCGATAGCAGTTGCTGAAAAGTGGCACAATAAAGCCGTATTTAGTACGACGTAAAGCGCTGAAGTGTCCCGTTACCTTGTCAACGCTTGGCTTTTAGGTTAATTGGTGATTACTTTGCGCCGCTTCTAGGGTTTCTTGAACGACCTTGATAGGTGAAAGAAGAACCAAAAAGGCAAAAAAGTCCAATGCAAACACTGAGCTTTTACTAAAATGAATCAAGGATAAAGACGGCGGTCATCAATACGTATTTAGGGATGCGCCACGTTGTCTACTTCTACGGGAGGTCGAGGAGGCGATTTGAATACGTATTTGGCCATAGAATGTCTTGCGGTGGCCACCTGATGGACAAGTCAGCGCTTTGTCCTTCTCTTAGAAGTCTGGCACAATTCATCCGGAGAGATGAAAAGCTTGGCTGGCCTAGGCGGGAAATCCGAACCAGGGGTGCACATTTAGCGGTTAACGACTTAACGGTTTAACGAATTAACGGCATTTTTCGTTAAAATCCGGCTTATCGACATAACGGAAAATTCTAGAAATTTAACGGAATTTTTAGCGGACTTTTTTTTCTCAGTGAGTTCATCACATTTGCCCTTAGTCTTCATTAATGTTGCAGATCTCATCCTCCTGATGTGGGCTGTTCCTGACGAAACTATTGAAATGAGCAAGAATATTTTAACGCTCTCATTAATTTGTTTGGAATTTTTGAAATAATGCGTTTTGTGGCTCGTGTAGCTTAGTCAGACGAGATGCTGGCTGTCGTGCGCACCCGATACCAGGTTCCTGGTTCGAATTTCCCGCCCAGGCCAACCAAGCCTTCCATTCCTCCATAATCGCAGGATTGGTACCAGATCTGTCTGGAGAGTATGCTGATCGACTGGCCACCGTAAGTCATTGTATTGATCAAACACGCATTCAAATCGCCTCCACGATATCCCGTAAAAGTAGAATGCGTGGCGCATCCCAAAAGGATTGAGTAACCCTATTTTCATCCTTATCGTTTACTGCATTTTGTGGCTGGAAATTTCTTGATACTGGTCTAACCTCATCGTAAGATATGTCTACCATCACGTGGCGCTGCTTATCCCAGAATACTTTTGCTCGCCATCCGGAAAAGTCGAGACAGAGAGAATGTTTTTGGCCGCTGGATATATTTCATTTTTTTTAAATTTTTTTAGAAAACCGTTGTTTATTTTTCTGCGTTTGTTGATGTTGAATTGTTAATGTTACGTTGCTGTGTTACACTCCAATCCTTGAACTTTAGCTGTTGACCTCCTGAGGTTGAAACGAATAAGGTTTTCCTTGTTTTTTTTTTACTTTAAATAATGGTCTGCAGTTAATTGTATTTTTTAACGAAAATTAACCATTTACAGGAAATTTAGCGCACAGAATTTCAAGTGCAACCTTGATCGGAACCAGGAATCTGATATCGGGTGCAAGCGGTTCAGTGGTGTATCCTTCCCAGACAATTTAGGTGCTACATCGTGAAGAAAGGAGGCTTAGTTGCCACGGGTAGTACCTGAACCAAGAAGACCGAGTAACGCGATAGCGGCACCACCTCCAACTGCGTTATCACGCGCCCATTGGATTGAATATTTAAATGAAAGTATATGGTTAACAATAAAGGCGAAAGGTTATGAGAAATGCAGTGCAATCGGCAGGAGGAGCCGACTATCCAAAATTCGACACTCAAGGTGCTGTTCGGGTCCAGATCTTCTCCATCACTCTGAGACCCAGCTGTTATCGGAATCCCATGTCCATTAGTCTCAGCAGATGCCTATATGGGTAAAAATTGCGCAGTTCGGCAGTAGTCCAACCCTATGTGGGCGAAAGTCGCGCGATTCCAGAATTGTCCACATATGTATTGCGTCGCTTCCTTGAAGTATTTTTAAATGCTCATTTTTGTCTTGATACCACAGATGAGCGCGTGTAGCGCATTCGGAGGAGGTGCTGGCTGCCGCGTGCGCCCGATAAAAGGTTCCTGGTTCGAATTTCCCGCCGTGGCCAACCTTCCATTCCTCCGGTTGTACAAAAAATTGCCGTCCTCAAAACCAGCTTATTTCTATTAGAAAATAAGAATTTTATAAAGCTTCAAACAAATAGTTCCTTTTTGAAGGGTATGTGAATTAACCCTCAAAGAATTCGTACTAAAATGTTCCTTGTACCAAGAAATATACTGTTAGCGCTGGATCAGTAGCGTCAGATTCGTCGATGTCAGAAGGCCTTCATTGCCACAGACAATTTTACCTGGATGCACGGACAGATGGAATCTGTTTTATATACAGTTGCGTTGAAAAACTCACGGAGAAAATTATCACAATCGATAATAACATGCAGATGTTGCCAGCTATGCTCACATAAGACATCAGTCGGATACTTCTGAAACAACGGCACCTTTTTCAGGAGTGGAAAGCAGGCATTAATGTTCTAAGAATCAGAAGCAAAGCATCAATTTGGTATTGACTGGATTGCGCGTTTAAGTGTCACATTGATTGGCCATCCTGTAGAGACTTTGAGGTAAAAGAACGAGTCAAAGCCTCTCACCTTACACAGGACAATAGCATGAACGGAAGAATTGCGATGAACAGATAGGACAGCTTGCTGAGATGCACTTGTGGCCAGATATGCGTTACAACCTGGAACAGAAGCGTTAGTGATGAACTTGACGTCGGAACTTCCTATCCTCGCACGAGTGTCAGGCGTTACACTCTTGTTACTTACTCATTAATTTACTATAATTAATTGACAATAATTAATATACTGTTCGGATCTATCCTAGTCGCAAGAGGCGCCGCTAGAGAAGCAAAACAAACACAAACAGAATGCTATCTTGGAGAAGTAGTAGTAGGTAGTCAGTAGGTAGGCACCATCTTCCGCAAAAAATTTACAGAAAGGTTAGCTCAGTGAATAGTCTTTTTATTAGGTTGGTTCAGAAGAAATGTGAGCCGAGTTAGCCTAGTGGTTAGTAGTGTAGTTTCATGCACAAACGGTCACAGGTTCGACTCCCGGCTCGGGCACGCCATGCCCTGCAAAAATTGCAAAAATGGCAACGGTTCCAGCGTCAGGCCCAGGTTGACAGGCCGGCTGATGGAGAAACCTCGTCACAAAACCATGATCACAAGTCGCAATAGAATCAGTGTAAAGGCTAGGACGTCACCCGGAAGTGGCGCACAGAACCCCCGCCCGAGTTCTGTGGTCAGTATGCGAGGGCTACCGAGGGCCGAACGACCTCGGCTAAAGAAGCTAGTTCGACTGGGGACTCTGAATGTGGGAACGCTGACCGGGAGATCTAGGGAAGTGGCTGACCTGATGAAGCGCAGAAGGATACAAGTCCTGTGTCTGCAGGAAACGCGATGGAAAGGGGCGAAAGCCAAGGAGATCGGAGAAGGGGTCAAGCTGTACTACAACGGAGAGGACACCAAGAGGAACGGGGTAGGGATAGCTGTCGCGGAGTCCCTCAAGGATTCAGTAGCGGCTGTCCAAAGAATAAACGACCGCATCATGTCACTGCGGCTGGACACGAAGGAGGGTTACTGGACCATCATGTCTGTCTACGCTCCGCAGACCGGATGCTCCGAGCACGACAAGGATGACTTCTACCTCTCGCTCGAGGAAGCCATAAGGTCCGTACCAGAAGGCGACTACCTCTCCATAGCAGGGGACATGAACGGGCATGTGGGGAGTGGCAGAAGAGGAGTGGAAAGGGTTCATGGAGGAAAAGGGATCGGCCTGGTAAACCCGGATGGAGAACGAATTCTGGATCTGGCTATCGCCCACGACCTGGCTGTCTGTAGCACCTTCTTCGCGAAGAGGGAGAGCCAGAAGGTGACCTATGCTAGCGGAGGAAGAAGAACGGAGGTCGACCACATCCTGGTTCGAAGGGCTGCCCTGAAAACAGTCCGGAATGTGAAGGTCATTCCGGGAGAAGACGTGGCATCACAGCACAGACCCTTGGTAGCCGACCTTAGCATACCTCTACCCACCAGGCCCAAAGTGAGGACGGAACCCAGGATCCGATGGTGGAGACTGCGGGGTTCAGAGCGGAACGAGCTACGAAGGGCAGTGCTTGAAGCACGCCTTCCAGATCCAGCTGGTCCCGTGAATGAGACCTGGAGGAGGGTAGCCGAAACAATCCTGAGATGTGCCAAGGAAACCCTGGGAGAAACAAAGGGAGGAACCAGAGGGAATAAATCGGCATGGTTCTGGAACGAAGAGGTGCAGGCTGCGGTGAAGAGGAAGAAGGAGGCCTACAAGCTGTGGCAAAAGACGAGGGCACCCGAGCATCTCACAGCCTACAGGAAGCTGAAGAGGCTGGCAAAAACAGCTGTAGCGAAGGCAAAGAACGCGGAAATGGATGCCCTGTACGAGAAACTAGACGGGCCAGAGGGAGAGAAGTTCGCCATCCGCCTGGCCAAGGCGCGTCATAGAGCTAGCCTCGACATTCGAGTAGTGAAGACTGTGAAGAGTGCCGACGGTAGAGTGTTACGGAAGCCGGTCGAGGTCAGAGAGAGATGGGAGGAGTACTTCAAGGAACTCCTGAACGAGGAGTTCCCTCGTCGGGAGGCCGAGGAAGAACAGCCAACGGAAGGACCCATCCCACCCTGGACGCAAGAAGAGGTTCGCAAGGCCATACGGAAGATGAAACTCGGAAAGGCAGCAGGGCCTGACGGTGTGCCAGTAGAGGCTTGGAAGGTGCTCGGGAACCTCGGAATCAACTGGCTGACGCAGTTCCTCAACAGAATCACGAAAGAAGGTAAGATGCCGGATGACTGGAGGAACAGCACCATAGTCCCCATCTTCAAGCAGAAGGGAGACGCTTCCGAATGCTCCAACTACCGAGGGATCAAACTGATCTCACACACGATGAAGATCTACAAACGACTGGTAGACTCAAGGCTGAGGGAGATGGTACCCATCTCCCAGGTGCAGTGGGGCTTCATGCCTGAGAGATCCACCACAGACGCCATCTTCATCGTTCGTCAGGTGATGGAGAAATATCGGGAGAAACGAAAACCCTGCTACCTGGCATTCCTGGATCTGGAGAAGGCCTACGACAGGCTAGCTAGGGCCGTAATCTGGAATGCCCTTCGAGGGAGGGGTGTCCCGGAACGTCTGATCACGGTCATAAGGGACATGTACGAGGGCTCGAAAGCGGCGATACGAACTCCACACGGGGTGACAAGGAAAGTGGACATCACAGTGGGGGTACACCAAGGGTCGGCTCTGAGCCCGTTCCTCTTCCTGCTGACGCTTGACTCTATAGTGAACCACCTTGAGGAAGGCCCTCTCAGAACGATCCTCTACGCGGACGACATCGCCCTAGTAGCCGACAACGAGGAGCTGGAGGAGAAGGTGCAGCTGTGGCAGAGAGCCCTTGCGGACAACGGCCTACGGCTGAACGTGAAGAAGACGAAGTTCATCAGCTCTGAGCAGTGCGCTGGATCGATCCTAGACTGCCAAGGGGAAACGATCGAGAAGGTGGAAGAATTCCGCTACCTCGGAAGTGACCTATCCGAGGAAGGAAGTGTGGACCAGGCGGTCAGGGGACGGATAAACGCAGCCTGGCTCAAGTGGAGGGAGTCCACAGGGATCCTCTGCGACCGTAGATGCTCCAGGACGCTCAAAGGCAAGCTCTATAGAACAGTTGTAAGACCTGCCCTCCTCTACGGCAGTGAGTGCTGGGCCCTGGGTAAGGCGCAGGAGCGGCAACTGCTCGCGGCAGAGATGAGGATGCTGAGGTGGGCATGTGGATGGACCCGTCGGGACAGGGTGCGAAACGAGGATGTTAGGGCAGTGATGAAGACTGCCCCGATCCAGCTGAAGATGAGAGAGCAGCGCCTGAGGTGGTATGGACACGTCCTCAGGAGACCAGAGGATCACCCCACAAGGTTGGCCCTAGATTACGAGGCACCCGGAAAGCGTCCGAGAGGAGCCCCTAGGAAAAGATGGAAGGACGTCATCAAGAGAGATCTCGCCGAAGTCGGCGCCACGGCAGATGACGCCCTTGATAGGATGAGGTGGCGACAGATCACAAGAACAGCGGACCCTGCGACTGCGCGGGACTAAACGCTCAGGAGAAGAAGAAGAAGAAGAAGAAGAAGAAGGTTCAGAAGAAATGTAGGTGGTTTGCAGAATTGGTTTGGCCAACACTTCTTTAAAAGACAAAGCAAGACCTCTTCACAAGGTGTTACACATTGTTGGAAAGCGTATTCTATTCGCTTTCTGAGCATGTACATGGAATTTAATTCAAGTCGCTTATATAGAAAATAATTTTATTTTTATTTTCAGATCTCTGAACGCGATTTTCGTCAAAAGTTTCGGCTTTGGATGATACTGGGGAGCTTCTTTTTGGTTCAGCCACTATGCAAACATAGGCTGTTATCATAAAGTATCCATTTCTCATTCGCAAGTCACAATCCGTTAGAAAAATGGATCGTCCACATTGCGCAAGAGGAAGGCCGACGATATCTCAAAACGACGATTTCGACGTTTTGTCTGACTTTTGCTCAATTTGGCTTCTTGGTCCTCCCAATTTGCTTCAAATGGCGAACAACTGTAGTGTGGTTGACGTCGAGGTCCTCGGCAATATCCCTCGTGGTTTTGTGCCGATCAGCTTCGACTGACGCATTCAGTGGATCACTATGAACGGCTGTGGTTCGATTTCGATGCTGGTGTGCATGATACTTTCTTTTCCCCATAGTTCGTTGATATCTCGAGCTGTTTGAGCGGATATTCGGCTCAGTTTCAATTCGTAGAATTAAATTTGACGAAAATCGCGTCTAGACAACTGAAAATAAACAACAGAAAATAAAAACCAAATCGTTTTCTAAATAAGCAACTTGAACTAAATTTTATATATGTACATATTGAGAAAGTGCATAATGTATGCATATGAATATATACAATAAACTTTATAATAATCTTACTATATATATAATTCTCGTAATCCGTGGGTCACGTTGTCAGTGTTTGTCGCTACGAAAGCCAAGGGATGGCTTGGACAGGGCGGCGTATACCAACTGGGTTTTCCTTGAGCTTAACCACGAGAGATTACTGGCGAAGTACATCCTTGGCGGCTGAGCGTCCAAGTTTACGATATTTTGAGCGGGCAACGCGTCATGGTATGTATGAAGATCAAGTGCCAAGCGCTGGGAATCAGAAGACCTGCCGCCGACGCCCAAAGTGCGTTGGGATTCAAAACACCTGATGGAGACGTCGTCGGGGTCCAGTAGAGGGGAATCAGTAAAGGGGGAGGTGTATTCGTCGTTGGACGTGTGTGTGTCGGGTGCAGAAGACGGTGCATATACTTCGTAAAAACGTGGTGACACGTCTCAGCAAATGTGTGCAAATGAGCAAAGGGACTCAGCAAATGTGGGGAAAATGATCACAGCAATTATAGAGGTACTATTGCCGTCGGACATTAAATGGTAGTGATGGTCGACCAATACTGATCGATTTTTTTGTTTCTGCTGATTAAGCACTTCGGATTGGGACTCCCATGATCTGTTTCTTGCCACGTAGAATGGGTATTTCGGAGAATGGACCGCGTTCATCGCGTTCATGAGATAGATGGTGGACACAAGGTTCATAGGAGCATTTTTGAAGATTCTGTCCTACTAAATCCGGCCATACTATTCTATATAGTAGTAATACCGGTTTTGTACTGTAATTAGAGGAGGAAGGCTTAAAGAAGAAACAAAACGGGGGAGATGTTCTATTCTCGGAGCTTCGGGGCGAAGCCTCCAACAAAACGTTTGGCGGCCGTCAGGCCGCTGGACGTCTGGTTGGAGGCTTCGCTAGACGGTTATAGTATAATATAATAAGCTTTTCAATAATGTATAATGCCCTATAAAAAAAGTTTTGTTTTAAACCAAAGAAGCAAAAAAAAAACTTGCATCTCATTTGCACCAACCTAATAAAATAGTCCATTCTCAATTTTAGCACCTTTATCAAAGAAATAAGTAACGTTTTTCTTCAAATTCTCCTTGAACTCACTTCATCTACTCATATTTCTCACTTGAAATTAGGATCCTAGTTCTAACGCAGTTCAAAAGAGGCACTTAGCAACTGTAGCAATATTATACAACCTATAGATAATGTATGCGAGTTGACTGTAAGATGGCGGATACGCAGTTTTGCACAGCGAGACCTACTTTTAATGATACACAGGGCTATATGCATGGAAACTCCTCACACCGCCTTGTTATCCGGAAACAAACCTCTCTAGTGTGATCCACGACAAAGATGTAGTAGATCGAACAGATTCCGAGTACAAGACTCGATACGCATAGATTCACGAAACGCCTGCAATGAAGCACACATTAAAAAGAGTGAATATAGTAATGTGGGCGCGAGATAGCGCAGTCGGAGGAGGCGCCTGCTGTCGCGCACACCCTGACACGAAATTTTTGGTTCAGGTCCCGCTCAAAAAACCTTACTTTTCATCGCTCCTGAGTTGGTGAATTTGTATCAGGCTTGTCCTGTAAGGGCAAATGATTGCACATCTATCGGCTAGCTATTGAAAGCCATTTTGTTGACCACATATCTATTCCAATCACCTCCACGGCATCTCGTGAAGGCAGAATGCGTGGCGCAAACTACACCGTGATTGATCAACGCGTACGTTTATGCTTTATTCTAGTAGAGTTTAAAGTAAATTTTGCGCAATTTTCTGAACCAAACTAAAGGATTAAAAAAAAAGATCGTCGTTGGTCAACACCGTCACGTAATGCGCCATGCATTCTGCTTAATCGAAATATTCTAGAGGAAATGTGAACCAGTGTGAGTGTGTCGCGTATGCCATGACTACCTTTGGCTAACTGATCTGCATGTTAGTGTCACATCCTTCCCAGGCACGTCTGCTACTGGTTCGCCTACCTACGAAGGATCGGAAGAACTGGTTGGCCTGGGCGGAACCCGAAGAAAGGATCTGGAATAGGGATGAGTGCTACAGGCGGCGCCTCCTCTGACTGCGCTACATACGTAATAATCATACCAATAATCGGAGTATAGTTGTGCTTTTGAGAAATTATATCGAGCGAATGAATGAACGAATAAATTCGATGTCACAAATTTTCGAATGAATGAGCGATCGAATTTATTCGCTCATAAATTTTTCGAATGATCGAAAATCGAACAAATTTGGTTTTCGTTTATTCGAATACTCGAGCAATCGAGCAATTTGTCTGATCAATTTCTGTGCTTAAAGTTTAGCAATTTATTCAATATTCGAATAAAATCATTCGATTTTGTTATATTGTTGAAATCTTCGATTTTCGAATAATCTTCGAATATGGCTCCCTTTCGATATTCGAAATTCAACTTCAGTATTCGACTTTTTAAAACCAACGATGTTCAAATCCAAAGGAACATTCGAAAATGAAGAAACATCCAATATTGGACTGTTCGAATAAATACTCGAATAAAGTATTCGAATAATTATTACAATATAATCATTCGAGCACAACTATAAGTCGGAGCTGACCAACTTTTGGAGCAAACCTCATAAAGGACAAAAAAGATAAACGTCGGCCTTAATCAATCCCTTTCGGGATGTTCCACCCATTCTACTTTTATGGGATATCATGGACGCTGTTTGAATTGTATGAAGCGTCTTTTACCTATACATTCACTTACTCTGACCAGCAGATAGACAAATCAGTCCTTTATCTCTCCCAGGCAGTCTGTTACCAATTCGAGGAATGAAGGCTTGGTTGGTCTGGGCGGGAAATCCGAACCAGGAACCTGGAATTGGGTGCACGCGACAGCTGGCCAGTTCTCTGACTCTGCTACCACTCACCCAGGCAAGCCTTTTCTATCTAAGCGCTAGTGAGGACACAGTCCGGCTAAGGTAGTGGGCTGTAGATAACTTGACTAAACTTTTGAATGATGCCATTTTCTCCGAGGAATGCGGACCGATTCGAGTCTGATAAATTCCGACCACGGATGAGTACACCTTGGTTTCCAAGCAGTTGAAAGTAATTGCTGCAATTGTAATGAAGGCTGACAATTCTCACATAACAAGGCTAGCAAGGTTGGAATTAAGATTGAGCACCAATTATTAATTTTTGCCAAGAATTTTAAGGAATCTAAGGAAGCCATGGAATGATAAAGACATGCATAGCTGATACAAGGGCCTATCAGAAGGGCTGGGTTTAGCTATTCAAAACTCCCATAAGAGATTTCTGCTTAGTGAGAATAGTCATTTCTAGTAAAATAAGACTAAATATGAGGGTCTATGAGGTATGTAGCTGAACATGGTGTAGATTACTTCCTTCAGACGTCAACTCATTCATTCAATGGTTGCTTTGTTGTTGTCAAGTATAGCCGCCATGGATTAGGCCCTACTATTTGGTGTGATTAAGATTTCTGCCACCCGGTTTGCAGATGAAACATTGCTTTCGTGCGTTCACAGCGTAAATCTGAATCTCAGGGGTGAAAATCTGGTCAGAAGAACGATTGTCTTGCTTAGATCCTGGTTCTTGAAGCCGCCTCGTTCATTTACATAAAGGACTACAACGTCATTTTTGCTAGAAGGTTGGCTAATTGCTTGGCCAGCCTCATTCGAAAGCCACTCCTACCGCTTAGCAACTACAAAAGTAAAGGTTGAGTTGATATTCTACAAATTTAGAAGAATTTGTGCTAGAAGGAATGATCAGTTGAGAATTTTGACATCTCTCCCTTGTCCCTTCTGATTTTTCTCCTTCTCAACGACGTATCTAGAGCGTTTCAGCACAGCACAGCACAAATAAATAAATCAAGCAAGGTTGGGGGTTCTTCGATGGCTAGTTCTACGGAAGCGAATCACATTATTTTTAAGCGAAACTATTGTCTGGCCGACGCCTCCGTTCTCCCTAGTGATGAGTTCTTTGCGGGATCGGTTTACGCCTCTTTTGCCGGCTTTGGGGAAGATACCGTCATGGACAACATTGACGAGGAGTACGAACGCTTCGTGTACGATTTCCACGATAGTGTTAAGGGAGCCGAGAGTTTGAAGACCACAAAGAGACGACTGTCTCCAGAAGCTCTCGAGTTGATACGCCATCGTGGAGCAGCACGAGCGGCAGGCAACTATCAACTGACATACGAGCTTGCGAAGCTATGCAGAGCGGCTATAAAGGAGGATCTTAAAGAGAGAAGGGCGGAAGTGTTGGCTGAAGCAGCAGAGGCAGGGTTGAGCATCCGCAATGCCCGCCGCAACTTCGCCAACTTCAAGACCAAGACGACCACCACTCTCCACGTCCTGGCGGAACCGCTATCTCTTTCAGAATTACCACGGGGTAGGTTGTCCTCGAATTCTACTCCGATTTCTTTGAAGCCACGTCCACCTGCCCCTATGCCATCTTGCGCAGGATGGATGCGTCGTCCCCTCTGTTCTCCCTTCCAAGATCCGACACGCCATCTCGTCGGTGAAGAAACGTACAGCACCCGGTCGCGACAGGATCAGACCCGAACACCTGAAGAACCTCCCGCAAGCGCTCATCATCACCTTTCCGCTGCTCTTTACACGCTACCTGTAGGAGTTTCAGGTTCCATTTCAGTGCAAGACCAGCAAGGCCGTCTCACTGGTAATGGAGATGAATTCGTTTCTGTTTTCTTGCTGTAGAAGAAGGGAGACGTGTGCGACAATGGCAACTATCGCCCGATCTGCCTGCTGTTCGTAGTCTACAAGCTGTTGACTCGAGTCATCCTGAATAGGATCAGCCGAACGCTGGACGAAGGGCGGCAATGCGAGCAAGCAGGATTTCGGAGAGGATTCAGCACGATCGACCACATTCACACCGTGACGAAGCTCCTCGGAGTACCACGAGATTACAACCTGCCGCTGTATTTTACTTTCATCGACCTGAAGAAGGCATTCGGCTCCATCGAAACTGAAGCGGTTATCGAAGCTCTGCTCACTCAGGGCATTTCTGCTCGGTAGATCAGAGGTCTTCAAGAGCTGTACAGAGCCGAGTGAATTAACGACCTTACTCTCAAGATTGAATTAACGACCTTACTCTTCACTATTGTACATATAACGAGGTCATCATCGACGTGAAGAGAGGGGTTCGGCAGGGGGATACCATACCCCCGAAACTCTTTAGCGCCACCCTCGAAAGTGTCACGCGCGAACAGAATGGGAAGACATGGGAGCGAAGGTCGAGGGCCGGCAACTGACCATCTTCGCTTCGCTGACGACATCGTGCTCATAACACCGAACATCAGCCAGGCGGAGCGATTGCTGGTTGACTTCGGTCATGTGTGTGGGAACGTTGGACTGGAGCTGACTCTTATGAAGACGATGTTCAGGAGAAACGGTCGAGTTTCTGATGCACCATTCTCAACAAGCACCTCTGAACACATCAACTACGTGTATGTATCTGAGTCGCGAAGTCAACATGGCCAACCAACTAGTGCCGGAAATGGCAGAAGGAAATGAGCGGCTCGGGGAGCTTTTAACGGCGTCGAAGAAGGCGTGAAGAAGGCGAAGAACGTCCGTCTCCGTGTTCCTTCCTCGGACGCTGCTGTTGTTTCCTCCATTTGAGAGCCGTCAGACACCTTGGTGCCCACGTAGATGGGTGGGAAATCTCGCTATGTACTTTAATTTGGAGGGAAGTTTCACGTCTCTTGAGAACAGTGCCCTTCTCCTATTAGTTCAACAGTCCTTGTTTGATCAGTTTCCCATGCACTCGTTCTATTTCTTCCTTCATTACATCTTTTTTAGGTAACACGAAGAATATGCAGGCCTTAGCCTGAAGCTGAATAGATATGGGTTCTTTACTGTCGTATTGTTTCGTAAGGGTGCTTGCGTAGGATCTGAAAAGGAGTTCTGCTGCAGTTCTGAATGCATCAGATGGCAGCTACGGCTTCACCTATGTGCCCCAAGGGCGGTCCTCCTCTCTCTCCGCCTCTTCACCTCCTGCTTTAGATCGCTCCCATTATTAAATGCTGCCGTGAATTATATCTCCTCGTCTCTGAGGCATTTTGCTCATCTCCTTTCGGCTCCATTTCTATTAATTCCTTCCCTAAAATATGGCTCCTTTCTAAAATCTATTACATTTTCTTCTGTTTTTGCAAAATACTGATCTTTCACTGTTATTGAACCTCTTAACGGCTTCTCTATTGCTTACCTTTACATATGAAAAGATCAGCAGATGGGAGGACTTGAGATACCGACGATGTTGATGATCAAACTCTTTCTAGTCTAAAGACTTACTTTTAAATCTTCACCTATATGTGTTACACTACTAAAGTTTTCTTAACTACGAGTTTGTCAAATTATAAGTGTCGTTTATGCTCAAAAAAAATTTCGCTACAAGAAAATAATAATAACGTCCTCGCAAAGAATGGACGCCTTTCTTGAAGAATTCCGGTGGCTTCGACTCGAAGAAGTTGGGCACCCAAATGTCGACTTCGTCACGGTTCTGGAATTTTTTCTCCGCCAAGGCGTGCTGCATCTACCGGAAAAGATGGTACTCTGATGGCGCAAGGTCTTTGCTATAAGGCGGTTGAGGCAGAAGATCGCAGCCCAACCCCTCAGTTTTTTGCAGAGTGATATTCGCGGCGTGTGGTCGAATGTTGCCATGGAGGAATTTCACAGTTGCTGTATTCACTACTCGCTGACGTAGCGCTTGGTCCTCGCGGCTCAGTTGTTCTTTGTGAAGGTCCGCCGTAACTGTTTGGCCTGGATCCAGCACCTCAAAATGCACCAAACCTCTACTGTTCCACCAAGCACAGAGCATGACTTTTTTCCGTGTATGTCAGGCTTCGTCGTTGTCTTCGGAACCTCACCGGGCTCAATTTTGCCAATTTCGTGTGGTTTTGTCGTAGGGGATCCTCTTCTCATCCGACGTCACGATGGAGTCATAATAAAGGCTGTTCCTGGTTTCGCAAATGAGAATCCACCGATGGCGTCTCCTGGCTGCCTTGTTTGTGTCACTGAGCTGATGTGGCACCCATTTTTCAAAACGATGACTTTCCGGAGCGACAACTTCAGGACGCCGTTGATGTCCTTCATCTTCATAGCTCTCATCACCGTCTCGGAAATGTTGAAACCATCGCTGGTTTTGACGTAATGATGGAACTTCGTTACCGTGTACTTCAGAAAAGATGAGGTGGGATTCCGTAGCAGTTTTTCCTTTCTTGAAGTCGTGCAGCAATCAAACCCGCACTCGATGCTTTTGCTTGATCATCGTTAATCTAAAAAAAACCTTTAAAAACGTCAACGAATCGAAAAGAAGCTTTGGCGAAAGATGCCTTCCAAAGGGCTCGTTAAAGACTTGAATTTATAAAAGATCCAAGAAATAAGATTGGCAGAACAATTACAAATCGAAAGCAGTCAAAAAAAATCGAAATTACAATTTATAATCCGACAACCTAATACTAATATTGGTTGTTGATGACTGGTCGCTCTTGAAAGCATAAAGCATAAAAACCTGGTGCAGGACAACAATATTTCGGGGAGGGCCAGGTCTTCTTCTGCAGCATGTAGTGGAGAACGCTTGAAGGGGTATTTGGCCTTTACAGTGACTTGTGATGGCCAGTCGATGAACAAGCCAGTGTTGGGGCATCGAGTTAAAAAAATGAGAGAAAGTCGCACTAAATTTCCCATCGACAAAAAATTCTTGCAACGTTCCTGGAAAGTTTTTCGTGCAATTTTTTTGATTTAGAAGATGTTCAATTTTGTCTAGAAAATGTGAAGTTTGCCTTGAAGGTGTCCAATTTGGTTTTGTCCAATCCAGTTGGCGAAAAAATGCTATGCACTGGCCAGCCCATTAGGGTTAAAAGCTTATGCTCAATTAAAATTAGAAGAAAACCCATAGCAGCTGAGATGTGTAGTGAACAGGAGTGTACGTAATTACGTTCTACGATTTTACGATTTTACGACGATGTGATTTTTGTGATTTTTTACGACTCACGACTTACGACATTTTGGGTCGTAGATCGTAAATTTGAGTAAACTTGCTCTTTGAGGTGCTGCCGTTTGGTATCAGACTTGCTCTCGAGGAGGAATAAGAACATAAGCTGCTGGTTACGAGATTGCGCTCCTCTCTCTCCGGCAGAGTGCGAACAAGGCACCTCGTATTCCTACTGTCAGAGATCGTTCCAGTCGACAGAGATGCGAGGTGGTATGGCACGGACAGAGAGGCGACTGCTCGCTGATCCACATCCTATTCGGTGACTAGCACAGCCCTGTTGATTTGTTTATAAACGCCACCAGAAAGATTTGACCCAAAGTCACGGTGAAATACTATTCGTGAGGGTCTAGAACAGGTACCAGATATAAATGGAAAGATCAAACAATAATGTTTCTATCAGACGCTGTATTAGTACTAGTTATAGTACGGAGCAGATGGATACAGGAAATGCGCTAAAGTCAGATTTATGACATATTTCAAGAAAACTTCGAAGTGGTTCATTCAAACGATAGAATCTTTTTGTTAAGATACCATACAAAACCAGAGGCAAAAATTTAAATTAGGAATTCTCTTGGCTTTCTTAAACGGGTGAAGTTTAATTGGAAAAGTGTTTGCCAAGAAGGGTACATAGAAAGAACATATACAAATTGGCTAAAAATAACAACTAAATGTATAAGTAAATGTTGGCTAATACTGGAAAAAGGGCGCGTGTAGCGCGGTCGGAGGAGACGTCGACGGTCGCGTGCACCCGATACCAGGTTCCTGGTTCGGATTTCCCGCCCAGGCCAACCAAGCCTTCCATCCCTCAGGGGTCGGTGAATTGGTACCAGACTTGTCTGGGAAGGATAGGGCGCTGACCTGTTCATCGGCTGGCCACGGCAAGTCATTGTATGGCCAAATACGCATTCATGTCGCCTCCACGACATCCCGTAGAAGTAGAATGCGCTGGCGCATCCCAAAAGGGATTAAGTAACGCCGTCCTTTATCCTGGAAAAAAGTTTAGGAATGTGTTTGTACTACACTACACGATCTTACGATTTACGGTTTACGATGTTCGAAATTTCGGATTTCATTTACGCACACCTCCGGTAGTGAGATTTAAATAGCAAAGCAGCGCACTTTGTTGGATTCCAATTCCTTCTGATGCATCCTGTGTAATTGCTATCCAATCAGAAGGAATAATCTGCAGCTCCTGAGTTGTTAAGAAGTTGTTTGCCACCATATGTTTCATGCGATTTAAGGCGCATGCACTTAATTAACGACTTGGGAATTTTTTATCTAAAGGGTAAGTTTCAAAGATTCTGTATAGGGAAATACTTCACAAGTGATTAAATGTTCTGGTGATTTTTAAGGAAGTTGGTTAAATCGTTGGCGCGTAGAGCGCAGTCGGAGGAAGTGCTGCCTGTCGCGTGCGCCCGATATCAGGTTTCTGGTTCGGATTTCCCGCTTGGACCGACGAAGTCTTCCATCCCTCCGAGATCGGTGAATTTGCACCAGACTTGTCTGGGAAGGATAAAGTGCTGGCTTGTTCATCGGCTGGCCACCGCAAGTCATTGTGTTCCCAAATACGCATTCAAATCGCCTCCACGACATCCCATAGAAGTAGAATGCGTATCACAAAAGAGATTGAGTGACGCCGTCCTTCATCCTTTTTAACCTTTTATGTGCCTTGTGATTTAACTGCAGCACATAGCGATAAAGGATAATAAAGGATAAAGGACGGCGTTACTCAATCCCTTTTGGGATGCGCCACGCATTCTACTTCTACGTGATGTTGTGAGGCGACTTGAATGCGTATTTGGCCATGCAGTGACTGCGATGGTCAACTGAGGAACAAGTCGGCGCTTTATCCTTTCCAGACCAGTCTGGTACCAATTCACCGACCCCGGAGGGATGGAAGGCTTGGTTGGCCTGGGCGGGAAATCCGAACCAGGAACCTAGTATCGGGTGCAGACGACAGCCGGCGCCTCCTCCGACTTATGACCAAATACGCATTTAAATTGCCTCCACGACATCCCATAAAAGTAGAAAGCGTGGCGCATCCTAAATGCGATTGAGTGACACCGTCCTTAATCCTTGTTATGTGCCATATGATTTAATTGCAGCACATGGCGATAAGTATAATAATTAGAACATTCCATTGAGAGATTGAAACTTTTAAAGGAAAGGGTAGTATTTGCCTAGCCAGACTAAAAACCGTAATTTATTCAATTGCATGTGAAATTGGAAACCGACGAACAGAAGAAGTTTTGCTCGCGTTTTGTGAGCTGATGTTTCACCTTTTATGCGGGCAATATGAGCTCTTAGTGTGGATACACATTTACTTACCATTAGGAAGATGAGGTCCACACAGGACGGAAATCAACGACGATCCCTTTTCAATAAAATGAACAGTCACCTCATGGGTTGTGCTAGTTTTATTGCGGTATTACATTTGCCTAAGCGTGTGGTAGCGCAGTCGGAGGGGAACTGGCTCATCGCGTGCACACAGAGTATTCTGGTTGGGCCCCTTCTGAGGGCCATTTAGTCTTCCATATCTTTGCCGGAGATAGAGAGTTGCTTCGAGATGTCTTTGATAAAACACTGAATTGCCAATCGGCCGGTGGCCTTAAGTTATCGTATAAGCCAAATACGCGTCCAATTTACCTCCACTATATCTCGCAGGGGTGATATGTGCGGCGAATACCGCACTAACGCCGATCTTTTTTTATTGTATATTAAGCCTATAAAATGGTTGGCCGCGGTGAGCTGATGGACAATTTCGTCTTTTATCCCTTCCCGAGAAGCCTGATGGCAACCAATCCATCGCCCGCGGTGAGATAGGAGGCTCAATTGGTCGGGGTTGGGCTACAAACCTTAGAATGATCAAACGGCGCCACTGGTGTAAAGGCGTAAAGCATTTCCACCCGGTCAGAGGGAGGTGCGGGTTCGAGTCCCGCCTGGCGCTAGAAGTTTTGATCACAACAAAACGTCGTTGTGATGGCTTAGAACGATTCGTTATGCATGAGAAAGCTGCCCCTCTTCTCCAAATACGCCAAGTGCCTCTACAAGCGAACAAGTACGATTAGTCATTTGAAAGATAAAAGTATAGAGGACGGCGTTACCCAACACCTTTTGGGCTGCGCCACGCATTCTATTTCTACGGGATATGTAGAGGCGATTTGAATGCGTATTCGGTTCACATGCAGTGGCCAGCGATAAACAAGTCAGTGCTTTATGTTTCCCAGACAAGTCTGGTACCAATTCACCGACCTCGGAGGGATGGAAGGATTGGTTGGCCTGGGCGGGAAATCCGAACTAGGAACCTGGTATCGGGAGTATGCGACACCTGGTACCTCCTCCGACTGCGCTACACGCGCCCAGGTACGATTAGTTATTAAGGGTAGTTTAAGCAAAAGATGGCGTTATTCAATCTTCTTTGGGATGCGCCACGCATTCTACTTCTACGGGATATCGTGGGGCGAATTAAATGCGTATTTGGTCTATACGGTGACTTGAGGTTGTCAGCCGATGGAAATCTCAGTGCGTTATCTTTTCCAGACAAGTCTGAAACCAATTTATGGACCCAGAATGAATGGTTTGGTCAGCGCTGACGGACCCGAACCACGAACCTGTAGTCGAAATCTATACGGCAGGCGATGCTTCTTCCACCAGCGCAACCACACGGCGACGATTATTTCTTTATCACTCAAAAAATTATTATTGATAGAAGATAAGGCTTCGCACTAGAACAGTCTTATCATAGACTTCAATGACCACTCTTTTAAAGTTTGGTAAAATTGCACAGTCGGTGAAAGGCGTCGATCTCAAGTTCAATTCGCACTTGACTTTTTGAAGAGCTGCAGTAAACAATGGAAAAAGGACGGCGTTACTCAATCCCTTTGGGATGCGCCACACATTCTACTTCTACGGGATGTCGTGGAGGCGATTTGAATGCGTATTTGTCCATGCAATGACTGCGCGGTGGCCAGATAACGAACAAGTCAGTGTTTCATCTTTCCCATGGAATCCTGGCATAAATGACCCCGAAGCGATGTAGGGTTTTAATGTCCTAGGCGGGTCTCGAGCAAGAAGCGTCGACTAAGGCTGTACGCGACCATTGGCGCCTCTCCAGGCAGCACTACATGCGCTCATAGTCATCTGTAATACACCTAACGAATCTCCTTTTTACTGCCGACATTCTGAACGACATTATTACATATTCCTCAGGTTCAGCTCTGACTAGAGCTGACTTACGTATGCCTTGGATGAAGTATGAATAAATGTTAATTAGTCTAAAATTGGCGCAGAGTTGCGTGTTCTCCGGTGAACGTCATTCAATGTATGTGTACTCTATTTAACTGGCAAGTGCGATATTACTATAGGACCAGACGTGATTCTCATAAACACTAACAAAATTGACGTCATCGTTCACCTCTTCTATTCATCGGGTAGGAGGCAATCACCATGTCATTTCCGAAGTTGCACTTTTTCCAGGCTCTCCACCACCTCCACATCTATGCCTCAAGAGAAATTTTCTGGAGAATTTTTTATTGAAGACCTCATGGAGAAGTATGAGGGATAAAAGTGTTATTTATTTAATGACTTTTTTTGCACATAAATGCGTGCGCAATTCTATAATAAAAGCTAAAAGGCTAGAAAACCAACGAGAAATAAAATAATTTGATACAAGTCAAACAAAAATTGGAGGCTGAGGGGCTGATCAGTGGAAAAATTGAATAATTCAAACCCTTGGTTTCCTCGTGGAATGGGTCATGTTTTCCAGTTTGAGTAAGATCACATGGATGCAAGGCTGGCGCTTGCATGGGTAGCTCAGTCGGAGGTGGCGGTGGCTGTCACTTGCATCCCACATTGAGGTGCTTAGTTCAAGTTTCCCGTACAGCCGCTCAGGGATAGGTGAGCGAATTGGCACCAAATTTGTCTTTGAAGGATAAAACATTGATTTATCCCTTGTTTGGGCATCGCAGATCATAGACCCATAAGCCAATCACCATCCAAATAGCCTCAACGACATTTCGTAGAAATAGAATGCGTGGCACATCCAACAAATGGATTGGATGTCGCTGTCCTTTCTCCTTGTATCTTTTTTGTTTTTCTGACAATTGGGTAACAATTAATCGATCTTGAAAGGTTTTGAAGGCGTGGTTTGTCTGAGCGGAAACTGAAGCAATCACGATGAGCGATCCGGCAGCAGGTATCGATTAAATTTATCGATTTCCCACCGGTTTCTAGATCGACTGACCTCGACGAGTCTACGAATGCGCTGAAAAGATAGAGCTAGAGAACTCTTCCCATACCTGGCAATGTGTCCTTGGTTCCGTAGGCATTGGAAGCTTTGCTTGAACGACTCGTCGGCCATTTCGGCATAGTCCAACGTTTTCACTTTCGGATTTCTGAAAAAATTAATATTTATAGTGACTCTTTAAGCTAGTGAAGCCTTAGCAATCAAGAAGCGAGCTGATACTTGAAATTCGTTTATTTGCGTAGGTTCTTACTGACTCCATTAGTAATGTAAATATTAATAATATATTGTGGGCGCGTGGAGCGCAGTCGGAGGTGGCGCCGACTGTCGCCTGCACCCGAAACCAGGTTACTGGTTCGGATTTCCCGCCCAGGCCAACCAAGCCTTCCATCCCTCCGAGGTCGGTGAATTGGTACCACACTTGTCTGGGAAGGACAAAGCACTGACTTGTACATCGGCTGGCCACCGCAAGTCATTGTATGGCCAAATACGCATTCAACTCGCCTCCACGACATCCCGTAGAAGTAGAATGCGTGGCGCATCCCAAAAGGGATTGAATAACGCCGTCCTTTATCCTTAGTGCTTTAATGTAAATATTAGGTTGTCGCAAAAATATTCTTCATTTCGAGGTATATATAAACAGATAACCGTTTTAAACCGTGAATAATTCCATTCAAGTGAAAGGCATACATACTGTTCAGGAGGTTTTTTCCTGCTCTTAAAAAGGCATATTTTATTTATTTATTTATTTATTTATTTATTTATTTACTACGTCGCTAATGACGCGCCAAAGAAAACTTAACCTATACGGGAACAGTCTGAAACCAGATTTGAGGACAACTACAATAGGAAATAGAAAGTGGAGAATAAGACAAAATTGGACAATAAGCCGTCGAGTCAACTAGTAACCGACAGAAAATAAGACTCATTCACAACCGACTGGCCAAAGGGCAGGATTTCTTTTTCAGCAGACATCCAACTCTCCCTACAAAGTAACATATAACTAGAGGTGGGTAAGTTTGAAGGATCGAATGATAAGAAAGTTTGTGAAGGAGAAATATCGAAGAATTATATGTGGATGAAGCTCTAATTGCTCTAGCCGACCTTTTCCAGGGCTCCGTAGAATCATGAAACGACACGACTATCGAGTCATCACGATTTGCGAATCTAGAAAGGGACACTGTGCGGGCAGGGGCACCCCGTAAGCTTAGCAACGCTTTTGGGTCAGACTGTCCTTCCGAACCAACGGTGAGGCTCTGCTTCGCTTCTGGCGATTTTGATCTTGAAGAAAAACTGGGTCGTAGGCGGGGCAGGACGCCGCTTACCGATGAAGTTTTGAGGAGAGCCGTCGAAGCAAATCCGGAGACGATTCTCCCAAGCATTTGATTTCGGTTTCCAGAAAGGAGCATCTATCTAGGCGGACGCGAAATCCGCAATCATGGATTCTGCGGAAAACGTCTACAATGCGGCAATTGTGTTCGTCGATTGTTCTTCCACTGATAAAGATATCATTCTCGAGATATTCGTTAAAAAGAATTTTAGAAAACAATCGCATTTCACTCAAACAACAATTGTACAAGGGTTCTTCAAAAAAAAAATCAAACAAACCCTTAAAATTTTTTGAAATCACTCCACTTAGCGGCAGACCTTTGATTTTAAGAAAGATTCCTTGGCAGAAAGACTTCAGCCTATTTTCTAAAGATTCCTGAGACTTCTAATCTTGACTAGTAGTCGTGCGTTAGCACAGGACGTTGCGTACCTCATAGTACGGAAGCAAGACATGTGGTGAGAATCGGCCAGGTGAAGAAGATGTTGATGTGGGTGCCTCATAAGCTAACGATGAGCAGCGCCTGGCACGTTTCGATACCTGCTCCAAGCTACCAGTTCGCTTTAAAAATGAGCCTTTTTGTAAGCCGTATTGTAACTGTAGCTGAAAAGCAGGTCCTTTACGACAAAAGGAAGCGGGGAGTTGTCCGGATAGATAAGGATGCTCCTTCAACATTCTTTCCTGAACCCGACCTTCACCCTAAAAAGTTCCATTTACTTTGTGGTGGTCTTGTAAAGGAATAATCAGTGCAGCTCTCTACAACCTGGTCATGCAGCCACACCAGAGACTTACTCCTGTGATTTAGACCAAATGAATGAGAAGTTGCAAAAATGTTGGCCGGCAGTGGTGAATAGAGGAGTGCCGTTCCTGCTGCAGGACAACGCAAGGCCAGACACCTTATCCAAATCAAAATTGACCGATTAGGCTATCGAAGTTCTCCCTCATCCGCCATGTTCTCCCGCCATTTCCCCCACTTACTATCAGTTTCTTCGAGCTCTCGATTCTCATTTGCATCAGAAGCCATTCACTAATTTGGCCGATGTTGAATGTGCCCTCCTTGATTTCGTTAAGTAAAGTATCATTATCTTTTCATTGGCAAAAACGTATAGATACTGATGGTTTTTAATTCGATCAATAAACTTGTGTGTAAGCTGAGTTATAGCAGTTTGAAGCAATCGGTCCGTTTCTGCGATTAATTTTGGTGATTATGTTGAGTTATAGCAGTTTGAACTAAACGGTCCTTTTTGTTGATTAATTTTAAGACAGCCTTATACCTTTACCTTGTGGGAAGCGATATTCATCCTACTCCCGTTCGATGTCACGGAGAAGATCTGCATGCGTCGCCTGCATGAGCCGAATAGTATAAGTTGGCCTATATGATGAATTGGGTTGCCCAGGAGCGTTTTATCCTTCCCTGGCACATCTTGCGCCAATTCAGCGACCTCCTAGGATGGAAAGCCTGGTTGTATAATTGGAAAAATTTGGATGGTAAAGCGCACTCTAATGCTGTCCAAATGCAATCTCACACGCAGAAGACGTTAAAGAAAAGATGTCGAACACACGCTGCGCCGTTTATCCCGACATTTTCAGCTGTGAGGTTTCTAGACGCGCTGAGTGCTCTATAGAGATGCAAGCTGCAGCGCTTACAGATTGACAGCTAAATTATGGCGGCCTCAAACTTCCTATATCCACTAGACATGGGATCCGACGCCGATTCGGATTGTTCGACACCGTGATTTGTTTTTCAATCCCGGTTGAATAGATTATGCGATTAATGGCATCTTTTAAAAGCCCCGCATCTTGGGGTGATTCAGATAAGAGTAAACAAATGACTGATTTATCTTCAAACCGGGTAATCAAATCGAATAGGACATCAAATTTCTGATCAAAATCAGTTCTGTGAGTTATCCGAAATGCCGATCTGATGATGAGGTCGGATTCATCAGCGACTTACATAACTTTAACAGACAGAGAACTCACAGCCGAAAACTCAGATAACGCGGCTTGTCGTTCACCATATCGCTTCATAGGCTGCGCTATTAGGGATTTCGGCTGTATTTTCTCTTTTAAATTGCTGTTAGTCGTTGATGAATCTGGCCCCTGGTGAGAATCACACCCCTATCTGGGTTTTCGCGCCATCGCAAGGTCGTCTTAACAAGTACTGCTTCCGCTTTCCCAAGGTGAAAGAAAAGAATAAGGAGAAGGTTTTCCATTCACTTTTCTTCTGTGAAGCTCGTTGGCTGCAAACGTTGCCTCATTCCTTACTTGAAGAGCCCAACCACAGTGTTTTCCGAAGTCAACTGAAAAAATTGACTTCCTTTCCCGACTCCACATCCTGGCCTTAGCTAGAGGGGGTAGGAGACACAATTTTTTGTATTTTTATTATCTTTAGTTTTAATCCTTTTTTTTCGAATTTTTCGTCCTAATTACGTGTTCTTTTTTATTCATCAGTATCACCAGCTTTTTCCTCCACTATATGCATACATATTTCTATCAATATTCTTACCATTAGTGTCTTAGTTGCTCTTCTATCAGCTTTTTTATGTTTTCTAGTCGCTACTCTTCCTAGTTCACTTTTCTTACAAGGAGAGCCTCCAAACTGGCGGTGAGCTTTTGCGATGCAATTTTTACAGGATGCAAAGTCCCGTGTAGGGAGCCCAATACCGTAGTTGCTTTTTTCGGAATGCTCTTCTGTGGTCGAAAAAAGCGCGTGCGGATGCGTATGCGCGAAGTTCGTGATTCCCTCCTGCCATCCAGCCCAATGTGGTCCGTTGGCGTAGTGGCAGCGTTGTAGCTTCACTAGAGCATGGTCGTGGGTTCGTTTCACCATTGTGCTGGTGTTTTTGCATTTTGCGATTTTTCGTCAGTGGGACGCTTTATCCCCATTTTCAACACATTTTGAACAAAAACGTGGCAACAAATGTCGTTTACGTTCATCGAGCTCTTTGAAAGTGGAAAGATGAGAATTTTTCTCTTCCAGGTTAAGCAAGTAAAAGACTGATGCTAGATTCGTGATCAGCACCCTAAATAACCTCCACGCACAAAGTTTGGGCGATATTAGTGCTTCTGACTTACACTCGGGCCTGGGCCTGGAAAGGGTTTTGCACCTCGGTCTTCATGGTCAAACAAGGGTGATCATTGAGGTGTGAAGCCATCCGAGGTGGAAACCAGTTGAATACGTTAAGCGGTAGAGGGCTACACAGAAAGTATAATATCGATGCTACTACGTCCTTTTTTGAGAGGATTGTAGAGAGAAGCGTAGTTGTTCAGTTTGTGAGCTGCGTATGTCGCTTACACGCTTTTTTGCAATCCTCCGTCATTGTTGAAGAAGGTTGGTACATCATTGGCTATTCTTAACAGTTGGTTACTACGTTTTTGACTTTATCCATGTTAAGAATATAACAGAATTTGTTATCTACAACACCTTTTCATCTTGAAACAGCTTGACTGTTCAGAAATCAAAAGGGGCCCATGCAGTGCAATAGCGAGGTCGAAAAATAAAAGTTATTAATACTTCGTTTACGGGTGTTACTTTGAGTGCTATTCACAAATCTGACATCAGTTTCTGGATTTCCCGCGTTCTCATCACAGGTTAGAGAAGGTAGGTGTGAGTAAGTGAGAGTGGTGAGACCGGATGCACCATTTTCACCCAAACATTGTGCGTGGGGCTTGTTTGGGGTGCTGATCACGAATCTGGCATTAGTTTTTGACTTGCTTTACCAGGAAATCAACAATTCTCACCCTTCCACTTTCAAAAAGCTCGATGAACAAAAACGACATTTGTTGCCATGTTTTTGTTCAAAAGTGTGTTGAAAATGGTGATAAAGGGTCCCATTGACGATAAATCGCAAAATTCAAAAACACACGTAGAAGGGGGAATCGAGCCCAAGGCCTTGTACCTTCGAAGCTGCAACACTATGTATGTACTACTACACCAACCGACCACAGTGGACTGGGTAGCAGTAGGGCGTCATGAACTTCGCGCTCACGCGTCTGCACGCTTTTTTTTTTGACCACAGAAGAACATTCGGAAAAAATCAACTATGGTTTTTTGGACTTCCCTCACGGGACCTTACATCCTGTAAAAATTGCATCGCAAAAGCTCACCACCAGGTTGGAGGCTCTCCTTGTTAGCTTCCTAATGGCTTTTCTTTCGTATGTTTACTGTTTGAGAGTTTCAAATACTTCATATTGTTCTATCACTCCGTCACCGATTATGTATGGTTGGTCAAACTGAGTGTACATATCTCCTGTTGTTTCGCTAGCAGCCGTAAGGTATGAGATTTGTTGGAGTTGACAGACCTGCTAAGTTGGTATCCGGAGCCGATCGCACGACTTACAGTGTTGGCGGTCCACTGCTCTTCTCCTTCAAATTCTCAACCTTCCTCAGTCCTCTCCTATTAAATTCTTTCTGGTAAATTTTTCACAGAATTTGCCTTTTTTTCGAATTCGCAGTTACGCCCTTACTTCTTTGAAGAAATATAGTTTAGTCTGCTAATTAGCTTGAGTTCTAACATCGGCTAATGTCGCTGATGGCTTTCATTTTTTGTTTCTCACATTGCGTTTTCTGCGATTTACCATGTCCATTTTATGTTACTTTTATGCGCACTATACTGTGCAAATAAATAAAGTATCTGAATTGCCCTAAGATCGTCTTCAAAATCGCATTGTATATAAGCACAATCCATTTACCCGGGTGAAGGACATGAAGAAAATGACGGATCCGAAATATCCGTCGGACAAAAAGTACACAAGAGATAGCCTTTGGATAATACTTTTGATAATGCACTTTCTCCAGCAAGCCTTCGCTTAATTGGAAGATATTTTCGAGTTCTTCGCATTTCGTGAAATTTCGTTCGCTAGAGAGAGCTAGACTCGTGAGAATGTGAAAAATGTCGGGCAGCGTGCCAGAGTTGCCCATTCGATGACCTTATGTATTAGGGGGGGGGGGCAAAAGTAATGAGACAATTTGAAAAAATTCTTTATCTCTTTATAACTCAATTACAACTCAACGATGCTAAGGAATGTATTTGCCATTAAGGGCAATGACCTTGCTGCCATCGCTCAGCCAACTTCCTGATCCCATCCTTCCACAACTGCTTGGGCCAGGTGTTGATCAACTGCTCGATATAGTTGTCGAGGACTGCTTGGGTTCTTGTGTCCCTTCCGACCAGGAAGTCCCGTATGCCCAAGAAGTAGTGGTAGTCGCATGGAGAGATGTCCGGCGAATACGGTGGGTGAGGCATGTGAACGTAGCCCAGCTGGCCAAGCTTATCCGTGGTTACTTGTTCCCGATGGGGTGCGGCGTTGTCGAAGAGGAGGATCTTCTTGGAGCGCTGCGAATGAATGAGAGCGAGTCGCCGGCCCATATCTTCTATTTCGTTCACAATGGCCTTGGAGTTCATCGTAGAGCTCTTGGAAAGCAGCTTCCGGTAAACCGATCCACGGGCGCAGACCCAAAAGATCCAAAGGTGCTTCTCGCCGTGAACAATTCGCCGGAAACAGGTCACCAAGCCTCACCCAGACTCGCTGCTTGGCAGGATTAAGGTAGAAGACGTACTTCTCATCTTGCGTGAATATTGAGCCCAGGCTGCTCGGGGTTGGGAATTGGGCGAGATTTGCGCGACACAGGTCGACTCGTCAGACTGGGGTTTCGGCATGAGACAGACTGAGGTTTTGGCATGCTTCTGGAAAGGGCGGAAGTGCTAACTTCTCAGATGGGCATCAGTAAGTAGCATACAAACATACAAATAAGATAAGCACAAAACCAGACTCCAGCCACGAGATATATGGAAACGGCATGGGGTGTCTCATTACTTTTGCCCCCCCCCCCCTAATAGCTCGATGGAAGGCCATTCACGAAGAAATTCGTTGTAACTCTCTGCCTCTATAAGTACTTTACCACGTTAACGCTACTTATCCTTAATGAAAAGGTCGCCTCGAGTCTCAAATATCGTACATCTGTAGTAAGCGCTATCGGTCTGCGCGTTGTCAGAAATGAGTCAGATAGATAATGGCATCTTACCATATAAAGGATAAAGTACGGAGTTATTCCCTTTGGGATGCGCCACGCATTCTACTTACATTCTACTACGGGATGTCGTGGAGGCGATTTGAATGCGTATTTGGCCATACAATGACTTGCGGTGGTCGGCTGATGTACAAGTCAGTGCTTTATCCTTCCCAGACAAGTCTGGTACCAATTCACCGGCCCCGGAGGGATGGAAGGTTTGGTTGCCTTGGGCGGGAAATCCGAACCAGGAACCTGGTATCGGGTGCACGCGACAGCCGCCGCCTCCTCCGACTGCGCTCCACGCTCCCCTTACCATATATAATTCGCTTAATCCGTGGGTCATGTTGTCAGTCACGGGGAGGGGACTAAAGCCAAGGGACGACTTCGACTGTATATGCCAGCTGGGTTTTCCTTGAGCTTAACCATGGCAGATTGCTGGCGAACTATATCCTTGGCGGCGGGTCGTCCAAGTTTACGATACTTTAAGCGAGCAACGCTCAGGGTATGGATGTGGATCAAGTGCCGAGCGTTGGGAATCAGAAGACGTGCCGCAGACGTAATCCAGTGTGCGTCGGGATTCAGAAGACCTACCGTAGACGCCGTCCAACGCGCGAAGGGGTTTAGAGTAGGAGGGACCAGTAAGGGAGGATCAGGGAAGAGGAGGCCAACGAAGGAGAACCATTAAAGGGAACAACTAGTAGGGAAGGGGGATGCAGTAAGGGGGGACCAGCGTTTTCGCTCAATATCGTTCAACGCGTGTCGGGCTTCTGAATACGTGCTACATAAGTCGTGCCACGTGTGTCGGGGTGCAGAAGGGACGTCGCGGCTATACTGGCGTCGGGACTCAGCAAATGTGTCACATATGTTATGCAGCATGCGTCGGGATTCTGAACACATGGCAGAGACATCGTACACCGTGCACCCAGATCAAGAAGACGTGCCAAAGATCAGACTTTACGCGGCATGCGTTGGATTTTCAGAAAAGCTTTCAAAGGTTTCGTGCAACGAGCGTGCGTGACTCTCATTCCGTTTCTCTGCCGGCACATGGGTAAGAAGGAGGGGGGATAGGGAAAACGATTACAGGCATTATAGCGTAATTACTTTCGGGCATTAGCCGACCAATTCTGATAGATTTTTTGTTTCTGCAGACTAATCACTTCGGATTGGGACTCTCGCGATCTGTTTCTTGCCACATAGAATGGGTACATTGGAGAATAAACTGCGTACATGAGATATAGGCTCGATAGGCTTCATAGGAGCATTTTTGGCGATCCTGCCCTACCTAATCCGGTCATACAATTCTATATAGTGGAACCAATTTCTTACTGTAAACAGAGTAAGAAGGCCTAAAGAAGGAAAGAAGCCAAGGGGGATGTTCTATTCTTGCCCCAGCCAGACTTTTGGCGGCCGTTAGGCAGCTGGACGTCTGGTAAATATTAGGTTGTAACGAAATAAATGGCACTGAACCCCTGTAAATTTAAACAGTTAATATCTCGGCTTCTAAGCAAGTTCATTAATCGAAATAAAAAAACTTCTGATTCTACACATCTTTGCCAACGTGACACAAGCTTTTTTATCCCAGTAGCATAAAATCAGAAGTTCTGGAATTGACGAAATCTTCGAAGGCACTTTCGGCATCCTGTTGGTATTTGAATATTTTCCCTACCAAGAAGTCGCCAAGATGCTTGAAGAAATGGTAGTCTGTTGGGGAGAGGTCGGGAGAAAACGGAGGATGTGGTAGAGTTTCAATGCTCAGCTCATTCAATTTCTGCAACGTCATTCGTGCTACATGGGGGCGAGCATTGTCGTGCAGAAGGAGAACTCGCCTTCGGTTTACCAAGGGCGGCCGGGAATCCTTCAACTTTTTCATCATTTCTTCAATTTCAATGCAGTACTTCTCTGCCGTGATGGATTCACCGGGAGGGAGGAAGCTGTGGTGAATAATTCCCAGCGAGCACCACCATACTGTCACCATTACTTTCTTTTGGTGCAATTCCGGCTTCGCAAAAACCTTGGGGCTCTCATCGCTGTCCACCCACTGTGCCGATCGTCGCCTGTTGTCGTACATTATCCATTTCTCGTCACAGGTTACGATGCGATCAAGGAATGGGTCCGTTTCGTTCCGTAGAAGCAGTGCGGACGAGATCTCATATCGTCGGTTTCTTTGCTCCTCAGACAGCTCGTGAGGCACCCATCTTTCCAGCTTTTTGGTCTTTCCAGTTTCCTTCAGATGCCGGGCAGCTGTGTTGTGACTGACGCCAAGAACCTTCGCTATCTCCCTGGTACCTTTGTGTGGATCCTCCTCTACCACATCTCTCAGCTTCTCATCAACATCACTATGCCTCCCACGACCTTCATGTTCTTCCAAGCTCTCATCTCCATTCCGGAACTTCTAATACCAACGATACGCCGTACGAATTGTGGAACTCCTTGACCGAATGCGGCGTTGATCTTCTCGTCCGCCTCCTTAGCTGTAGTGCCCAGCTTGAATTCATACAAGTAAATGCCTCGGATTACCCTTTTGTCTATCTGCAAAAAAGTCAATAAAACTCTGAAGTTTTCCCACTTTTACATAGAACATTTGGTACTCACCGGTAGAGCAAAGTTTGCGCTTCTAAATGATATGCCACATGTTACGGTTTGTTCTTGATCAAACGCGTAAAGACGCGCCAAAAAATGGCGCGAGCCAGTGCCATTTAATTCGTTACAACCTAATAGATAAGGTGCCGGCTGTCGCGTGCACCAGATTCCAGGTTCTTGGTTCGGCTTTCCCGGAACAACCAAGCCTTCCATCTTCTCGGGGTTGGCGAATTGGTACCAGACTTGCCTGGGAAGAACAGAGTGCTGACTTGCTCGTCAGCTGGCCACCGCAAGTCATTGTATGGCCAAATACGCATTTACATCGCCTCCACAACATCCGTATAGAAATGGAATGCGCGGCGCATCCCAAAAAGGATTGAGTAACGTCGTCCTTTATCTTTTTCCTTTAATCTTCTTGACTGTACTTTGCAGACTCCGAGGTAATCTACCGAGACACGATATTTTCTCGTTTATTTTGTCGAGTAGTCACCAGTGTGGATGGGAGAACGCACCCAACCTGCTAGGCCACATTGGGGGCACCACTCAGGGCTGGCGCGTATTCGGTCGATTCTTTAATTGGTACTGATTAGCAGACGCGTTCCCTTCTCTGTGTAGGTCACATTAACGACTCTGTAGTACCAATTTTTCCCCATAGAGTGAGTAACTTTGCAATACTAGAAATAGTCACTCAATGCGTCTTCATTATGCAGCAGAGTTTAAAAGCATGGCGCATACCAACAGGATGTGAGTAGACACAACAGTCGTCCTTTACTTCATCTGCGTGACTTACTCCAATGTTCCGAGCGCCTCATTACTGCCCTGCCCGGTAAAAGGAAGTGCTCTGAGGTCAACTAGCGTGTGATTAGAAGTACGAAACTAATCGTTGAAGAATTGTCCATGAGAATCCATTTGCCTTTGTCATGCAAGGGTTATCTACAGCCTTCACTACGGCTTGCAGTTGTTGTTGTGAAAGTAATGTCCAAAAATTAATGACAAGCTGAGCCAGAATGACGATTGTTGACAGGCCGTCTAGGATTAGCTGCATTAGGAGCCTTTCTTCTATTTGTTCTTCATTCTTGTTCTTCTTGACGGCCCCTCGCACCATTAGGATGAAGCGTTCAGCCTTGCTAGCGAATATCTGCACCTACTTCTTATCCGCTGTTTCCTAACTATAGCTCGGTTTCTGATCTGTTTACTACAGCTGGCTGTGACGTCTTCGCTTCGACCTTATCAGCCGGCCTTTATCCGCATCACATTACTCTTACCGTCGCCGTCCTCATTATAGATGAGTGCAAGCCCTCTGCCTCAGATATTAATGCGATTCAGAAGACTATGGTCGTTGTGAGTGAAATCCAGATGATCATCGTGCTAATCTTAGACTATCTGGTCGTCAGATCTCACAGCGATATATACCATCTTCACGTCGAATTGGACACTTCAAATCAAACTGGACACTCCTCTAACCTAGCCTGAGACATTTGAAGTCAAAGCGAACTCTTCTAAAGTGCAATGAGCTTCTTCTTGATTAAACTAGAGACCCTCCAAAAAGGTAAGGATTATTTTTTATTCGAAGAATACTTAGTATAATTTTTTCACGACGTTGAGAAATAATATTTATCTCAAGCCACTCCAAGATTGGTAACACAGGCAGCACTCAGGCTAACGTTTCAGTGTTCTCGCCTTCTTAAGAGCCTGAAGTGAGACGAAATCAATCTGAGAAACTATCCCCCCAAACGCCATTTCATTTTACGGATATCGTTTGAGGAGACGATTAGACCAAAGAAACGGTGAATAGAGACCAGGATGGCTAACCTTTAGCAAGTGGACTAGTGACGTCCACCAGTCATGACCCAAGAAGTCGCCTAGGCGGGTAGTTCTTGGGGCTCTAGCTTCAGTCACCCTCGTGAGACTTCGAGCTGCGGGTGCTTGGTGGACGTCACTAGTCCACTTGCTAAAGGTTAGCCATCCTGGTCTCTATTCACCGTTTCTTTGGTCTAATGGTCTCCTCAAACAATTTCCGTACAATGAAATGGCGCTTGGTGGGACAGTTTCTCAGATTGATTTCGTCTCATTCCAGGTTCTGAAGAAGGCGAGAGCGCCGAAACGTTAGCATGAGTGCTGTCTGGGTTACCAATCTTGGAGTGGCTTGAGATAAATATTATTTCTCAACGTCGTGGATTACTATGCCAAGATTTATCGAGAGCCGAACGTGGAAGTTTTTTCAAGTTTTGATTCACCTACTCAAAAAATGAACATCTTGTTTGAAATTGTGAAAAATTCTCATTTTCTGGGGAAAAGCAATGGTTTAAAGCTCTTTCTAAGAGCAGAAAGGTGGCCATTTGTTGCGCCAAAAAAGAGACGGCACCATGCCCTTTTCCACGATTTTTATTCGATTGATAGCAGAAATTCTTTTTACATGTTAAGTTAACATGAGTTTAACACCTTTGAACGGTAAAATAAGAGGATAAAGAACGGCGTTATTCAATCTCCTTTGGGATGCGCCACGCATTCTACTTTTACGTGATGTCGTGGAGGCGAGTTGAATGCGTATTTGGCCATACAATGACTTGCGGTGGCCAGCCGATGAACAAGTCAGTGCTTTATCCTTCCCAGACAAGTCTGGTACCAATCTATCGACCCCGGAGGCATGGAAGGCTTGTATGGCCTGGGCGAGAAATCCGAACCAGGAACCTGGTATCGGGTGCAGGCGACAGCCGGCGCCTTCTCCGACTGCGCCCCTACGCACCTTTGAACGATACATACAACAAAAACAACTGTAAAAAAAAACATGCATGTCGTCACATTGATGGTTCATATAAGTGGCATTTGAGTATCAATTAAATAAAAATTGCAGCGAAATGTTTGAACACATCGCACGAAAGATTCTTAAGAGAGTTATACCGAATTTTCCTTGAAAAAATTATTCTACAAATCTTGGTGAATCTGCACTTTATTCCGTAAGAAGTTTATTTTGTTTCGGAAGAGTTACCTTTGATTTCAGAAGGCTTAGGCTAGCTTAGAGGAGTGTTCAATTCTACGTGAAAGTTGTTTGTAAAGAATAAAGGCAGAGGTCGGCATTAGTCAACCCTTCCACGGGATGCGCACCATATTCTACTTCTGCCATACAATGACCTGCGGTGGCCAGCCGATGAACAAGTCAGCGCATTATCCTTCCAAGATCAGTCTGGTAGCAACTAACCGACTCCGGAGGGATGGTAGGCTCTGTTGGCCTACACGGAAAGTCCGAGCCGGGAACCTGTTATCGGGTGCACACGACAGCCGGCACCTCCTTCATCTGCGCGATACGCGCCACCGATTTAACTAACTTCCTTAAAAACCACAAAAAAATCTAAGTGCTTGTGAAGTATGTTGTTACAGGATGTTTTGTTGCGATCAAAACTCTTGCGCCAGGCGGGACTCGAACCCGCATCTTTTGCTTTCCGGGCAGCGATGTTCGCCTTACACCACCGGCGCTGTTTGACCGCACGTAACATCCGCGATATCCTCCAGGGTTTTAACAACATATAGCCTCTCTACTAGCCACTCCAGCTTTAAGCAAATGTGTTGAAACTTGTGAAGTAGTTCCTCATTCAGAATCTTCAAAACTTATCACGAAACCAAGTCGTTAATTAATTGTTGGAAGGTTCTTTAGATAACCAGACAGCGGTTAGAAGCGCCGGGCGTGGAAACTGAGCCAAAGTTGGTGGTCTTTCATCTTCATCTTTCAATGCGCTCTACGTTTGCTTCTCTGCTGAGCTGAATTTATTTATTTCTGCACTTAATTATTTCTATTTCTTATTCTATTTCTATTTCTATTTCTATTTATATTTCTTTCTATTATTTTCATTTCTACACGCCATAGAAACCAAATAAACAAAGGTAAGCATAGTGGCGATCAAACAACAATGCTTACCTTAAAAGAACCGACACTAATGAAGAAACTTGGATTTCACAATGAACTACAATAGAATGGGAAAACTGTTTTTGTAGATTATTCAGAACACTTAGTGCAAAGAACAAAAAATATTAAGAGTACTAAAAACAATATTAAAATAGAAATGTTAAAGTTTTAAAAAAACGTCAATTTATTGTTTTTCTCTATCAATATTTAAAATGAAATTCCACACTTATTGGTGTAGGTAAACTGAAAATTTTCAAAGAAAGTTATACCAAATATTTCTTAAACAAAAAATTATTCTAACCATTTTATTGAGTATTTAGTTCAACCTGCTGAAAGTTTATTTTGATCTACAAGAGTAAACTCTGATTTCAAAAGTCCTAAAGCTAACTAACCAGGGAAGGGTCTCAGGCGTAAGTGTGAACGGGGGAAATGGATAGTACTCCAAGAATCTCCACCCTTCACATAGTATAAAAAATGTTTCGTTTTTGCTGAGTCCTTGAATCAAAAGAGCGCGGGCCCTCGAAGGGGGGGGGGGGGGTACAGTAGCGCACTGTCAGCACGTGCCCACGTGCATGCGTGCGCGCGCGTTGTTGTATGGGAGGCGGCGAAAGGCACCGCGCGAAGCGAGTAGGCAGCTCAGCAGGGAGCGGGACTACTTCGCAGGTGCTAAGTCAGGTGTTCGGCCCCGTGCTATGTAATGCTTTTGCATTTTTTCATGATTGCCGCCTTCTTTACAGTTTGCTTCCTACACATCTCCTACATATTTATTTCACTCTACATTGTCAAATAAGGATCAGATTCGTACTCATTGCGAAGTTTGGACAAGAACGGTTACCATGACCTTACCATTAATCACATTTACCTACTGTAATTTAGCATACTCCAGGGTAATACGGAAAGCGGATGTCAGATTCGTGATCACCATCCCAAATAACCCTCCTTGGAGAAGTTTGGGCAAAATCGGTGATTATGACTTCGACGACCCTAGTCACCCGCACCTACCGTAACCTACCGTAATCGGCCGGAAATTGAAAAACGAAAGTCAGATTCGTAATCAGCACCCTAAATAATTCCCCTGGGAGAGGTTTAGGCAAAATCGGTGATTATGACCTCGACAGCCCTAGTCACCCGTACCTGCTGTAATCCGTGCCTGTTGTAAGGTCATTGTTTAACATTCGCTTAAAAACACAAAACGTTGTATAATTCAGAAACTGGAAAAAGTAAGTGAAGCACAGCTCACAGAAACCTTTATTTGGCAATTTAGAGTGAAATAAATGTGTAGGAGATGCATAGGGAGTAAGCTGATTTAGACTTCCATGTTGTGCCGTACAGCAGGTACGGGACTTTCACGATACTACTTTCACGACTCCAGAGGTTGAGAAAAGGTCGAAAAGAATTTCGACCAAACCTCGCCTAGGAGGTTATTTGGGGTGCTGATCACGAATCTGATATCCGTTTTTCAAATTTCGGTCGATTACGGTAGGGTGGTGGGTACCGGTGACAGTGCAATACTGTACCCCCAATTTCGAGGGCCTGTAGCTCTTTGGGTTCAAGGACTCAACAAAAACGAAACATGTTTTGCTACTACATGAACGGTGGAGATTCTCGCAGTACTATCCATTTCCACCATTCAAACCTACGCCTGAGACCCTTCCATGGTTAGAAGAGCACCCAATTTGATTCGAAAAGTGTCCAATTCGACGGCAAAATGGTATAAAAATGGCCGCCGTCTTCCCAGACGGCGCTACATCACCAAACGTGCCTTAGTGATGTCGAGGAACCTACCGTGAGCTCAAGAACTGGCTGCAGCGTACGATTTTTGCCATGCAGATGCAGGTAAGTAGCCCAATGAAGAACACCAGCGCGAATCCAGTCTGAAGTTGAGACGTAAATGACTAGCATATCATTATCGTGTCAAACTAGTCATTTTTCATACTTGGCTAGGAAAAACCCCGATTGAAGTTTTTCAAACACAACTTGGAACACCTAGAGGAGGTCAAAACAAGTGATCCATTCAAGAAATTTATTTTGAGCGTCTCTAATAAATGCGGTTTATGTAGCGAAGGTGGGCAGCTCTGTAGGGTGGGAGTGCGCCAACCAACTAGGCTATAAATGGGCGTGCCATTCAGAGAGAACGTATACGGTAGGTGCTCTGATTGGCTGGTGGTGTGTATTCGACCGGTGCTCCCTCTCTACTTGAGCTCCAGGGCGCTTCCACCTCCCAGTGCTGCCCAACTTAGCGACATGTACCAAAAATACTATGAGCGTAGTAACACAGTCGTAGTAGCGGTTGGCTGCTGCCCGCACTCCGAATCGACGTTTTTGCTCTAGGCCACGCCCAGGCCAAACATGCTTTTCATCTCTTCGGGGTTGGTGAATTGGTAACAGACTTGTTTTCGGAAGGTAAAGCACTGACTTGTCTATCTTCTGGCTACCGCAAGGTCTTTTGGCCTTATTGGACTGGCCAAATACGCACTCAAAGTGCCTTCAAAACATCCCACAAAAGTTGAGCGAGTGGGGCATTCCAATATGGGTTGACTAATGCCTTTTGAAAAAAAAGAACTAGACGCTTGACTGCGCATTATTTCTCATTTTCGTAAAAAAGCGATCAAAAGGAGAAAGGATGAAGGTCATTGATCAACTTCTTCGTGGAATACGCCGTGCATCTAACATGTACAGAATATTTAACAGCGAATTTATATGCGTATTTAAGGATATATAGTACATTAAATTGATCCGGCTATGAAGAATTCAAGATTTATCCCTACATTAGAATTCTGACACCAAGGCACCGACCTCGGGGAATGGAAGGCTTGATTGCTCTGGGCGGGATCCGATCAACAAATTCTCGACTCAACTGCAAGCAGCATTCGACGCTCCCCTCGACTACGCTACCAGCCCACGCAAATAATTGGTTTTCAGTTTAACCCCGCACCAGACGGAGATCTAATCTCTACTGCCCCGGTTCTGAGAAGGCCCTAAACCTGTGAGGTACCGCATTTTCGCTGCCAATCTAATAGGAATCGCGACGTAGTGGACAGTACTGCTTCTGATGAAACACCATGAAGCTGTCGTTCCTCATGTTTTGAAATAAACCAAGAAATATTCCTACAGCTAGAAGGATTAACAGCGGTTTTATGCACATTCAAATACTGCAAGCAATTTTTGTAGACAGTTAAAAACCTCAAACGAAGCCTATACAAGTTTATTCTGAATTTCATGAAAGATAATCGGTTCATTTTGAAGAACTTCCATCCAAATTTGAAAAGTGAGCGGTTTGACGTAAAATGGTGTACATTACTGGTTAATATACACTATAACAAGGAACGTTGCTCACCCATAGTCCAGCTTGACGAAATGCCAGCGGCAGTGAGAAACAGCCGGGACCTATCATGCCTTTGAGGAAGTTGACCAGTGTCATATTAGCCCTGAAAAATGTCGTCTTTACATACTGCACTTCCAGCAACAAGCTCTACACCGCCCCGAAAGGTTGAGATTTATCCACAGCTACTCCTAGGCTTTACAGTCTTCCGACCCCGGAAGGAAACAGGATGCGTGGCGCATCCCAAATGAGGATTGATTAGTGCCGTGCCACCGAAGGGTTGAGATTCGTTCACGACCACTCCTAGGCTCTTCACACGCGATTTCATATCAACTCACCGACACTGGAGGGAATAAGAATGCGTAGCGCATCCCAAATAAGGATTGATCAGTACCGCCCTTTGTCTTTTATCCTCATCCGGCGGAGAGCAATCGGTTAATGCGTGGGTACTAGGACCCTGGGGAGAATAAAACACTGACTTGTCTATCGGTTGGCTAGCGCCACATGTTGCGAAGACGCACTTCAGCGGTGCGGGAACGCGCCGTTGTTCCTACCGTAACCGCGGGAGCCAATCAGACACCGGCTCATTCGCACTCACATACCTTTGTCCTTGGGGAAAATTTCGAATTTCAAATGATCGAATATTCGAATTTTGGTCTCTTTCGATTATTCGAGTAAACGAATATTCGAATATTGGACTTTCTCGAATATTCGAGAAAACGAATAATTCAAATATTGTGTTTTTTTCGAAAAGGACAAAGGTATAGGTCGGAGAAACGGTAATGTGTTCGCGTGAAAAATATAGGCCATTTCTAGTATTTTAACCACCTAAAGGGCTTAAAATGCTTAATGCACCAGTGGCTTAACATGAAGGTCTTCTCCCTCTGACCCTATCTTACACTGCATATCCCATGGTAGGGAAGAGCGGCCACAGTTCGTCTTGGTGGTCCTTCACAGTTTTGGGCGTTTCTATCGTATTCCCCACGATTTCAAAGAGGCTAGAACACCGTCACTAAAATCTTCAACCTCAAGAGCTGATGTTCCTTGCCACTGCGCCATCTAAACACTACACCGTATCAAAGCAGTGAACTCACGACATGCCTTTCTTCTTCGATGGTGTAGCGCCAGCCCTTGGGGAACCATCAGCCGTAGTCCTGGGACTGGTGAAGTCCGTCATGCTAATGTGCGTCATTGTCTTTGGCAGCTAGTCTTCTAAACAGTCTGATTTTAATTTAGAAGAAAAACTTTATGGCTGGATTTATTGAGATTTTTTTAAATCAACAAAATCAAAGCGGTCACATGACACTAACAGCGATGTGTGTAGAAGTCCCTTAGTGAGGATAGAAAAGGGCAGCTCAAGCAAAGCCTAACACGAGAAAAGCAAAGAGGGATGAGAAATGGAGAAAAATGTGGAGAATTTTTTGATGGCGAGGCGGTGCTTGATAGAAGACAGCTGTCGGAACACTATCTTCTCTAAACAAACACCTCACAACAACATGTCGAGAGTGCAGACGGAATTCCAGCTCGTTCTCGATTATTTGCTGGCTAATCACGCTCACATTACACCATCGACGATTTTTAGCTCCTTCATTGAATACTAGGCCATCTCTAACAAGGAAAGCTTCCCAACTCAAGGTGGGCTTTTCCGATGCTATTTTGAGAGGTGTAGGGCCATGTGAGGGCGCGTGTAGCGCAGTCGGAGGAGGCGTGACTGTCGCGTGCATCCGATACCAGGTTCCTGGTTCGGATTTCCCGCCCAGGCCAACCAAGCCTTCCATCCCTCCGGGGTAGGTGAATTGGTACCAGACTTGTCTGGGAAGGATAAAGCGCTGACTTGTTCATCGGCTGGCCACCGCAAGTCATTGTATGGCCAGATACGCATTCATGTCGCCTCCACGATATCCTGTAGAAGTAGAATGCGCTGGCGCATCCCAGAAGGGATTGACTAACGCCGTCCTTTATCCTTTTATCCTTTAGGGCCATGTAAGCGGAGTCCAGAACCAGTTAGCTAAACGCTTTTTTAAAGACCTGAAAATGAGGTGTGAAAATACTCATCAACTCCTATGATACCCCACGAGACGTGCCTGGGTGGCGCAGTCGGAAGGGGATGCGTCTCTTAGAAGCACACCAGCGGGGTTTTGAGTTCGAGTCCGTGCACTGCTAATACTTTTGCACACATTAGTTTGTTGGTATTACGCTTTCCAATGATCACAGGAGTCAATTTTAAACTATAAAGGCTAGCAGCAAACCAAGGCTCTCTATTTGCACCTTCGCATCTGCTACTTTTTCAAGGATCCGTGTCTGCACTATATCATTTCTCTGGAAATAAAAAGTCCTGTCTTGTCTTCCCTTTTAGTCAACAGCTATGGTACAAAACTATGAAACAAGTAAAACGTGTCACATCAGCAGAATATCAAGCCAATGAGGAACAATCTTCTCACTGGCAAGGAATGACCACTTCTTCTTCGTTGAACGCGTAATCCGTGGGGCAGAGAAGGAACCTGGGTGAATATCGACGTAACCAATTGCCACCAACGAAAAAATCTAGCACATATGGAGGCGCAAATAGACCGCCTTGGTTTGTCGTAAGCATTTATGGTCTAAGATTGACTCCTGTCATTATTTGAAGGCGTAATAACAACAAACTAATACGTGAAAAAATATTGGCAGTACGCAGACTCACAAGGGAAGGGTCTGAAGCGAATGTCTCAACGGGGGGAGCGAGTCCTATAGGGGGAATCCTCACCCCTCAATTAGTATGAAAATGTGTTTATTTTTTGCCAAATCGGTAAACCCAAGGAGTAGGGGGTCAAATGAGATACGGCGCAGCACGCGTTTGTGGGTCTTGTACGCCCGCGATGCCTCCGCGACCAGTGGCTCGGAGCGCAGGTAGGTGGAGGTTTGACTTATGTGAGAGAAGTCAGGGGTTTGGTTCCTCCGCGCTGCTGCATTTCCGCATTTCAACTGATTGGTTGCGATTTGGGGGATTCTGACGTCTATACCATTTTCAGACGTTTTCTGTGCATTTTTCCGAAGGTTCCTTGTCCAAAGGCGGGCCAGCGTGAGCAGGTGGATCACCACTCGAGCATCGGCGGGCATTGTTGGTTTAGGTTTTAGAAAACCTCCAGCAGACCTCTGATTTCCAGGTGACAGACAGAGATGAGGGAAAGAAGTTATTGATGCCGTTTAGCTTCATTTGCGGGGTGGTGATGAACATTCATACATCACCATGTTGAATACCACAGCGTACACCTGGAAAATGCGCAGAAAACGTCTGAACATGGTATAGACCTCAGAATCCCCAAAATCTCAACCGATCAGTTGAAATGCAAAACGCAGAAGCACAGAGGAACCAGACATCCGACCTCTCTCACGTGAGTCAAACCTCCACCCACCTGCGCTCCGAGCCACTGGATGCAGAGGCGTCGCGGGCATACAAGACCGACAAACGCATGCTGCGCCGTATCCCATCGTGATCCCCTACTCTTTGGGTTCAACGACTTGGCAAAAGAACACATTTTCATACTAATTGAGGAGTGAGGATTCCCCCTATATGACTCAATCCCCCCGTTCAGACATACGCTTCAGACCCTTCCCTTGTCCGACTCAGAAGCCTGCCGGTGTGCTCTTATGAAGCCGCACTCCTACCGACTGCGCCACCGTGGCAAATCTCATGGGGTGTCGTAGGGGTTGCGCACACGTTTTCACACCTCTTTTTCAGGGTTTGAAAAAGCGTTCAGCAAGAACTAACTGTAATTCTGGGCTCTGTTCACACAGCCCCACATTCTGCTAAAATAGCACCGCAAAAGCTCACCTTGCGTTGGGAACCTATCCTTGTAATCAACACAATAGAAATAGTGGACAAAGAGTGTGACACACTTGGTAGGAGACGCGCGCTGGCGGTCACGCTGAATTGACTTTAGGTTCAAGTCCGCGATTTTCACTTACAATGGAGAAGTCGTAACAGACTATCGAGAGCGGAATTGTTCATTGACAGTACTATACGATTCACTGGTCGAACGCGCCCCTCCATCCATGTCGACCTATCTTCACAAGAAGTAAAAGTAAGGTGCATGGCTCACACTTACGATGTGAGCTAGGTGTTGCTGTTTCCAGCTGAAACCTGTTGATCGGTCCTTTGGTGGTAAATGAAGAATAACGGATAAACGACGTCGCTGATCAATCTCTTCGCGGGATGCGCCATACATTCTATTTGTGCAAGATATCGCGGAGACCATTTTGTTCTGCACGAGCCGGTGCCTCTTCTAACAGCGCTAGCATGCCCCTAACCGGTATCCCACTATTTATATAATACATCTGCGATATGAGATTTGGAGAATTTTGACATTTTTAATTCGGATTGGCTTTCATGGTCTGAATATTATGGAATTGGACTACTTAGCTGAAAATTTCCTATTTTGTTGGGAAATAACGAACAGCACTATAGATATAACTGGATCTGATTCATCAAAGATTAAACCCGTGGGTATGCAGGCAGAAGGGAGAAGCATACCCACGATGCTGCATTCATCACATACTTTAGACAGCCGTTGGTGGATGTACTGCTAGCTAGAGGGTACTCGACGATCCTTATGGGTATCCCTGCATATCTTAGAAGGTTCCTTAACCTTTACATAGAGAATGACCCTTGAGATGAATATGAAAAAGTAGATACCATAATAAAAATGAAAATGAAAGGATAAAAGGATAAAAGGATAAAGGACGGTGTTACTCAATCCCTTCTGGGATGCGCCAGCGCATTCTACTTCTACGGGATGTCGTGGAGACGTGTTGAATGCGCATTTGGCATACAATAACTTGCGGTGGCCTGCCGATGAACAATTCAGCGCCTTATTCTTCCCAGACACGTCCGGTACCAATTCACCGACCCGAGGGATGGAGGGCATGGTTGGCCTGGGCGGGAAATCCTAATCAGGAACCTCGTATCGGGTGCACGCGGCAGTGGCGCGTCCTCCGACTGCGCTACACGCGTCCAAAAAAAAATGAAAATGAAAATGTCCATAAAATGTAGGAAAAGCAGCAGTTCAAACAAGGAAATTCACTCAGTTGATTACATCCTAATGTCAACGAAGGGCTGGCCAATGTAGCGATCGTTGGGTGTTAAAGGTAGTATATAAAGATTAAAGGTCGGCGTTAAGCAGTCTCTTTGCGGGGATGCGCCACGCATTCTACTTCTATGGATATCGTGGAGGCAGTCACAATGCGTGTCTGGCCTGTATAATGACCAGTCGTGGAGGAGTCAGTATTGTATCTTTTCCAGAAAAGCACGAAAAGATGAAGGGCTAAGTTTTCCTGGGCGGGGCCTGAGCCAAGGTCCTCGATTCGAGCGCACGCGACAGTCGGCGCCTCCTTCAACTGCGCTGCCACGTGCCCTATTGCGTGGGAATGAATTGCAACAAATTAGACCAGAAGAAGTTTTCTAAATTTAACTTGGTCTTTTTTTAAAGAAGTTGAAATGAATTTTCGATTTCAATGAGGAATGAATGACCTCCTTTGAAAATGTATAATTTGCCCGCCAAAAGGCAAATATAGCGGTTTAATATTTACAATTTTTTTTGCTGATTTTTGCGGCAAAAATGGTTTTGAGCTTGTTTTAAAGTGCAGAAACTTGAAATTTTCATTGTGCTTTAGTAAGAGATATCGCGTTGTGAACTCCTCGACAGCAATTCAGCCCACGATTTAAGAGACCTCTAAGTTCGAATCTCACGTAAAGACCTTTTTGCATTTATTAGGCACCATCTAAAACTGCATTTCTTCCTTTCAGCGAACCAGAACTGTACTGTAAATTTCAAATAATAGCAGAGGTAAGGGAATAGGGCATTCGCTACGGTGAAGTGATTTGAAGTAAATTCAGGACAATGTTTGACTTTGGCGACAATCAGCGATTGTCGTTTACTTAAACTCGGCTTAAACTCAGCTTTTTCGAGAGAGTCCACATTAGAAAGTGTTGTCGATTTGCAGAAATTCTGCAGAGACTCATTCGGAGAACTTTTCCTCCCTGTAAATCTAGCATCTAGCAGTCGTTCTCTCAGATGAACTTCTGGTGATACATGGCTGCTTTAAGATGTCAACCAACAGCTAAAAGGACAACGGATGGCGTTGCTTAATCCGTTCTGGGATGCGTCACGTATTCTACTTCTACGAGATGTCGCGGAGGCGATCTGATTGTGTGTTTGGCCATACAATGACTGAAATGATTAGTTGGCCAGTGCGGAGTGTCCGAACCAGAAACCTGGTATCGAGTGCACGCCACAGCCTCCACAGTGCTTTCATTCGACTGCGCCACACGCGCCCTGCGAGCAACTGTAGCGTTTCTTAGCAACTTTGCTTTAGAAACAGCTACGTCAATATTCATTTAAAGTCGAGCTTCAACCGTACTACCTATACTTCCTGTTTATCTTGGAGATGGGCGTGTTGAGCTCAGTTGGAGGAGGGTGCCGGCTGTCCCACTCACCCGATACCAGGTCCTTGTTTCGGACACCCCACCTAGGCCAACCAAATCTTCTATCCCTTCGGGGAAGGTGCATTACCAGGCTTGTCTGGAGAGAGTACAGCGCTGACTTCTTCACCGCAAGTCATTGTGTTTGGTTCGAAAAGTGCCCAGTTTGGTTTGAAAAGTGTCCAATCCGACATGAAAATGGTATATTTTCTTATTGTTTATTTTTTCACTCAGGGGTGCGCTTCACAATCGAGCAAAACAAATTTATAACAGTAATAAAGGTAGAATATTTCTCCATCTTATTCGACCAATTAGCAAAATAATGTTCAATTGAAAGAAAAAGAAAATCATAGCAGACCAAGCATATCATTATCACGGAGAGGGACAAAATGGAGGAAGTAAGGTCAGGACGAAAATCATTCCGGTGCGCCTATGCTTAATTGCTTGCATTCTTCTGAATGTGGGAATTTTACAAACTTATGTTGAACTGCCCAAGTCCGACTTTCGATAAATCTTGGCATATCGAGTATACTTCAGCGTGTTTCTTCTTTAAGCTGTTCACCAAGATTGTTAAACAGGCTTTACTTCGGCTGACGTTTCGGCGTCTTCGCCTTCTTCGGAGCCTGGAAAAGTCGAGAACATTAGTGAAACTATTCCCCCAAACGCCATTTCATCATACAGAATAGCATTCTCAAGGCAGCTAGAGTAAAGAACCGGTGTCACAGGTACAGCGTATCAACTAACCTTCCAGGTGGGTGCCGACGAGCACCACCAGTCACCAGCAGGTGGAGATAGACGTGGGTGAATGAGTTTAGCCCCGGATGCCACCCGACTTAAGTACCCTGGAGGTCAGATCGAATTGATCAAAAACCACAGAGCTCGACAAAAGTTTTGGGTTATCGCAAAGCAAAGGGTGCCAGTTCTTGGGTTATCGCTATGCATTCATCCTTGCGGTTGACCTGTGGGTTCTTGGCCGCTATCCAAAGCGCCTCAAGTGTCCTGCGTGCTGAGATGTCGCTTTCTCTCGCTAGGATGGAGACGGACACTTGGAACATGGCGGCATGGTGGCATCAAACCCTGTGCTCTCCCCAAGGAGTTGACACATTGGGCTTTTTAAGGCCGTCCAAATGCTTCTTGACTCTGATACACAACGGTCTGCCCGTTTCTCCTATGTACTCCTGCCCGCACATTCTACATGACATGAGGTATACTACTCCTGATGTCATGCAGTCTCCCTCTTTACCGTTAGGGCAAACTACGCAGGATGGAGTGGAACACATCCGATCGTAGATTCGGTTCCGGACCAACTGCCCCTTCAAGTTCGTGGGAGGCACCTCGACCACCCTCACCACTTCTTGGAGATCCGCTTTGCGAACACACGCGCGGATCTCTGCGCTCACTTCGTTTGAGATAAAAGGCACACAGAAGGGTATTTTTCCCCGCTCTTCCTCACGGCGAACAACTACGCTGGGTCGTGGTCTCCCCCTTCGTGAAGTGTTATTAGCTGGGTACCCGTTGACTATTGTAATATTTTGTGCCATTTTTAATGACAGCAGCTTTTGCTCGTTATCCGACGAAGTGGCAATGGCTGTCCGGAACATGTTTTATGTTCCGGACAGCCATTGCCACTTCAACAATGAACATGTTTTATCTTATGTTGAACTGATTTTAGTTCTTCCTCACCATGCTCTCTTTTTCCGATGATTTTCTTATTGACGTTTCATGCAGTGTCGTTCGCGAACCGTTACGCTTCGCATGATTTTTAAAGTATATATATATGCACACTATACACAGATATACCACTTTCACGTCGAATTGGACACCTTTCAGTTTAAATTGGATGCTCTTCTAAGCTAGCCTAATTGTAAGACTCTTGAAATCAAAGCCAACTCTTCCAAATCGAGGTTAAACTTCAGGCAGGTTAATCTACAGACACAGTTAGAAAATCAAGAATAACTTTTTATTCAAGAAGAATTTGGTATAACTTTCTTTGAAATCTTTTTTGTTCACCTGTCCCAAGGTGTGTAATATTTTTATACATTTTTTTGAGAAAAAGGATAAATTTAATTTGCTTTTAAAGCGCAACAAGGCAGCCATCATGCAGTGCACTAAAAGTCTGGGTCGCGCCATGCGCTCGAAGAGCAAGTCGCAATGTTCATTTCATGGATAGTGTAAACACTACTCACATGATTTTCATCAATTTCAATAGCGTTTGTCCCACTTGGTGGCGGGGTCCGCTCTGGCGACGCCACTTCTCCCGATCAAACGCTTGGTCGGGATGGACACCAGCTAACTTCAAGTCCATATGCAACGTATATAGCCAACTTTGTTTCGGGCGTCCTCTGGGCCGTTTTCCAGGGACTTCAAGATTCAGGCCAATCTTACACACGGTGTCGTCGTTAGCGCGAAGGACGTGACCATACCATCGTAGGCGTGCTTCGCGCAAGTTTTCAGCTATCGGGGTGACACCGAACCTCTGTCGTATGGCGTCATTGCGAACGCGGTCCAAACGCGTAACTCCAGCCGTCCACCGTAGCATTTTCGTCTCCATTACACTGAGGCGGCTTTCGATTTCCTTCGTCACAGGCCAGCACTCAGCACCGTACGTCGCTACTGGGCGGACGACTGCTCTATACACCTTTGATTTGAGGTACTCAGGAATTGTCCTGTCGCAAAGCACCCCAGTCAGCGAGCGCCATTTGGACCAGGCTGCACTCACACGTGTGTTCACCTCCAACTTTAGACTGCCATCGGACGTGACTGTTGATCCGAGATACTTGAAAGATGTAACTCGTGAGAGCTCAGTACCATTGATCTTAATACCATTGACAGGCCCTAGTGACAGGCCGGCCTACGAACATCCTGTGTCACATCATATGGTCGATGACGTTTCAGAGTTCTGTAAACACTACTCACATGTAGCACCAAAGTGAGGATATGCGTTTTTTTCTAAAATTGTTTGTGTCGCATCGTTTTCAGAGGTGAAACACCATGCAAACAGACATCTTGCTATCAATCGAATAAAAATCGCAACGATTCAGAAGAGGGCAAGGCGCAATCTCTATTCTGACTAAACTTAAACTAGAACTCACTTAAAAAATGGCTGCCTTGCTGCTCCTTTAAACAAAGCTTTGAATCATTGTTTTCCTAAAAAATAAAATTTCAAGAAAAACAAATAAAAATAAAAATAAAAATTTTTTAACTATGTGTTTTATTGGGAGTGATTTAAAACTTCAAAGAAAGTTATACTAAAATTTTTGTTAAACAAAAATATATTATAACCTTCTTGGGGAGTCTTGAGTTTAATGTGGAAGAAGCTAATTTCGATTTGGAAGAGTTCGTTTTGATTTCAAAAGTCTTAGATTAGCTTAGAAGAGTGTCCAATTTGAATTGAGAAGTGTCCAGTTCGACGTGAAAATGGTACATATAAATAAATAAATAAATAAATAAATAAATAAATATATGAAGACTTATTCAAAAAATTGCATTATACGATTTATGTCGCGATTTCTGTGTTCTTGTCTGTGTCAGTGGATCGTTATAGTGCTTAGAAAGGGGTACATAAGAGATGGAACTCCTAAGCCTGGATGATCTAACTCGTTTTAGAGTATGTTGTCGGAGCGATGCGGGCACTATACATGGGATCCAAATGAATCATTATCGGATATCCCGATCCGAACCATTCAAAAATCCGAAGCCCGCGAAATTGCCCGTATCTGAATCACCCAAAGAGTAGAATAGAAATAATAGGATCAGATAAAGATTTTCCATCGAATCCAATGTATAGCGGGCACAGGCCCGCCAAGTACCATAGGAACAAAAACCGAGAAGAACGCCGGAGCCTGAGCATTTACGCTATCCGCTCAGCTCGACTGCAGAATAGATTATGAGCTAGGTGTTGGTCGCCGCGCTTGTGAACAATTATTAGAGACACAATAGAGTCCCGTGGAATGATAAGTGGCACGGTGTCGCCTCCGGCGAAACTCGAACATCCCTACCTGCACCGGCACACACTTGCTCGCCTAAAAATATTAGGCTGGACGAAAGTCTTGAAACAAAAAATCTTTTTATTATTCAATCATAGTTTTTTATTGCAAACTAGGAATCAACAATATATTCACCACAGAGCGGTATAGCCGTCTTCCAACTGCTCATCTATTCGCTTACTTCTTTCGTCCAGAAATCAGCGGATTGCGACTTGAAGAAGTTGTCGACTGCCATTTTGAGATCATCATAGCTTTGAAGTTTGCCATGTCCGCCATGTCCGACTTTCTATGAACCTCGGCATGATGACGGACTCGTTGCTGTTGTTATTCCTTGAACTCTAGGCGGGGTTGGTAACAGCGTTTATTAGGCTTACGTTTCGGCGGGATCGCCTTCTTCAGAGCCTGAAAGGAAGCAAACCTAAGTGTGACAACTCGACCAAACGTCTCCTCAATCCTACTGGATTTTGAGACCAATTGGACGTATATGACATGGGAAGAAGACAGTAATCGACCTCACCTAACCACGGATCGACAGGCGATCAGGGCAGTAGCGCTCGTGAGGGTACCAAAGGAGACCGTAACCTTGTGCTTTGAAGTTTTTCCCTCTCAAATGATGCGTCGGTGGTCCGATGGCGCAAGAACCGGCGGATACGGTGGGTGGGATACCGTATGCCGACTAGGTTCGGCTATCTTCTCACAGGTCGTCGATGCAACGTGTGGGCGCGCGTTGTCGTGCAAGAGGTGGACACTTGATCTTTTCCGCTCTTTTTCTCGCATTGCATCGGCCAATTTCTGAAGCTGACTAACGTATATGGAAGCGGTAACCGTCCTGCCAGCAGCCAGCAGCTCATGGTAGATTGGCCCTTTCACATCTCACCAAATGCAGAGTGAAGGTTTGCGTTGTGTGGGTCTGGCTTCGTCTAGACTGGTGGTTCTGCGTTGCGTGGGAGCCAAACGACATGACGTGAACCCTTATCGAAGACCATCCAGCTCTCATCTCCAGTCACTAGATCCTCAAGAAGTTTCTTTCGACTGCAGGAGGAGTGACTGGCATATTTTCATTCGCACTTGCTTGTGTGCCTCAGTCAGCCTATGAGGGATCCATTTTGTCAAAACTTCTCGATAGCCGAGATCGTGGAGATGCGGCTCGATGGAGTGGGTGCAGTGGAGGGCTATTGCCAGTACCCTCGTAGATGCTTCTGAATTGAATTTGACAGCGAGGTGCAGTCCGTCATCATCGATAGCAGAAGGTCGTCCACTGCGCACTCCGCCTTCAAAGGTCATATCTCCTGAATCAAAGCGGGTGAACCAACGATGACTGTGGTGCGGCTTACAGTCGCTTCTCCACCGTCGTGCTTGCGTTGGAGCATCGGCACCATTCGCAGAAAATGACCACTCGAAGCCGTTGTTGGCTAATATGTTCGGCACGTCATGAAAATGGCATGAAAATGACACCCGCGGGCTCATATATACTCATATGTACAGCGAAAGTTTCTGGAACCTTCCACACGATTCTCACTGAACCAGGTTTTAAAAAAAAATTTTTTCAGAAAATTTTGAAGTTTACAACATTTGGTTTCAGGACTTTTCGGCCGGCCTAATATTAAGGCCGTCGATTAGAGCACTTCAAGCATGCCAGTCGATGTTACGGCTTACTTTGGAATAACGTGGGCTTCCTTTACGTATCTTTGGAGGGTGCTAGCGCCGTCGGAGGAGACACCACAACTGGAGCGTGCACCCGATTCCAGGTTCCTGGTTCAGATTTCTTCCCAGCTAACCAAGCCTTCCATCCTTCTGGGTTGGCGAATTTGTGTCAGACTTGTCTGGAAAGGATAAAACACCGTCCATCGCCTGCTCACCGAAATTCATTCCGATAGCTAAAAATACAGACAAACTGCATCTACGACATCGATCGGGAGTAGGACCCATGGCCCATCCCTAAAGGAAACGAATAACGCCATCTCTTATCCCTGGAGACGCACCTACATACAAGCCAGTCGATGTCATCACGTGTCAGACTGTCAACCGTTTTCGAAATCAATAAATGCATATAGACATCGATCGGTAATTAACGGTAATTGATTGGATAGCTGCACTACTTCACATGGTTCAACCTATCCTAGCCACCAGTCGGGATAGCAAACATTTACACATTGGGTGTGAAAGACGTGATTATCCGTCTGTCCTTCTGTCTGTTTTTCTGTCAATCCGTCCATGCAGTGGAAAAACGACCGGAAAAGGGCCGTATGTCTCGATCAACATGAACAGGATGAATGAACAGGATGAACAAGAAAACAATACCAATTATGGCCATTTCACCAGTATCACCTATCGTGCCGTTGATTGCGACCTGCTCAAGCGGGGGCCAGCAGCGTCTCCATTCCTCCCTGTCGCGTGCCAGAATGCTCCAATGGATCCCCCTCGCTCAAGGGACACGAAGAGCGTCATATCGGTCGTTCAGGGCTTTCGCGAAGAAGTCTGACCAACACGTTGGTGGGCGTCCTGGTGTTCTCTTGACATCCCGCGGAATCCAGTCGGTAACGGCTCTCGTCCAGCGGGTGTCTGCGAATCGCATTACGTGGCCGGTCCACCTAATTTTAGACGACTCGGCCCATGCGACAGCGTCTCTGATCCATTTGACCATTTACTGAGGCGAAATCCCGCCAGTCGTCAACCAGCCTTTAGCCCGGCTAACTGCTAAAATTATTGTATTTGGCGCTTTTGAAAGCATAAGGGAAGCTTCGATTACAATGTGAGAGAAAGAAGAGATCGAGGATCTGCAGTAGCTACGATGTGGAATCATACGATACCAAGCTCGAAGAATGCGGTAGGCTGAAAATTAAAACAAAGGAGTAAAAGGATAAAGAACGGAGTTACTCAATCACTTTTGTGATGCGCCATGCATGCCACTTCTATGGGAAGTCGTGAAGGCGATTTGAATGCGCATTTGGCCTATATGAAGATCTAAGGTGGCCAACCGATGGACAACTCAATGTTCTATCTTTTTCGGTCAAATATGATACCAATTCACAGACATCGGAGGGATGAAAGGCTTGCCTGCCCTGAGGGGATGTGAACCAGCAACACTATTCGGCACCTCAACGTATTGCGTCCAAAAAATTAAGATAAATTGAGATAATTATTAGCTGTATTTTGGCTGCTGACTTTTTCGTGGGATATTCCATGTACTGTCATTAAAAGCATATTCCAAAAATTATTAAATAAAAGTACGGAACGATAATATATGCTTGAGTTGACTCACTGTCCAATTTCCAAGCATTTTTTTTCTAGTAAACTCATAGAAACAAGGATTCCGAGAAAAGTTCGTCAAGCTGGTTAACATAGCACTCGTGCTTTTAATGCAGGTAGTCCAATGAATGTTCTGGAGCCGCATTTGTTTTCTAGAAAGTGATGAAGTCAGCCCTTTTGTTAGCTATCGCAATTTTACCGCAGTATAATATTTGCCCTAGCGCATGCTAGCGCAGTCGAATAAGGCGCCGGCTGTCGTGTGCATTCGATTCTTGGTTCGGTCCCATCCATGTCTACCAAAGTTTTCACCTCTATACACCTCTATAAAGCTGGTGAACTGGTACCAGACTTCTCTGGGAAGGATAAAACACTAACTTTTTTACCGGGCTATCACCACAAGCCAGATCCGCATTCGAAGGTTTTCAACGATTTTCGGTAGAAGCAGGAAGCGTGGCGCATCCTTTAAAGGAACTCAACTGCTTTCTTTAAATTGGGTAATGTATGCTATCACGATGACTCGGTGGATAGGTGGCGCCCGTTTTGCTTGCCGTACTCATCGATTTTTGGCTTGCGTCGTGTCTCGGCAAACAAAGCCTTGTGAATTCAGGGATATGAATATCTGAATGACTGTAAGGCCTCGTGCATACTTCCTGTCGCCGCGATGGAATCGCGGCGATGAGTTTTGCAGAGCGACGCGAAAGAATTTGAACTTCTCAGTGCTCGTCGCATCGCTCATCGCTCTGCAAGGGAGCGCGGCGGCGATCTGCCCAGGACCAACGTTAAACACCGCGCGCGGCGCGAAAAAGTATGCCATGCCCGCGATGAGCGCGGGAAGCCGTCGCGCATGCCGAATGCCACTGTTGCGACGGCCGCGGCGAAGTTTCCTTTGACTATTCAACCGCGTGCGGCGGAATGGCCATGAACTGAGCGCCGCGATGGCATCGCGGCGATGGAAGTGTGCCCCCGGCCTGAGAAATCTAGGGAAAGAGCACACAAATGCACTTGAGGGTAGAGTACCTGGCGTATTCCAGAGTTTAGGGCTAGTGCTGAAATTCTTCTCGGCGCAACCATTGTGAAAACGTTCATAAGGGCAACATACTTTGCGTTAATCTTCTAGATCACCTGGTGCTTCCATGTTGATCGTACCACAGCTTCATTATGAAGCTATAGAGAAAATTTAGCAATCGAACCTATAATCAAATACAATAAAGAAGTATTTGTTTATTTGTTTATTTGTTTATTTGTACATGCCTAGGTGCGCTTACAATGGAAGCATGAGCCAAGAACAAATTGAACAAGACCCAGAATTAACAGACAGGAAAAAACAGGAGGAGGAAAAAAACAGACCTATGAATAAAAAAGAGAACATTGCTTATCGGTTCTCCAGTAGATGACGAAAAAAAGAAAACATAAATTAAGAATAAAGGATAAAGGATAAAGGACGGCGTTACTCAATCCCTTTTGGGATGCGCCACGCATTCTACTTCTACGTGATGTTGTGTAGGCGATATGAATGCGTATTTGGCCATACAATGACTTGCGGTGGCCAGCAGATGAACAAGTCAGCGCTTTATCCTTCCCAGACAAGTCTGGTACCAATTCATCGACCTCGGAGGGGTGGAGGGCTTGGTTGGCCTGGGCGGGAAATCCGAACCAGAAACCTGGTATCGGGTGCACGCGACAGTCGCGCCTCCTCCGACTGCGCTACACGCGCCCAGCCCAAATAGACGCCCAAATAAACTCAAACCAAATTTAAGTCCAAGCGTCTTAATGGAGAATATACATACGTAATTTTGAAATAGTCTTGGAAGTTTAAGGTCTGATCGAAAGCAGAATAGCAATCTCCCTCTAGCTTAAATAATAGGTGATTTTGGAACTTTGAACAGCAACAGAAAAATGCTGAAATCCTTCAAGGAAATTGTGTATCTTCGTTATCGATAAGGTAATTTGGACACGTTTGAAACAACACTAGCAAAGTGGCGTTTGCTCTCGGACGCTAATCAGATCTTATCCTCGATTCGCTGGATCATAACAAATTCCACTCTGAATTTAATTGGTAGGCCTGCTGTTTGTCAGACGGCAAAGTTGTTCCTGGTTTATGAAAAAGATGTTGTTTCCAATGATTTTTGTCTCAAATTGGATAGCTTGGAGGGTGTTTAGTTTCATTTGAAAGATTTCCAAATTGATCATTTGGTTTGATTTGAAAAGAATTTGCTTTCGATGTTGCATAGAAACAGCAACAGCGGGTTATTCGATGATTAATTTCTTTTCCCTCACAGATGGCGTATGCGGGGGTATGATTTACCTTGAGCTGCTTCCGAGAAGCCAAACTGTTGATACGAATGTCTACGGTCGTCAGCTATCAAAATTGGACGAAGAAATTAAGTAAAAACGCCATGAAGTGACGAAGGCGTGATGTTCAATCATGATAATGCCAGACCCCATACCTCATTGATAACCCGTCAAGAATTCTTGAAGCTCAACCGGGAACTGGTATCAAATCCACTCTATAGCCCTAACTTAGCATCAGCAGATTACCATTTGTTCGCTCACTTTAAAACTACCTGAATGGTGAAACTTCAGACTCCGACCAAGCTGCTAAAAATGAGTTGCACCAGTTTCCTGATTAAGCGTAGCTGTTGTTAATATTGACTCGACTCCGCAACGACAGTAGCTGTACACTTTATCGGTACCTCAAACTTGGGTAATGCAACCCTTTTTAATATCAACATGCATTAATAACATTTCGCGGACTGGGCTATGGGAACTGAAAGAGCTTATGCGAACGAGAACCTAATCCGACCGATGAATAAGAAACGATGACCAGGTTAGCACACTTGGTGGCGCCTTATATGGAGGGTTTTAACCACCTATAATCAAATATAGACCATCCCATGCAGTGGTGTGTGCTGACTTGCCGCCGGTAAATTTTCTGCCGCATATTTTTTAACGCGGAACTTCGCCGGTAAATTCCGGTGAATACGGTAAATCCTTTAATTTTTTAGAATTTAATACTCCCTCAAAAACCATGATTTTAAGAGGAGGTAATGTAAAAAAGCGTAAAGCTTCTCAACGAAACATCATCACGCTCAGAAAAACCATATCATCATCATTTTATCATGCATACGTCATCCTAAAGCAAACAAAGCAAGCGGTAGCCTAACAATGCACAAGTGTAATTATCTATATTGTGAGTGCTTTAAGAAAGATAAAAGCTCAATCAAAACTCTGCAAAAACATTTCTGAAAATCCAACATTCAATCGAATATTGCTGTATTTCTTTTGGACTAAAAGCTAACTGCTTTTTGAAACTATCACAATTATCATCATTTCATTCGATGAAAGAATGATTTACACCTTACACTACCACTTTTTTGAACGATTAGGCCTTTGTCATACCATCGCTCACCCTGAGCGACGCCTAATGATATGCACCCATATCGATTCCATCGTGCCGCCCGATCGATATGGGAGCATATCATTAGGCGTCGCTCGGGATGAGCGGTGGTATGACATAGGCCTTAGGCGGTAGTTTGGAGCAAAGCCATACACTTCAGAAAAAACAACGAAATGTGACATGATAATGAATTTCTTTCGCTTCTCATACGGGAAAACAGCTTAAGAGTACAGCAGGAGATCAGGTAGACTAGCGGAGTACATTCTGATGCCTTACATCTTGGACTAAATTACGGGAACAAGACATGGGCGTATCTTCTTGTTATTCTTCTGGCGATCGCCTTTTCTGAGAGCTTCAATATCTCTAGGCCAAATTGTCTTATGTCGCGTGGAAAATCTCGGCTGGAGATACCAGGCTGTCCAATAATTCCTGTCCGAAAATTTTCAAAATTCTATAATTTTCCTTAGAAGTGTTATAATATCAGGCAGGTGTAAAAACTTTCTAGAAGGCTCTCCAGAGTTCCACGCTAGGGGTATATAAGGCGCAGTCGCCGCGTCTAGCTACCAGCACAAGCTAAAATGGACCAAGGTCGAATTCGTGCGTTCGTGTACTACGAGTGGCTGCTGGGCAACGACACAGGCTCCGCGGTCGCCAACATCTGCAGAGCGTGCAAGGAGGATGCAGTGTCCCAACGCACAGTCAGGCGCTGGCTCAATCGTTTCGAGAGCGGCGACACGAGCCTCGAGGACAGGGGGCACAGCGGGAGGCCTTCTGGTGGGACGCCAAGGGCATGCTGTACTTCGAGCTGCTCCCGCAAGGCAGGACGGTCACCGCCTCCATCTACACCGATCAGCTCGAGAAACTACCCGCCGCCATCCGAGAAAAGCGTCCCCGAAGGGCCTCGGTCCACCTGCTGCACGACAACGCGCGTCCCCACGTGGCGAAGGAGACCCAGCAGAAGTTGGCGACGCTCGGCTGGGAGACGGTTGTCCATACGCCGTATTCCCCGGACCTCGCCCCCTCCGACTACCACTTGTTCCGCCCGCTGAAGCACCATTTGGCCGGAAGAAAATTCACCAACTACGACAACCTCAAAATCCGACATCGCGGACTTCTTCGAGTCACAGCCCCCGGAGTTCTGGGCGAAGGGCATCGGCGGCCTGCCCAATCGATGGGCCACTGTTGTGGATAACTGTGGTGATTATACTGTTGATTAGACTTGTTTTTCAACAAAGTTGAAAAAAATTAAAAATTGTGAAATTTTCGGACAAGAATTATTGTCAGCCTGGTACTAATCCAGTGGAGCGCGCCTTAACACTGGAGCGCACCACGCACCGAGGACCGAGAACGCGCCTTAACACTGGAGCGCACCACGCACCGAGGACCGAGAACGCTAATAGCAAGTTATCAGAAAAGATAGCAGCAGTCACTTCTAAACTGAGATCGATAGTACGTTTCCTCCTCCATTCGATAGATAGGAACATGATTTTCTACGAAAAAGTCGTTAAATTTTCCGGTAAATTTAGGAATTTACCGGAAATTTACCAGAATTTTCGTTTAAAGAATTCATCGCGAAAATGCCGACAAATCCGTTAAACCGGTAAACGCACACCCCTGATCCCAAGAGACGATCAACCAGTCAAACGCGGCCATCCTGCAGGATCATTTGGCCAAGGCGCAGCCTCCTCTGGTCGATCAATTGTTCGAATCGCAGACCATTCCGCGATTCGTGGGATTTTTCAGTTTACCGTAAGGTGGCGGAAGGTCTTCCAACAAAATAGTCAATATATCATTGATTAATGCTTTTCGTCAATATAAATAAATTCACTTTGAAAATTATGAAAAGAACGAGATTAATTACAGAACAACCCAAAACGGCAGAAGAAATGCATTATCATTTCCACTGTGCAACCTCAAATAAACTACATTCATGCTTTCAATCAAATAAACTCAATAAACAACCTCAATCAATAAATCAATTTCCTAACGAGTGCATGGCACATTCTCTTTATACGAGAAACTATTTGCGTCAATGCACTCTAGAATAAACCTAAACACTTTGTTTTGGTATATTTCACAGAAATTCTACGCTTATTCTAAAAGCCACATATTTTTTCTTGAGACACACTGTAGTAGTTTTTTCGATGTAATATTTTGTTAATAAATTTTTATTAACAAAATGTTACGTTTCCATAGTGGTAAGAGGTATTTAGGCCTTTTACGATAACAGTAATATATTTTAACTTCAGGTGGTCTTTTTTGTTGTTGAAAAAACGGAGCTTTTTTTAGTCGAAAAAATCGGAATTCGGTTCAAAATGAAAAATGCCCAGTTCAAGTTGAACATGGCACATACTGAGCATTTTGCTGAAAACCGTTCTTTCGGCAAATTCAACGGCGAACATAGTGGTAGAAGCAGTCTTCCAAAAGCTTTAAGCTTAGTGAGCTGATGAGCTGTGGGCTCGTGGACTGGCAAGGCCTGCATCATCAGAAGCGTGAAACCAGGAGCGTGCAAAAATCACCTCCAGAGGTCAGCTAAACGAATTCGTAAATGCAGAGATCTGTGGCACCGCGGAACCGGTCAGCATCGCCGCCCCAGCAGTGGCGGGGAATTATGCTAATGGTGATAGGTGATAGGTGTTGATCGTGTCGCTGGAGTCGTCCTTCTACGGCTGATGTCGTAGTCGTCATTGGGTTGATGGATGACGACAATCAATGGCCTACGGTGTAACTACGCGCCTATCGGGATACTCGTTTACGTTCGCCGAAAACGACTTTGACGAATTCCGGATTGGGAGTGGGAAGGGGTGTCGAGTGCACAGCCTAACCCAGCGACGCATAGTGTAAACACTAGATGCGGCTGCAAAACTTTTCGTTAGCAGGTCTACTACGATTGGGAGCAGAAGGAAAGGTGATCCATGTCGCCTTTAGGCGAAGGAGAGGCTTTTACAGAGTTTCCAGAACAGCCGCAGACAAGACATTGAGAGTTCCCCAGATTTCTCTCACCTTCTCTACTTCTTACTAGGGAAAGGTTTCGACCTCCCATTGAACTTCAAGTAGAGACTAGGATCATTAGAAAGAGCTCGGAATGCTGACTACGAATATGGGTGTCAAAAGTGCAAAATGAAACTTCTGAGCGAGTTATGCCCTGCAGAAGTTGGGTGGCTAACCTTTATAATGATCCTGGTCGAAAGTTGAAGTTCCATGGGAGGTCGAAACACTTCCCTAGTTAGATGAATATGAGGCTTAAGCGAACGACAGGGTGACCACACCACAAGGAGACAAATGTTGTTGTTATTCCACGATTAGGCGCGTTATGGTGCAGTCGGAGGAGATGTGCCGGCTAACGTGGGAACTCCGAGACGAGGTTCTTGGTTCGGATTTCCCGCCTAGTACAAGCAACCTTTTTATTCCACTTAGATGAAATGAATTAGTGCTATACTTGCACCAAATACCAACTAACACTACCCTGTCCATTGGGCCAAATACGCATTCAAATTGCCTGCACGATATCCCTAAAGGTAGAATGCGTGGCGCATCCCAAAAAAGGTTGGCTAACGCCGTTCCTTATTCTTACTATTTTTCTTATTTATTCTTATATTTATTATAATCTGTGCGCATGTAGCGCAGTTGGAGGAGGTGTCGGCTGTCGCGTGCACCCGATTTCAGGTCCTTGGTTCGATTTCCCGCCTAGGCCAACCAAGCTTTCCATCCCTCCGGGTCGGTGAATTGCTAGCAGACTTGTCTAGGATGAATACAGCGCTGTCTTTTTTATCGGCGCTCATTACATTCGATTGTATGCTCAAATACGCACTCAAATCACCTCCATCTGTAGGGATAGAGTGCGTGGCGCATCCCGAAAGGGCCTAAGTAACGCCGCCCTTTATCCTTTATTTATTATTACGTATGTGTGCGTGTGAGACATTACACCCACTTGAAACTTTATGAATATACAAAAATAAGATCAAAGATTAAATTATTTATTTATATTTATCTATTTTTGTTTATTCCATACCACATTGATCTACGGCGATTATATGGAAGGTTTTATTTTTTCATACATGTCTTATATAGCGTGGATATTGTATAGTAATATAGTCTTTCCTACCGATTCAGCGACTCCGGTGGGATGGAAAGCTTGGTTGGTTGGCTAGGCGGGACCTAAACCGAGATCCTCGATCAGAGATGCGAGGTTGCTGGCGCCTCATCCGACTGCGCTACCACGTATCCTCTCCGGAAATGTCTCCAAATTTTTGCGACGTGGCTGATAAGGGCTACTTTGGCACTCTACAGGAATTAATGAAGATGTTGTCGTCGCTCATTCCAGCCATGCTTTGATCAAAAGCCAATTAAAGACGACACGTAGCATTTCTTGCATTGGTTAGAGTTCATGGACACTACTGATTCCGCCGTCAATTCTATGGACATTCAGGATCCATAGTCCTACATGAGCGCCCACATTTCTTCAACGTTTTCACCGCCCAAACATCTCCTTTGGGCAAGATTAATTCGTTTTAGGACTTGAACCCTACCAGCGGTAGCGCAGCTAGAAGCTAAGCCGGCTTTCGTGCACGTCCCAAGTCGAGGTTCTTAGTACGGTTCCCGCCTAGGCCAAGTAAGCCTTCTTTTAACCCAGTTCTTAGTAGTCGATGAACTACTAACAGGCTTGCGCTTTAAGAATCAAATGCTGAGTTTTTACTCGGAAGTTTCACAGAAAGTCACTTTATATGTAAAATGCCCATATAAACCATCTTCACAAGATCCAGTAGAGTTAGAGTGTGTGGCTCATTCCACAATGAGATTACTTGATCTGCAACATTCATTCTTCACGCTTTACGCAACATCTTTACGTGTCATCAGTAGCTGATCACCGAATATCTCGAATGAGTAACGGTAGCATATTCATTCGTCCTGGTAGAGTGCCAGAGTGGCCCAATGGAGGAGCCTCTTCACTCTGCGGAGTCGGATTGCGTCATATGTACTTCTCGGTCAGGTGTTCACGAAGGAGCTTGACCAACGCATTAGTAAGTTGTTTCGCAGATTCACTACGCTCCAGAGTGAAGCATAGGTACTGCGGTAAGCGTCGATGAGCGCCCTGGGGCCAGATTCATCAACGCCTTACAGCGATCTAACGGTGAAAATACTGCCGAAATCTCGGATAGCGCGGCTTATCAGTGAAAATTTTCGCCATATCTCTTGTTGATAAGCCGAGCTATCAAGGATTTCGGCAGTTTTTTTAATTTGTAACTTAGATTGCTGTAAAGTCGTTGACGAATCCGGCCCCTGGTGGTCTCTTGACAGTTACGGGTGTCATCCAGCGGGTGTCCTCGAAACGCATAACCTGAGTGGTCCACCTAGTTTTCGACGGCTTGGTCCATGCGACAGTGGTGCTGGTCCTCAGTGCTCAAACTACGCAAGCCTGCTCTCTTTCCTTTTGTAATTTATTTTCCTCTTTCTTTCTTTCTTTCTCCCCTGAGTGCTTTACTCCAAGCATCGTGCTGTTACATTAAAATTCACAGCAAAACTACGAACTGTCATAACAAAAGGATACCGGATGATGGACGGCGTTACTCAATCTCTTTTAGGATGCACCACGCATTCTACTTCTGTTGGATATCGTCGAAGCGATTTGAATGCACGCGTATTTGTCCATACAATGACTTGCGGTGGCCATCCGGTGAACAAGTCAGCGCTCTATCCTTTCCAGACAAATCTGGTGCCAATTCACCGACCCCGCAGGGTTGAAAGGCTTGGTAGGCCTGGAAAATCCGAACCAAGAACCTGGCATCGGTTGCAGGCGACAGCAGGCAACTTTTCCGACTGCGCCACACGCGCCCTAGACTGCCATAATAAAGTGTTTTTTTAAAGATCTTTGTTCACTCTGTAAAACAGATTGTTTACAACTTTGCAAAGGAACACAAGGAACAGAGCGAGCCAGACACACACAGGTGAGAAATGTGAGTTGTGTGAAAATTTCAGCTGCGAAAACGCATTCTGAAAGCGAATCCTCCTTGTGCGTCTGTTGAGGCTTCAGATCTTTGCGATCTTATCGTATCGTCTCGCAGTGGCAAGCACCTAGTGAAGTTTGCTCAAACTTCATGGTAGTTGGCGAGTAAAATGGCTTTCGTCTTGGAATTCCTTCATTTTCTCCGTTTTTGGTTGTATTTTTAACCAACAGCTCTTTGGTTAAGTTTTTTTTTTTAAACAGCGCCATATGATGTTTGAAAGAGAATGTTCTGTTATGTCATGGCTTGTGTCGCGTTTATTTGTTCATGATGGTTTCTGTCAATTTTTAGGGGACTGTTAAAAAAAGAGAAAAATTGAACTTTAAATTCGTAGGATTGATTAATGTCGTACGGACACCCCACATAAATGCCCTAAAAATTAATTAAAAAAAACGAAAAAAAGCCCAATACATGTTCTTCATCTTCTTTCGAAGGGTTCTTAAAACAAAAGATTAAGTTGAAGCGGAGAGGAGGAGCTGTTGGCGAAGGTTATTTTCCTTTTTTTGGCTTTCCACCTTACTCACATAAAATTTGACAAAATGGAAATGGAAATGGCAAAATCGAAAAAACGAGACATATTTCTGATAGAGAAAACCATTTTTTCGAAGGTGTATAAGATTGCGCAAAAAAAAACTTCCAGAGAAGTTTAGAACAAAAATGTTTAAAAGGGCGGGGATTAGTTTCCAAAAATATCTACGTTTACCCGATCAGGCTAAGCGGCTAGCAGATTACAAGTGCATCGCAAACGAGCTAGTTACGGGACGAGAAGGATGCTAAAATAATGGGCTTCTTCTGCAAAATCAGTTTGATACATGTCGGGAAAATGGGCAGCAGTAGGTGGTGGGAATGCAGAATGCGCCAAAGCCACATCGAGTGGACGTGCCATTGAGAGAGGGTGTGTACGGTCAGTATCTTGACTGGCTGGTGTGTATTAACTCGATGCTATGATTGCTCATGTTTGGCTGACGCGCTTCCATTGCCCAATGCTGTTCACCTTCGCGACATGTGCCGTCACTTTTAATCCAAACTTCTGTTTCTATTCATATGCTTCTTACTGCTGGATTTTGAGTAATGGCGTATTCTGGGGAAAGCGTACTACGCCAATACGTTGTCCGTTATTCTTAGTATGGGTCGCTGAACTTCTTACGAGATGGACGATTATATCCAACCGCGTTTTAATGGCGCCATTTCCTTCAAGTCTGATCAAGATTTATGTGTCGTTGTTGTTAAATGCCTTAGCAATGCCATTTTCGTAGGATAAGAGCCTATGTCTTCTGTGTGAGAAGCGTGCCTTCAAAATGCTTGTGACCTCCTTAGAATGTCTGTTTTTCATTTGTCTAATTGAACGGCATTTAAGTAGAGTTTTGAAAGGCAGTGCTAGAATGGAAAGGCCACAGCTGATTTTTCGCCCTCAATTGGACGGTGATGAGCTGCATATTATTTTTCATTTTTTCTTTTCTTTTAATTTTTTTTCGATTAGCATGCGATTTAATCCTACATTTTTTGAACACACTTTACTTGTAATACCAGGCTGTCCAATAATTTCTGTCCGAAAATTTTCAAAATTCTATAATTTTCCTTAGAAGTGTTATAATATCAGGCAAGTGTAAAAACCTTCTAGAAGATTCTCCAGAGTTCCACGCCAGGGGTATATAAGGCGTAGTCCCCGCGTCTAGCTACCAGTACAAGCTAAAATGGACCAAGGTCGAATTCGTACGTTCATGTACTACGAGTGGCTGCTGGGCAACGACACAGGCTCCGCGGTCGCCAACATCTGCAGAGCGTGCAAGGAGGATGCAGTGTCCCAACGCACAGTCAGGCGCTGGCTCAATCGTTTCGAGAGCGGCGACACGAGCCTCGAGGACAGGGGGCACAGCGGGAGGCCTTCTGGTGGGACGCCAAGGGCATGCTGTATTTCGAGCTGCTCCCGCAAGGCAGGACGGTCACCGCCTCCATCTACACCGATCAGCTCGAGAAACTAGCCGCCGCCATCCGAGAAAAGCGTCCCCGACGGGCCTCGGTCCACCTGCTGCACGACTACGCGCGCCCCCACGTGGCGAAGGAGACCCAGCAGAAGTTGGCGACGCTCGGCTGGGAGACGGTTGCCCATCCGACGTATTCCCCGGACCTCGCCCCCTCCGACTACCACTTGTTCCGCCCGCTGAAGCACCATTTGGCCGGAGGAAAATTCACCAACTACGACAACCTCAAATCCGACAGCGCGGACTTCTTCGAGTCGCAGCCCCCGGAGTTCTGGGCGAAGGGCATCGGCGACCTGCCCAATCGATGGGCCACTGTTGTGGATAACTGTGGTGATTATATTGTTGAACAGACTTGCTTTTCAAGAAAGTTGAAAAAAAAATTAAAAATGGTGAAATTTTCGGACAAGAATTATTGGACAGCCTGGTATTATATTTTGTTATTGCCAGTGGGGTCGTATAGCGCAGTCGGAGGAGGTGCCGACTGTCGCATGCATCCGATACCAGGTTTCTGGTTCGGATTTCCGTCCCAGACCAACCAAGTCTTCCATCTCTCCGTGATTGGTGATTTGGTACCAGACTTGTCTGTGAAGGATAAAAAAAAGCGCTGCTTTGTTCATCGGCTGGCCACCGCTAGGCATTATACGACCAAATTGAGAGGGGCCAAATACGCATTCAAATCGCCTTCACGACATTCCTCAGAAGTAGAAGGCATGGTGCATCCCAAAAGGGATTGAGTAACACCACCCTTTATCCATTATCCTTTATAATTGCCAGTAGAAAGCCGACAACACATTTTCGTAACCACCCGAAAACGTTATCATATGCCCATTGCTTGCTTGCCTCTCCACGTCCATCAGTTCCTCTTGCGGATCCCAATCTTCCTCTTCTTCTTCCACTACTTCCAGCTGTTCGTCTTCGTCAACTTCAAGTTGACGTGCTTCGAAGTCCTTGGGATGCTGGCTATCCGTTCGGCCAGCTTGATTTCTTCCCTCGAAGGTTCCTTGCCTAAAGGTGGGCCACACTTCAGCGTATGCAGGTGGATCACCACTCGACCGTCGGCGGACATTGTTGACGTTAGGTTCTGGAAAACCTTCAGCAGACCTCTGATTTCTAGGTGACAGGCAGACATGAGGGAAAGAGTGTATCGATGCCGTTTAGCTTAATTTGCGGGATCCGCACAACTCGTTTCTCATTTGAACCACCTCCGACGTCACAACGTGGTCTCTATTGAAAATCCGCGCAGGATGATTTTTCCCGAGATCTTTGGTCCATGTATGGAAACAGACTATGAGGAGCCTGTAGCCTTTATACGCTACCAGTAAGGTGCCCGGTGGTGCTTCGTGCACTTTGTACCTGTGTATCACTGGTGTTGAGCCTTTATACATCACCATGTTGAATACCACAACGTACCGCTGGAAAAATGCGCAGAAAACGTCTGAAAATGGTATAGACGTCAGAATCCCCCAAATCTCTACCAATCAGTTGAGATGCAAAAGTGCAGCAACACAGAGGAGCCAAACCCCTGACCTCTCTCGCATGACTCAACCCCCTACCCACCTGCGCTCTGACCCATGCATCGTGGGCATCTGCATGGCTGCAGAAGCATCGCGGGCGTACAACACCCCCAATCGCGTGCTGCGCCGTATCGCATTGTGACCCCTGTTCCTTGGGTTTAACGAATTGATAAAAAATGAACGCATTTTCAAACCAATTGAGGGATGAGGATTTTCCCTATATGACTCGCTTCCCCCGCTCAGACATGCGCTTCAGGCCCTTCCCTTGTAAGTAACTTTGGGCGAAAATCAATAAAATTGATTACTGATGGTGGACGGATCAATATTGTGCCTTTTTACTTTTGTGCAACCTATCCATCGATCATCATTTTTGAACAATTTCCATTTTGAAATGTTAACCACGCCATGAGCAGCGATCAGTGATTGTGATCGAGATGTAATTTGCCCACTCTGGTATTGTACCGGGCTGATGGATACAGGGACAGACAGTCACGCAGACACACAGACAGACAAACGGAAGGACAGACATGCAGAAAGACAGATGAATGGATTAGGTTTTTTATATCCAGTAGGGTACCTTTATCAGCACGCCATTACCAACTTGATCTTCGTCGCAAAGGTCTCCAATATCGATCGATATTACTTGCAGCAGTTTATATACTGCGAATCCTGTACACATACTAACGTAGCTCTTGCAGCGGCCATTTCTGGACAAGCACCATAATATCGATCGACATTGATAGTCGAACATGCCTTGTTTAAATAGTTGTTGTAGCGAACGCAGCTTAGCAGCTAATGCTTTAGCGCTTCTCCTGCGGCCATCAATTTCGCGTGGACAAGCAAACAAACCAGCAGAGGCATGGTTTCTTCTTTACATATATAGATAACATATTTTGCAATAATTTCACTCTTTGTGATTTCTAGTCCAATGTTTTCTATGTTCTATATGTTCACCTGCATCCCACTCCGAACGACCATTTCTGACAAAAATCGATAATATCGATCGATATGAAGTAGTTGATTTACATTGCTCGCTGGCTACCCTTTCAACAGCGCCCACTGCCGAGTGATTTTCAGCTAGTTTCATGCAAAAGTCGGTAATATCGATCGTTATCGATTGGTAATTTAATAGTGTCCACGGAACTTGAGTCTTACCTCCCTGTCTTCATGTCTACTCTGGGTTCGTTAAACAATAATATGAGAACAGAAAGCAAGAATATCGACTAAAATGTTTTGAAAATCTTCGAACCGGAATTAGTTTTGCGCGGACGGACAGACTGACTGAATGTCGTTAGGATGTTTATTCCTCGTTTTACATGAAAACTCCTAGTATGTACGATGGTGGTCGTTATTTTCCATTGAGGCGCGTGGTAGCGTTATCGGAAGACGAAAGCCGGCACGGCTGTCGCATGTGTCTAGCTCCGGTTCTTGGTTCGGATACCCCGCCCAGGCCAACCAAGCCTTCCATCATTCCGGGGTCGGCGAATTGGTACCAGTATCGTATGGGAATTGTCCATCGGCTGACCACCGCAAGTCGTTGAATGGCCGAATACGCAATCAAATCGCCTCCACGACATTCCGTAGAAGCGGAATGCGTGGCGCATCCCAAAGGGATCGAGTGACACCTACCTTTATCCTTATCTTTTATCTTATTTTTAGTTTTTTAAAGCTTGTGACTATTTTGTAATCCACGTTTAGAATAAATCAGTAGATCAATAATTCAATTTTTGATCTTCATTTTTGTGTCCATGAACTTTCAAGTGGGTGTAATGTCTCACACACGATGGCTATTAATCGGCGGCCTAGTACCGCACGCAATTCGGCTGAATCGCTAAATAACGTGGGAAGTGTTTGCGCCTAAGAATTGCTAAAGCATGAGAATAACAGCGTCTAGACCTTCTCGCGTCATTTACTTTTACCGTTACGGATTTACCCTGCACTCTCAGGAGCAGATGTTTCTTCGAGTTGCACGCCTTCAGTTTCACCTTACCATTAGTCTAACAGGAATACGTCACGGCAACCATGTACAGCTAGTAAAATGAAAAGAACGACGTCAGTGAATTGCTTTGCTATTCTGAATTCACGAATGCCAGACGTATTTGCGTGATGTCGTACAAGCACTTAGCATGCGTGGTCTGTTTCGCTGTGCCGTCTGATAAACATCTCAGTGTCGTCCTTCCTAGGCAAGTCTGCTACCTATAACTCTTTCCACTTGGTTCGAATTCAAGCACTGATCGAATCACGCGAGCGTTCTCTGACTACTCTACGTAAAATCGAAATCCCATTGCCAATGAAAATTCAGGGTGTCCGAAAAATGTTACCACTCACCTGGAATTATCATAATATTTTCACTGGGCGCCAGATGGCGCAACTGGAGAACGCGTCGACAGTCGGCTGCATCCAGAGTCAAGGCTCTTGTCTCGGGTCTTCCGCCGAGAGTATTTAAGCATTCATCCTATTTCTATATATTGGTATTAGGTTGACCAGAAGGTTCTCAGCGTTTTGTGTTGCTATTTTTCATTCGTCTATTATTAAGTAAAAAATTCAACTTGCATTGCGCATTAATGCTATTTTCTGTACAAAACTCTTTGCCCTATTTGAAAAAAATAATTTATGTTTCAACGTTGCTTTATATCAGGTTGTCCCATGACCACCCCACCGTTTTTTTAACGATTCACTGCAGATTTCGCCGGCGATCTCTTGCACAGCGCTGCACAGCTTTCGAAAGAGAATGGTTTTGTCTATCAGAACATATATTGCATTTCTTTCTTCATCATGAATTTTGTCAATTTTTAGGTCGTTGAAGTGAAAAGTGAAAAAGTGAAAAAGTAGCCATTTGCGCACTTGCTCTCCGCTTAGGTTTGTAATTTTTTGCGCAGTTTTTTTATAGCACTTGCAAGACAATGTTCTGTACTACAAGAATATGTGTTGGTCCTATTTTCTCACTTGCCCTTTATTGATTTTTAGGCCATCAAATTGGGACGCCCGAAGGAGGGTGGTTATTTTTGCCGACAGCTCCTGCTCTGTTGTTGGACTTTTTGGGTTGTTGTTATACGTCGTTCAAAAGAGAATGTCTTGCTCTATAAGAATATGTGTCGCGTTTATTGATTTTTGTTGAATATCAACAAAATGCCAAAAAGAGAAAAATCGTCTTCACCAACAACTCCTTCTCCTTATTCATTTGTTGATATTCGGCAGAAATCAGCATGAGCCAATAAACGCAACACAAATTCTTACTGAGCAAGACATTCTCTTCCAAACGACATATGACACCAAGCAAAAAAGTCCAACCACAGAACCGGAGTTTTGGTAAAAATTCGGACGGAAAAGTCGGAATTCCCAATTTGATAGCCTAAAAATAAAAATAAATAAAGAACAAGTGAGAAAATAGGACCAACACATATTCTTGTAGTACAGAACATTGTCTTCCAAACGGACTATGCATTGATATAGAAAACTGCGCAGAAAATTACAAACCTAAGCGGGGAGAACGAGTGCGCAAATGGCTACTTTTTCATTTTTTCTCTTTTCACTTCAACGACCTAAAAATTGACAAAATTCATGATGAAAAAAAATGTAATACACGTTCTGATAGAGCAAATCATTCTCTTTCGAAAGCTGTGCAGCGCTTGCAAGAGACCGCCTGCGATATCTGCAGTGAATCGTTGAAAAAAACTGCAAGGACTTATGGGGCAACCTAATATTTCTATGCATTGATATTAGGTTGTCCAGAAGGTTCTCAGGTTCTTTTGTGTTGCTATTTTACATTTCTATATTATTAAGTTAAAAACTCAACTTGCATTGCGAATTAATGCTACTTTCTGTACAAAATATTTTCCTCTATCTGACTGTATAATTTATGTTTACACGTTGCTTTATATATCTGCTTCTGAAAGGCTTAATGAATTATGCTGAGGGAGCATTTCCGAGCGATGTTTTATTTCGACTTCAAATTTTGACAATCAGCAGCAGAGGCGGCTCAGCAGGAGGAAGCTGAACCATTCCAACAGTTCGGGGGATGGCGAGAGCTAGACGTTAGTGAATGCTACAAATCAAGTAGGCACTGCGGCACATTCAGCGAGTGCAAGGCGCTATCTCTGCATTCAAAGATTTATGCATCCCGACAGTCAAAACAAACCAAAAAAAACTTTGCTGCCACTGATTTGTATGCAAAATGCATATAAACACAATCAAAGGGATTGTCCCCTAAAAAATGCGTTAGCTTTCCTGCCCATTAGGTTGTCCGGAAAGTTCTCACCATTTTTAGTGCTTCACTTTTAACTACCAGAACTTTCTCAAATCCTATCGGATTTAGTCGAGATGGGCACCGTTTCAATCAGCGAGAAAAGTCGGTGGTCGAGATTCCACAAAATTCACGAAAGCTGTTTTGGCTTGGTACTGATTGGCGAAGCTTTCACCAGCGAAAAAGCTCTGAAGTGTTTGAAAAGGTGCTAATCGGTTGGTGATAGGACTGGAGAATATGCTGGGTGGGGCAGAACTTCACCTCTTAATTCGTTCAACTTTCGAATAGTGATTTGTGGAACGTGTGGACGGGCGTTATCGTGCGAAAGGATCGCGCCTCTACTGTTGGCCAATGCTGGCTGAAGTTGACGCAGTTTTCGGTGCATTCCGTCGATTTTCTTACAGTAGGACTCTGCTGTGATCGTTTGGCCTGGTGTCAAAAAGTCGTAATGGACCACACTAGCCGCCGACCACCACGCAGTGACCATTACCTTTTTTTTGCCGAGGTTCGCCTTTGGAAAAGCCCAGGAGTTCGTTGGCGTCCAACCACTGTCCGGAACGTTTTCTGTTATCATACAGAATCCACTTTTCATCACAAGTGATGATTCGATCCAAAAAGGGCCAGTTTTGTTGCGTAAAAGTAGAGAAGAACAAGCCTTGAAACGCTGCAATTTCAGCCGCTCACTCTACTCGTGGGACACCCCTTTTCGAGCCATTTCACCTTCCCAAGGCATTTCAAAGCATCCGTACAGCAGTTTTACTGACGCCTTGCTCTTACTTGTTTCCCCGGTATGTTTGGGATGGTGCAGCTTCCGCCAATTCCTTCAACTCGTCCTCCAGGGTTGCTGTCGTCCGCTACGGGGGTCACCTTGCTACGGGGGTCACCCGAAGCCGAAATCTCCTGTCCGAAATTCACTGAGCCACTGGCGCACAGTGCTTTCTCCAAGACTATTATGTCCCACACATGATTGATTTGTCGAGTTACCTCGGCTGCGGATTTTCCCAATTTGAAGTCAAAATAAAGTATCGTCCGGAATTGCTCCTTCGACGTACTTCAACAAGCCCTTCAAGAACAGCAATATAAATCAACGTTGAAAAATAAATTATTGATACAGATAGAGCAAAAAATTCTGCACAGAAATTACAATTAATGCGCAATGCAAGTTAAATTTTCACCTAATAATAAGCGAATTAAAATAGTAATACAAAACGCTGAGAACATTCCGGGCAACCTGAAAGAATGTGTGGCGTGTCCAAGACATTGCACTAAGGTTGTCCTTTACCCTTTTATCTTTCATACCCTGTATAAGTGAGATGATCCAGGGTATGAAAGATAAAAGGGTCTTCGAGCTACATTCCATGTTCGACTCTCGATGAACCTTGGCACCTCTGATGTTCTACAGACGAGTAGTTTGTTCAGCGTGGCCAAGATTGGAACAACTCTTTATTGCGACTTACGTTTCGCGTCGTCGCCTTCTTCAAAGCCTTAGACGTGGACAAAAGGCGTCCCAGAGTCACCCTTGCTGGACCTTTCTTCGGATTGACTATTGCTCTTCCTCCATCTGTGAAGTTTTTGGATATATGCATAGTGACCAGCACGGTTAGTTAGCTCTATGTTTACTGATCGCCATGTTTTTTTTTTTGCCGTTGTGTGACTTTGTGATTAGATGTGTTTTTTATTTACGCGTCAAATAGAGACGCACAACACTCTAGAATAAAAAGGATCAAAAGCAGCCATGCAATAAAAATGGGAATAACACCAGAACAATTTAGTTCAACTTCGACCATTTTTGGAGAGATCCTTGGGATAATTGGCATCATGCGCTTATCAAAGAACCATCAAGTTGAATGCTGTACTTGTGGAATGAGTGATGGCATACCCTCAGCTGCTTTATCAAACCCTGAATACGAGTGGTGCTGACAACTGCAGTTCGACAGAAGCCATCCGGACAATGGACCGTTGTCGTCGCTCCACCACCCAATCCTTGTTCTCTGGCGTGGAACAGCTTGTACTTCCGCCCGGCACGACTAACATCCCAAGGCTATAGAGCTCCACATTCATGGGCTACTCGCCACGGAGCAGGAGCGGAGCTGATTCTCAGAGTCAGGTGGTTTATTGCACGTCCTCTTCGGACTTCTTTCCGAATGTAGGCAGCCCTGAAGTTGCTCAACACCTTCTTGCATAAGCGCATCATAATGGAAGAACAAGACAGGAGAATGCGACGCATCGGGGTTGAATCTGCCCCTGAAGTTCTACAGAAAAGTGACCGTGAAAGTGACGTTTGCTTTGGTTTGAAAATTTTCCAGTTTGAAATAACAAAATATCAATTTATGGTGAAAATGATATATAACATTACGGCGTCAAATTGGACATTTTTCGCGGTAAGCTAGACACTTCTAAACAAGCCTAACGTTTTCAAAATCGGATTGTACATCATCCAAACCAATCCGAGCTTTTTCTACATTAAAGTAGAGACTCCCCAAAAAAGCTGGAACAATTTTCTGTTCAAAGAGAATTTTAGTATTACTTTCGTTGACGCTTTATTTCATCTACCTTATAAGCGAACATATTGTCCTCGTGGAGGTGGAGTGCGTGGCGCATCCCTCAAAAGGATTGATTGAAGCAGGTTGACTTTACCTTTTGATTCTCTGACTGTCGTTACCCTACCAAAAAGATGACATATCACATCCTCTGGATGAATTGATGAATTACAAAAGAGGGTGGTCGCCTATATTTGACTTAAACTGACGATGACTTTCGTTACCTCAAGATCTATTTCAAACGTGATAAGCTCCAGTTAATCTCTTCAAATGAAAGTCTTAATATACATACGTCCTAACATCATTCTCCAAGAACAGCCCAAAGCTCCTTCTAGGGACGGCTGGAGCGTTTGAGAGCTCCGGGATTCCGTTTCCGATTCAGTGCCAATCTCACACGGACTGATGTAATGCGTGATGTAATTAGGAGGCAGTGGAAGAGCTACTTGGTCGAAGAAGATGATGATGAGTCTCGTCATTCTGGAGGTGGACGATCCTACCCTTTCAGAATTGCCCAGCAGGTACTATGCCCACACCATCACTCGATAGGCTGATGCTCTATCTAGGGTCTTCTCCACATAGACCTAGTCCTAAGCCATATAGCGTAACAGAGGTGACGATTCTTTTAGGAAAAGAGTTTATTCCTCCTACTTTTATCGACTATTTTATTCTTCCAGACCTTGTGTATACATAAATCAATGCTATTTATTTATTTATGTATTCATTTAATATGTACGAAAAGTGCGCTTGTACAAAACAAAATAAAAATAAAAACACAGTGAACATAAAACACACACTGTGCAGCACTAGTAAGATCACTAGCAAAGCCACTGCTAGATCGTGGTACATCACTATGAATACATTACGGTAAGAAGTCTGTAGTTCCAAGGTCTTTGCAGGTTCAGAGCTATGGAGCGCGTTCCCGAAAAATTCGAAAAATTCTCCAGTTTAAGCATTGCAAACTGCTCAGCAAGAGCGGTGTCTCCTTATTTAATCGATTTATTTGTAGAACTTAACAGACTAACATCATCACTTTCTTGCGGAATGAAATTCCACGACATTACCAAAAGTGGAAAGCACTCGAGTTCCAAACCAGATAGTAGTCAGCCTGTCTAGCAGCCAGCGTGAAGTGTGGCAGTGGCGTTGTCCTTAGGGTTGTAAATATTGATCGATATTGATTGATGCCCGATACATACTGACTTATTTCGTAAGATATCATCACAACATATTCGCTTATCTGACAATTCCGGTTGTGAGTTCCGGACCGAAATCGAAAATATTGATCGGTATTGATTGCTCGATCGCCTTTGTTTACAAGTTGTGGTGTCACCTCACCGACCATAATATCTGCTTGGGTTGCTTCAAACAGCCATTTCTGGATGATAATCGCTTACATTGATCAACATTGATTGGTCAACAGTCACTTTAAGGCTGTTCATCGGCCATTATATTTATCCGGTTTCCACTTCAAGTAATACTTTCCGAAAAAAATGATTTTATCGACCGCTATCGATTGAAATCTAAATCAAAGATATTGATCGGTATTGATTGGCCGATCGCCTTGTTTACTAGCTATGATGCTACCTCATCGACCATCATACCCGCTTGACGCTTCAAACAATCATTTCTGTATAAAAATCGCTTACATCGATGAGCATTGATTGGTCAACAGATACTTTAAGGATGTCCATCGACTATTATATTCGCGCGATTTCCGCTTGAAATGTCATCTCTGGACAAAAATTGGTTTTATCGATCGGTATTGACTGGCCAATCAAGTTTGTTGTACACATGTATGCCTCTTCACCGCTCTCATATTTGCTTGATTCTCACATCGAACGTTCAATTCTGTCCAAAAAGCGGCAATATTGATCCGTGTTGCTTGGCGGGCCTTCGCTGCTAAACTGCCCTGAGGTCTGTCCATAATCAGTCATCAGACAGCGTGCTTCTGTGAGGTCCACATTGAGCGGTTGAGCATGAGCAGAAATCAGGCGTATCGACTGAGTTGTTATGAGCCGCAGTTAATTTTGCGCGGACAGACGGACAGACAAACGAACTAACTATTTATTTGCCTAATCTGCTCTCACTGTTTAGTACTTCCCAATTTGTTCCTGCTCTTTTGTCAGTGATAGCTTCTTCGTTCAAAATGTAGTATCATCCATCCATCCAGCTAAGAGCTTGTGGACAGTTACTCCCAGAAGCCGAGCGTTTCAGTGTTTTTGTTTTGATTACAGCTTCTATGCCAGAAGCCCAGCGTTATTATGTAGTCTGCCTCGTTAGAGAAGATTTGTATGAAAGCTTCAAATCACTTTAATCACTTTTTGTCCTTGTGTTAGTGCGGATTGTTAGCGGAAGCTGCTTTGACTGTCTAGACCTTGTTATGACGAACAAGCCAGCGGTATAAAGAGCGTTTTCAGTCGGAAGATCAGACGATTGAAGCACTCCTTCTATCTGAGGAAGGCGGTGGATTTGAATCTTCATCTGCGGCTTTTTGCACTACAAACAACCGTAGAAGTGGACTGTCTTGAAGGCTCGATGTTCGAAAGAAATCTTTCGCTCTGCTTTGATGCCATTGTTCTGCTACGAAACTTCTTGTTCCCGTGAAATGCTGGCCTCATTCTGAAAGCATCAAAGTGTCGAATCAGGCCTACACTGCAGGCTTCTTCAGAGTCTGTATCACGTATACAGGGTGTCTCAAAAAATGTGTACATTATTTGAAAGGTGATCACTTTATTCACAGTAAGGGTATTGAAGAATTTAAGCGCTCATACGAAAGCTTAAGAAGATAGAAATTTTTCGACATATGAGCAGCATAGAATGCGCCATGTACTGGTCTCAAATTTTACATTTCACACTCGATTGATTGAGTTTCGCTAGAGTACTTGTCATTATTCTTCGAAAAGTGACCTATCGATTGATTTGTGCTCCTTTTAAGGTTTGAAATTTAAAAACACACTGTGGCTTGCGAAAAATGCAGGGTACACTAAAAAAATGTAGTTGCTGTTTGAAGGTTACAACATTGCTACCAGTGAAGGTTTTGAGAATGGTTGAGACTCATACGAAAGCACAGGGTAACAATTTTTTAGCGTGTAAGCAGTTAAGATTGCGCCATGCCCCGCCTTATATACTCATACTCTACAATAACGTGCTAAGCGATGAGTCATCCTATCGATCGGCGGCGCCGCAGAAATTAGCGGGGGGAAAATCGGTGTGGAAAAGGGGTGAGAAAAATCAGGGGGGGGGGGGGGAAATTGGGGGAAAATGGGGGAATTACGACACAAAAATAGCGAAAATACGCAGACGTCTTCTCCCTGCCTGGGAACTTCGGTCCCGGGATAATCTTGGTCGCTGAACACTAATCTGATGTTTGTGAAATATCGATCGCCATCAATCCATATTAATCAAACTATCGATTTTTTGGGGATGTCGTCCAGGCGGTCGGAAACTTTACCCCTGGGGGTCCTCGAGGTCGCTCAACACGAATTCGAAGTTTGTTTTCGAAGTATCGATCGCCATCAATCGATATTGATTAAAGTACGTAGCGCGAAAAGAGCGGGAAATACCCAGACGTGTTCTCCCTGCCTGGGAACTTCGGTCCTAGGGTAGTCGAGGTCGACTTATGAAACGGATTTATGATGCGAAACATTTCGCAAGCCGAAATATCGTATATAAGTTGTATATAGGCATATTCAAATAAAGTTAGTTTTTTAAATTTTAGTTAAAAATTTGTTTTTGCGTGGTCTCTTAAACAAAAAATGACTACAGTAAACGAATAAAAACAAAATTTTTATTATACAGGGTGACAGGGTGTCTCAAAAAAATGTATGCAATGTTAGAAAGGCGATAACTTTGTTCATAATAAAGGTACTAAAGAAGTTAAAAGCTTATATGAAAGCCTGACAAAATGGAAATTTTACTACACATGAGAGGCATAGAATGCGCCATGCACTCGCCTGAAAGCTTCCATTTTACACGCAATTGATTGTGTTTGCCGTTTGGCCGTTTCTATTGATGGCCGTTTCTATTGATTTATGTTTATTTTAAAAAGCAAAATTTAATTAAACATTATAGCTTGCACCATGCAATCAATCGGGTCTGGAATGCAAAGTTTCAGGCAGGAGCATGGAGCAATCTTGACTGTTTGCAGGCCACAGTAATTCCGTCGCCCTGCGCTTTCATGTGAGTCTCAAATGTCTCCAAATGCTTTACTAGCAGCAATTTTACTATCATTCACATAGTATATCTATTTTTTAGAATACTCTCCATTTTTCGCAAGCTGTAATGTGTAGCAAAGTTCTAAACTCTAAATTAAGCAGAAATCAATCGAAACGGCCACTTTGTCAAGAAATTATAACATGTATTCAAGCGAAACACAATCGAGTGTAAAATGGAAAATTTCAGACGAGTGCATGGCGCATTCCATGCTTTTCATATGTGGGAAAATTTCTGTGTTCTCAGGCTTTCATATGAGCCCTTAACTTCTCCAGTACCTTTACTTAGGTTATCACCTTTCAAACAGTGTATACATTTTTTGAGACACTTTGTATAACCTTAAAGGTTATGCTTACTTCAATTCCGTTTTCTACCTTCTTCGGTTTTCTCTCTACAGGTTCGTATTTTTCCGATTACTATGTGTCGACTGCGAGGAACTCTGGTGAACCTTGTCATAACTTCGCTGCTCGGATAACCCTTCTGTGTTTCACCTCGTGCACCTTTCAGTAAATTTCAGGTAATCAATATATCGATTTTCGTGACGAAATGCATGTGCTGATGGTCTTACTGATCGCTGCACTGGTCTGTGGAGTGTGTAAGTTTTTTTTATTTAATTTTTCTGCAGCATTCTTCAAACCTTTCTCTATTAGGCCTTCCGATATGAATTTTTGTACTAGGTTGATTGAAAAGTCCTTTAACACGGGCTTTATAAAGTTTAAGAGCTAATACCGCAGAGTGTTGCAACACCTTTTTATCAGCCTAATTTGTCTTAAATTGTGAATATTTCAATTTCTGATTAAATAGAGGCTTGGGATTTATATTTCTGAGTATTACGATTATTGAAGATATTATGATATTTGATGTTATAATTGTCAACGCTTAGGAGGACGCCTTTTAAAATATGGTCCAAGACGTGGACTAGAAACCAGGAAGCATTCCTTCGCAGTAAGGGCTGGACGAAATTAGATCGTTTCGATTTTGACTGGAAACTTGTCAGACCATAACTTTGCTTGGAGACAATGTTATGGACCAAAATAAGCGCCATTACAATTAATACTTTACCTTACTTTTACTTTTTTACTTTTACAAAGCTTAGGCATTCCATTTTTGAAAGAATCAGAACTACGAAAAATAAAAAGACATAAGGAGTCATTTTCGACATCATCTTGGTTGCTGATTCTTTTATGACGACCTTAATGCTTGAAAAAATGATAATCGGATCTGGCGATCTGGCGCATATGCTGGATGTGGCGGAGCTTCGCACCCCAGTTCATCCAGTTTCTGGACAACGATATTTGAAACGGGAGGACGCTCGTTGTCATGCAGTAGGATTGGCCGTCTTCGACTGACCAAAGCCGGCTGCTTTTTCAATCAGCTTCTGGTGCATCGCTTCCATTTCGACGCAGTACTTTTCCGATGTAATAGTATCTCCTTTCTTCAAGAAGGAGTGACGGCGACCTACCTCGGTCTTCGTTTTCAAGACTTCCATCTCCAGATCGAAAGCTCTGGAACCAGTGGCAAACCATGCGTTCCTTAGAGAAATCCTCCTCAAATGCAGCGTTGATGTGACGAGCTTCGGCTGCGGCGTTGTGTCCACTTTTCCATTCATATAAGTAGAGTACCCGAATATCACGTTGATTTACACTCTGCAAGCGACGTCAACAACTCGAAAAGAGGCAATTATCTCACGAAAGCTGACAAACTTAAGGAAGTAGAGATATTCAGAAAGATACTTTCAGAAACTACAGGGTTTGTTTGAAAAGTTTTTTTTGAAAAGTTCTTGAACACATGTAGTTGACGTCCAAGCGGCTGTTTTAAAGCAATTCAGATGAAATTCGAAAATTTATTACTATTGACCAGGCACACATAAAGAAGCAGTCAAATTTCGAAATGGCTTTCTTTAGCACGAATACACGCCTTCATTCGTTTGCTGAACTAATCCACAGCGGCATACAGGCGTCTTCATCAGTCTCCCCCCAGGCTCTCATAAGGGTTCTTTGAGGTAAAGCAGTGTCCTTGTGGAATGTTGCACAGACCTTACTCTTCAGTATAAACCAGATTGCGTAGTCCATTGGATTGAGGTTCGGGCTGCGCGGGGGTCACTCTTCGGCTGAGATGAAATCCGGGAAATTGTCGGTGCAGCCCTTCTGCACCACTTTAGCCTTATGAGCGGCAAGCGCAGAATCCTGTTGATAGATCCAGTTGCCATTTTAAAATGCATAGATGCCCAAGTAACAGTCTCTTTCTTAAGGATTCCCTCCAGGTAATTTTATACTCAGTTTTTTTTGGACGTGCAGTTATTATTATTTATTACATGGCTAAAATCCATGTGGAGAACAACATAATTAGACACAACATAACAGTATAGAATGACATACACATGACATTGACTAACGATCCAGATCTAAATGTAATAGAATGATTAGAAAGTACATGCGATAACAAACACCCAGAGAATGAAGAATAGAAAGGAGAACAAACCAAGAAGGGCTCAGCCACTAGATCACGTTATGTCCTAGAATTATTTATGGGTCGACTTGCTTTCGTAAAAAACTGTACGGAATAACTGAATTTTTGGCAAGTTTCATACAATCCGAACCTGCTCTACTAACAAAAAAGTTATGTCGATTTGAAGATTTTGCAGTGCTTAGTGAAAGTTTCTCTCTCCACCTCGGGTTCCAGGTGGTCTCACCATGAACAAATCACGTTTATCAAGTCCACAGAAACTATGGAGAATTTTCTGTACCATTACGAGGTCGTATATTCTTCGTCTGTATGAAAGCGTCTGTAGCCCATGTTGCTTGTTTCTTACTTCACTGCTGGGAATAGCATGGTAATCAAAGCCACATTTCCTAATACATAGTTTTCTAGTGAAGCTATTTTGGACTTTTTCAAGTCTAGTTATATTTTTCTTCTTAACTGGGTAAAAATTGTTGCTCCATACACAAGTATCGGCCTAACGTAAATCTTATAAGCTTTGACAAGGAAAGAGGAGTTTTTTGTGGGAAGACTTCTAAACAGATTATGTACTACAGCCATCGCTTTATTTGAAATTTGTTCACAATGCGCGTCCAAAGCCAAATTTGCATCGAGGAGAAACCCAAGATCTGTTTATTGATCAGTGCTTGTAATCTCATTTCCACCTAACTTGTATGTGTAGCCGGAATTTGTTCTTCCTAAATGGAGCACCTTAGTTTTTTCTGTTCTCCACTACAGTACGCCGACTTTTTGCATCAGCCTTCTTGAACAAAAAAACATTCAGGCACGAAAAATGGTATATGAGAGGGTAACAGTAGGGCAACAATACCACATAAAACTTTGGTTTATCGAAGCACATCATGCTATAAAATGATGCCTGAAACAGAAGAGGACATCCTATAAAATGAGCCTGAAACAGAAGAGTCAAAGAACTTCTGACGCACCTTGTACATACAGTGCCTGAAACGGGAACATTCGTAGCCACGAAAAATCGACCAGAAATTGGGGTAGCAGAATCGGTCACTTCATATGCAACGACCTACTACATAGCACTGAAGGGCGATATCAGTTCTACTCCTGAATCGTTTTTATTTTTCAAACGAGTTGCAGCACATGGCCTTCTACAGTACTAGCAGCCTTGTTGTTCTAAGCCTCCGTGTTATAGTTGCGCCTTCTATCCTTTTCTGGAATGGTTCGTAAAGGCATTGAATTTGTTTAATGCTAAGTTGGACTTATCACCACTGCCCTTTATGGTCGTAATAAATTGAATTGAATTGAATTGAATTACATAAAGTCTATTACTAGCTGCGATTTTTCAGCATCGATCCCGTTCTTCAAGCGAAATTTGGAGCTGTTAGACATGATGAAGACTCCGTTACTAATGACGTATCGAGCGCACGTGCCGGTCAGTGTCGTCGCCCTCCTGGGTCCCGCACTGTACCAACTGAAGCCCTTGAATTTCAGGAGAACCAGCTCTATTACCTCACTCAACTACACAACGTTCCACAGGCGAACAACTATTTTCGAGCTGATGGCGTCGTGCCAGCGTTTTAAGCGCCCAATCAAACCGACCGAATCTGATCATCGTTGCTGAGGACCTCCGAAGACGGCTTTGTTTCATCAACTAGCACCGTTCTTCATCTGTGAATAAAGTTGTTGTGATGTATTTCTTTTCGACTGATGTTGTCTGATGTTAGTGGAAAAACAATAAAAGGCAGAGTTCGTTCTGGAGATGCACTCGGCTATGTAATCCTTACTGGTGAAGGGTGTTGTTGGTTCTATCACAAATTCCTAAATTCGAAATACTAGAAGTTTTGTGGCTGCTGTTTGAAGGCGATAACTCTATTTTTCGAATTTGTCAAAAAAATAAATAAAGCTTGCTGAAGAAACGAAAGGTGCCGAAACGAAGCCAACTTCTGATGTTGTTCCTCTTCACAGACTCTAGCAAAGGCACCAGTAAATCGCATGGATGGTAAGTGGCACCAGTAAATCGTGCCTACTCTTCGGTTAGCTTGTTCCGATCATTTGACAGTAACTGGAATGTTGCAGCAGACCTCGCAGGAGCTAAGCGCTGCAGACCGAGAGTAGAGCAGCTACACTGTCCTTATATTAGGTTGTCCGGAAAGTTCTCAGCGTTTGGAGCGCTTCACTTTGAACTACCATAACTCCCTCAAATTTAATCGTATTTAGTCGAAATGACCATCGCTCGAATCAGCACTCCTTTGCCAATGGGCCACCACTCTACTTATTCCATCAGCGAAAAAATTAGGTGGTCGAGATTCATCAAAATCCACGAAAGCTGTTTTGGCTTGGTCCTGATTGGTGAAGTTTTACCAGCGAGAAATTTCTGAAAATGTTTGGAAAGGTGGTGGTCGATTGGTGATAGGTCTGGAAAATATGGCGGGTGAGGCAAAACTTTAACCCCTAATTCGTTTTTTTTTCGAATAGTGATTTGTGAAACGTGTGGGCGAACGTTATTGTGCAGACGAATTGGGCCTCTTCTGTCGACCGATGCTGGCTGAAGTTGACGCAATTTTCGGTGTATATCGTCAATTTCCGGTCTCAGCTGTGATCGTTTGGATTGGTGCCAAAAACTTGTAATGGATCGAACCACCACCGACTACCACACAATGACCATTACCTTTTTTTCGTGGAAGTTCGCCTTTGGAAAATGCCTAGGGAGTTCGTAGTCGTTCAACCACTGTCCGGAACGTTTCCTGTTATCAAATATTAGGTTGTCATATAAGTCTTCGCCGGTTTTTTCAACGATTCACTGCAGATTTCGCCGGTGGTCTCTTGCATAGCGCTGCATAGCTTTCGAAGGAGAATGATTTGCTCTATCAGAGCGTGTAATGCGTTTCTTTTTTCTTCATGAATTTTGTCAATTTTCAGGTCGTGGAAGTGAAAAGTGAAAAAGTGAAAAAGTAGCCATTTGCGCACTTGTTCTCTCCGCTTAGGTTTGTAATTTTTTGCGCAGTTTTTTATAGCATTTGGAAGATAATGTTTGTACTACAAGAATTTGTGTTATTGCTATTTGCTCATTTGTCCTTTATTGATTTTTAGGACTTTTGTCGGCAAAAAAACCATCCTCGTCCGAAGGAGGATGGTTTTTTTGCCGACAGCTCCTGCTCTGCGGTTGGACTCTTTGGGTTGGTGTTATACGTCGTTCGAAAGAAAATGTCTTGCTCTATAAGAATATTTGTCGCGCTTATTGATATCTATTGAATGTCAACAAAATGCCAAAAAGAGAAAAATCGTCTTCACCAACAACTCCTTCTCCTTCTTCAGTTGTTAATATTCGACAGAAATCAGCGTGAGCCAATAAACGCGACACAAATTCTTACTGAGCAAGACATCCTCTTCCAAACGACATATAACAACAAGCAAAAAAGTCCAACCACAGAACCGGAGTTTTGGTAAAATTTCGGACGGAAAAGTCGGAATTCCCGATTTGATGACCTAAAAATCAATAAAGGGCAAGTGAGAAAATAGGACCAACACATATTCTTCTAGCACAGAACATTGTCTTTCAAGTGCTATAAAAAACTGCGCAAAAATTTACAAACCTAAGCGGAGAGAACAAGTGCGCAAATGGCTACTCTTTCACTTTTTCACTTTTCACTTCAACGACCTAAAAATTGACAAAATTCATTATGAAAAAAGAAATGCAATACATGTTCTGATAGAGCAAATCATTCTCTTTCGAAAACTATGCAGCGCTATGCAAGAGACTGCCGGCGAAATCTGCAGTGAATCGTTGAAAAAACGGCGAAGACTTATGGGACAACCTAATGGAATGCACCATTCAGCACACGTAATGATTAGATCAAGAAACGGGTCAGTTTTGTTGCGTAAAAGTAGAGAAGAACAAATCTCGAAACGTGGCATTTTTTGCCGCCTGTCAAATCGTGGGCCACCCACTTTTCGAGCTTTTCCGGTTTTCAAAGGCGCTTCAAAGCACCTGCAACAGCAGTTTCACTGACGTCTATCTCTTCCGCGATCACGCGAACTATTTGGAATGGTTCAGCTTCCTCCACCAATTCCTTCAACTCGTCGATTTTGGCCTCGAAGATCACCCCGTAGAGGTCCACCTAGAATTGCTCTAGGTGGACCTCTACGGGGTGATCTTCGAGGCCGAAATCTATGGTTCGAAATTCACTGAACCATCGGCGCACAGTGCTTTCTCCAACACTATTAGGCCCCACACTTGGTTGATTTGTCGAGCTGTCTCAGCTGCGGATTGTCCCAATTTGATGTTGAAATAAAGTATCATTCGGAATTGTTCCTTCAACATACTTTAAGAAACCCTTCTTGAACAGAAATATAAAGCAACGTTGAAATATGAATTATTTAGTCAGATAGAGCGAAAAATTCAGTGCAGAAAGCAGCAATTATGAGCAATACAAATTGAATTTTTACTTAATAACAGGCGAATGAAAAATAGTAGCACAAAACGCGGAGAATTTCCCGGACAAACTAATAGAAAGAAAAGGGCGAAATGGGATTCACCCATCAACTGCAGACCTGAATTATTGACGGCTGAAATTTGTGCCCTCTTATGTGGGCTTTGGAACTCCTTAATGCATAGAATCATACTATATGATAATCCGCTAAGCGATGAGCCACACTATCGATCGACGCGAAGAGTCATAAAATAGGGGAAATTACGGGAGTTACGGGGCACAAATTAAGGCAAGAAAATAGCGGAAAATACCGAGACGCCTTCTACGTGCCTGGCGACTCGGTAGACGAGCTGAACACGTCGCCAAACGTGCCTGGCAACTCGGTAGACGTGCCGAACACGTCGCCAACTTCAGCCCTGGGGGTAATCGAGGTCGCTGAACATGATTGTGGAGTTCGTTTTTGAAGTGTGGATCACCATCAATCGATATCGATCAAAGTATCGATTTTTTACGGATGTCGTCCAAGCGGTCCCAAAACTTCAGCCCTAGGGGTAGTCGAGGTCGCTGAACACGATTGTGGAGTTCGTTTTTGAAGTGTAGATCACCATCAATCGATATCGATCAAAGTATCGATTTTTTACGGATGTCGTCCAAGCGGTTCGAAACTTCAGCCCTAGGGGTAATCGAGGTCGCTGAACACGATTGTGGAGTTCGTTTTTGAAGTGTGGATCACCATCAATCGATATCGATCAAAGTATCGATTTTTTACGGATGTCGTCCAAGCGGTCCCAAAACTTCAGCCCTAGGGGTAATCGAGGTCGCTGAACACGATTGTGGAGTTCGTTTTTGAAGTGTAGATCACCATCAATCGATATCGATCAAAGTATCGATTTTTTTACGGATGTCGTCCAAGCGGTTCGAAACTTCAGCCCTAGGGGTAATCGAGGTCGCTGAACACGATTGTGGAGTTCGTTTTTGAAGTGTAGATCACCATCAATCGATATCGATCAAAGTATCGATTTTTTACGGATGTCGTCCAAGCGGTTCGAAACTTCAGCCCTAGGGGTAATCGAGGTCGCCGAACACGATTGTGGAGTTCGTTTTTGAAGTGTAGATCACCATCAATCGATATCGATCAAAGTATCGATTTTTTACGGATGTCGTCCAAGCGGTTCGAAACTTCAGCCCTAGGGGTAATCGAGGTCGCTGAACACGATTGTGGAGTTCGCTTCTAAAGTGTAGATCACCATCAATCGATATTGATCAAAGTATCGATTTTTATGAATGTCGTCCAAGCGGTCCGAAACTTCAGCCCTGGGGGTAATCGAGGTCGCTGAACACGATTATGAAGTTCGTTTTTGAAGTGTAGATCACTATCGATCAAAGTATCGATTTTTTATGGATGTCGTCCAAGCGGTCCGAAACTTCAGCCCTAGGGGTAATCGAGGTCGCTGAACATGATTGTGAAGTTCGTTTTTGAAGTGTAGATCACCATCAATCGATATCGATCAAAGTATCGATTTTTATGGATGTTGTCCAAGCGGTCCGAAACTTCAGTCCTGGGGATAATCGAGGTCGCTGAACCTGATTGTGAAGTTCGTTTTTAAAGTGTAGATCACAATCAATCGATATTGAACAAATTACATAAGACGTGCCGAACACGTCGCCCACGTGCCTGGGGATTCAGAAGGTGTGCCGAAGACGTTGTCCGACTTCCCTGGGGGTTCAGAAGACGTGCCGAACATGTCGTCCGCTAAAGAAGATCATTGAGGGGGACCAGTAGTAATGGGGACGAGTTCTACTAAGAGGAGTAATGAGTGACCACCAAATCGCCCTATTTATAAAATAGGAAGGGTTTTTGGTCCGAAGTTAGCCCGTTGGACTTTGTGTACTTCTTTTGGTAAGTTTGAGGGATATTTGGCAATTGTCCAATACTGTTGTTCACCATCGACATCTCACTGCCAGACGGGCGGTGGCACCCATATGACGATGTCTCGAAAGACGCCTCTATTGTTTTTGGCTATATGCCAAAACCGAGGAACACCTATATAACGAGGTTTCGCAAGACGCCTCTGTGGGTCATGCCTCATTGTTCCTTCTCAGCTCTGCTGTGTGGCACATTTGCGTTCTTTTGCCTCATCATACTATTATACTATATAATAATCCGCTAAGCGATGAGTCACACTATCGATCGACTTCCGCTAAGCGATGAGCCACACCATCGATCGGCGATGAGTCATAAAATAGGGGAATTACGGGGCACAAATTAAGGCAAGAAATTAGCGGAAATACCCAGACGGCTTCTACGCGCCTGGCGACTCAGTAGACGAGCAGAACATGTCGGCGACCGTGCATGGTGAGCCTAGACGTGCCGAAGATGTCGGCAGCCGTGCCTGGGCATTTAGATGATCATCTACGGAAGGTTTTCACAGCAGGGGAGACTATCGATATCGATCGATATTATCGATTTTTGTCGTTCAAGCGGCATGAAACCACAGCGCTGGGCAAATCGAGGTCGCTGAATAGGAATCGGAAGTCGACCAATCGATATCGATCAATATTGTCGCTTTTCTGTGGATGTCCTTCAAGCGGCACGAAACTTCAGCCCTGGAGCTAATCGAGGTCCTGACCGATGGTTTTCTCCCAGATTTAACCGATCAGGGTGGAGAGTGGAGGGGGAGACACGCCGGATTTAACCGATCGGGGTGAAGATGGGGGGGGGGGTGGGACACGCCGGTGGCTTTCTTCCAGGTTTAGCCAATCGGGGTGGGGAGGGAGTGGGAGACACGCGGGTATTATGGCCGAAGGAGTGCTCCACATCAGGTGTAAAGTTCCAATGTGGAGGCCAGTATTGATCGATATTATCGATCGCCTGACCGGTGGTATTCGATAGTGCCGACGTTGAAGAGATGTTGATGTTGGAGGGAGGGAGAGCTGGACAGCTTCATGTCGAAGAACTACTCTCCTGATCTTAAAGAAGGTAGACCAAGGTTCGAAATTATTAAGGTTTTCAAATACCTCTTTTTACTGCTAAGGTGCCGAGAAGGCTGCACAAGCAGAGCAGCTGCTTGAAGTGAGTGATCTTGGCTTAGTGACTCTCTAAGCTCGCGCGAAGCGCGCAAGTGCGAGACACGCCGACAGACGTGTCGCAGCACTTGTTCAAAATAATGGTGTAGCCAGGTGCTGCCGTGGACTGCGCAAGCTCGCAGTTGGAGGCGTTGTGTTAAGAAACAGATTCCCAACTTCTCTTATTTCCTTGCAGAACACTGAAGGAGCGGCATGCTGTTGAATGGAAGAAATACGTCGAATATCTCCACTGGAGAAAAGCAGTTTTTCTGACGTCCTTTGCAGCTGAAGTAGAGTCTTCTCACATTAGTTAGAATTGAACGTCGTGCCATTTGCTACGTTCCGTTTCTGCAACCAGCGCGCAGCTTCCGTTCCGGATGCATAGGTAGTTAGCGACTTTGGAGTTGCTTTAACCATTTTAGTGGTTATGATGGCCTATAATGTTTTCTGAGTTCTTCCTTGAAGTCGTTTAGAATTCATAAGAAGCCACTGCTACTTGCTCGTTCTTGGAGTATCTGTGGCGATTCCTATTAGGTTGAGTCATAAATTTTGCAACATTTCTGTTTTCTCTAAAACTTAGTGTAAACCCGCTGAAATATTATATTTTGTTTAAAAGCTTGTTTCCCAGGGAGCATTCTGAACTATAAATCGTTAATTTTTCTTGCGTTTTTGAAAAGTTTTATAAGCTAGAGCGATGACCACTCAAAGTGAAAAAGCGTGTGATTTCATTTTTAATTACATAGTTCAAGCTCGACAGCAACTCAACGACGTGGGTCAAGCACACTCAGTAAATCACCGCCAAGTTCACTCTTAACCGAATTAATTATTGGAGATGGTATCAGCAGTTCATTTCAGCCTAGAAGGGCAGCAAAGACAAACCACTCCCGGGAAGACCAACTGCTGTAAACAAAGGACGCCTGCGCAAATCCATCAAGTCGAATTCTTCTTAAACCACACTAATACTGACCGCCCATCTCCACACCTCCCAACGAACCACGGCTCTTCGGCTGCAGAAAATCATTTTCATCTGTGCCTCATGCGTTGACGGAAGCCCATGTAAAGCACGGTGCTTCTGACTGCCGAAAACTCCTGCACCGGTTCAAGCGAGGGGGCCTGGATCGAATCCTTACCAGCGATGAAAAGGGGATGCTTTACTGCAGCTGCAGAGCCGGAAAGCAGTAGCTGAAACGCAACGAGCTGGAGGTTCAGAGGTCAAAACCGGCGGGGGCAGACATAACTCCAACGCCGCGCGAATCCCCCTGGCGTCGCGCACGGTGCGCGACGAAATTGGACCAGTTGTCGCGGTCCGATGCTCCCGACGGCTACAAACGCTTCCTACAGGGACATGCGGCACGCCTTTGCCTTATTTCAACGTTTCGTGGAGATGGCATATGAATGTGGTTTCAATAGGACCATCACTGACAGCTTATACAGGAATCTTGGTCATGTGGATGGTTTCTAGCGTCAGCATTTGCCATCTACAACTTCTTCGGTCAACATTTACCGCGATTATGGTTATACTACGGAAAAGGGTCACTATCACCCATTCTCGGATCAATTGTCCTACTGCAGACTGTTGCCCACCACATGCTGTGGGATCTTAAATTCCTTGCTAGAAATGTGGTCTGGGAGTAAACATTGAGAACATTTCGTGCTCCGTGGCTAACCATGCGTCACCGAGCGCACGTCCTCGTTTCGGCGCCGCGTTGGAGTTAGGTCCTGGAGCCCAAAACCGGAGCGCCACCGAAAGAAGATCCTGCTGTGCGTTTGGTGGATGTGTAGCGGTCCAGTGCACGTGGTCAAACCATCCTCGACGCTCCCTTGGCCAACAACTCGACCAGATCCAGCGAAAATTAGTGGAGAAAGAATTCGATACGAGACAAGGTTTCATCCACGAGGGCAACAGCCGACCGCTTACGGCACTTCAGACGCTGGCAGAAATCTAGGAATTGGGCTGAACCAAGATTAAGCAAACACCATGCGCCCGGACATCGCACCGTCTGACTGCCATCTGCTTAGGTCGATGGATCATTTCCTATATGGTAAGCGCTTCGCCGAAGTCGAAAACGTCGAGCGCTTTTTTTTTTCAAAAAGATGACAAAAGCAGGACCATGAAACATTCAACACACAGATTCTGAACGCCTGCGGGAGGTGTCTTCTGTAGATTAGTCAAAGTATACTCAAACTGGAGCGCGCTAGATTTGAGTGCCTGGATCACATTTACGAAAATTTACGATTTACGACCCAAAATGTCGTAAATCGTAAGTCGTAAAAAATTCCCTCAAAAGCCGCCGTATATCGTAGAATCGTAAATCGTAAATCGTAATTGCGACACCCCTAATCCATATATAATAGGTTGGTGCGAAAGAAATGCAGTTTTTTTGCTTAATTGGTTTCAAAACTCTAAAAAAACCAAGATTTTTCAGATGTCTAAACGCGATGTTCGTCAAATTTGCTTCGACGAGTTGAAACTGGGCCGGACTTCCGCTTAAACCGCTCGAAATATCATCGAAGGACGGGGACAGGGAAGTATCAACGAATGCACAGTACAACGGTGGTTCCAAAGGTTTCGTGCCGGCAACACCAGCCTCGAAAGCGAGCCTCATGGCAACCGTTGATAATGATCCATTGAAGGCGTCAGTCGGAGATGATCAGCACAAAACCACGCGAGATACTACTGAGAACCTCGACGTCGATCACACCGCAGCTGTTCGCTGTCTGAAGCAAATTGGGAGGACCAAGAAGCTAAATTGACCAAAATTGTCGGCCCTTCTTTTCCGCAATGCCAACGATCCGTTTCTGGAACGGATTGTGACTTACGATGAGAAATGGATACTCAATGACAACGAGCGATGTCTGCCTAGTGGCTGAATCAAAAAGAAGCTCCCGACATTATCTAGAGCCGGAAAATTTGACGAGAATCGCATTTAGACATCTGAAAATAAAAACCAAATTATTTTTTAACACATTGACGTCAATATGAGCCACCGGTGGCTCATACGTATCTGTCCGCGTGGGACAATATGAGCCACCGGTGGCTCATACTTTTTCGCGCTATTTTTTGTACTCCTACCGCCGGTTTTTTGTAGATGTTTTCTCTGTTCCCTAATTACTTGTGATAGGAGGATGCCCAACAGGAATAAGCAAGAAAATTGTCTTTGCTTTCATTAGATATATCGAATTCAAAAATTTTTACTAGGAAGGAGACCAATTTTACTATAAAATGGATTCAAGACCGTAATTTTCACCAAAACTTTGCCCAATGGGTCATTTGGAATGCTGATCACGAATCTGTCATCCTTTTTCAAAATTCGGACCAATAATGGTAGGTTACGGTAAGTACGAGTGATTGAGGCTGTCGACGACTACCTACTGTGACCTACCGTTCTCCGCCGTAATGCCAAGAACGGATGTCATATTCGTGATCAGCAGCCCAAGTAACCCCCCTGGACGAGACGACGTTTGAGGGAAAACGGTGGATAACCTTCGTGGGCGTGTTTGGGCGGAATTTTCCCTTTCGTTCACTCCTCGATCTCTGGAGTCCTGAAAGGCAGCAGTGCCGGTTATTCTGCGTCACCCCTTTACTTGCAAATACCCATCGCAACCTTCTGCCATTCATCGTTTTATCGAAAATGGCTACCAGGTTGGTGATCTGCATCCCAGATAACCCTATAGATGAATTTGGGGCAAAATTTTTTCCTCTAGGGTTGAGGGAGTGCAAGTGCTTCCATCTGCAACGCTCTCGATCCGTCTTCCGTAAGTGTATGCGAGAGTGGTGAGGAAGAAACACACAGCAGTGCGACCAATCACACGAGTTGGATGAAATATGCTGCACTTGGTAACAGTTAGCAGAATTGTGAAAGATGCGAGAACAATACTGCCGACCATCTAGCCTTTGAAAGAGCAGCAGACGTTGTCCCGAATACGCCTGGCCTGCACCTGTGCTTAAGCCTGGTCACGCACGAGGAGCCTCTACCAAGGGGAGGGCTTCACCTATTGCTATGCACGGATTTTCGGCCATCACGGGCTGTTGCCGGTCTGACATTTTTTCTCTTTTCGACTACCTTTGCCTGGACTCAGCTTACACGACAGGGATGTTTTGTTAAATCATGGAGAATATTCTAACCTCGTTCCCGGGAAACCACGGAAAAAAATCGTAGCTAAAGGTGATCGCATTAGGACACGTGAAACGATTCGGTTCATTTGGCGAGTAATCTCCTTCATCTGCCAACTAGCACTTGTTTTAAGCGTATGGCTAGCATTATCTTAACATTCCGCGATTGTAGTCGTTTATTTTGTTTGGTCGCTTTGTTTGTTCTAACTATTAGGTTGTAACGAAATAAATGGCACTGAACCACTGTAAATTTAAACAGCTAATATCTCGACTTGTAGGCAAGTTTATTAATCGAAATAAAAACCCTCTGATTCTACACATCTTTGCCAACGTGACACAAGCTTTTTTATCCCAGAAGCATAAAAATCAGAAGTTCTGGAATTGACGAAATCTTCGAAGACACTTTCGGCATCCTGTTGGTATTTGAATATTTTCCCTACCAAGAAGTCGCCAAGATGCTTGAAGAAATGGTAGTCTGTTGGGGAGAGGTCGGGAGAAAACGGAGGATGTGGTAGAGTTTCAATGCTCAGCTCGTTCAATTTCTGCAATGTCATTCGTGCTACATGGGGGTGAGCATTGTCGTGCAGAAGGAGAACTCGCCTTCGGTTTACCAAGGCCGGCCGGATACCCTTCAACTTTTTCATCATTTCTTCAATTTCAATGCAGTACTTCTCTGCCGTGATGGATTCACCGGGAGGGAGGAAGCTGTGGTGAATAATTCCCAGCGAACACCACCATACTGTCACCATTACTTTCTTTTGGTGCAATTCCGGCTTCGCAAAAACCTTGGGGCTCTCATCGCTGTCCACCCACTGTGCCGATCGCCGCCTGTTGTCGTGCATTATCCATTTCTCGTCACAGGTTAGGATGCGATCAAGGAATGGGTCCGTTTCGTTCCGTAGAAGCAGTGCCGACGAGATCTCATATCGTCGGTTTCTTTGCTCCTCAGACAGCTCGTGAGGTACCCACCTTTCCAGCTTTTTGGTCTTCCAATTTCCTTCAGATGCCGGGCAGCTGTGTTGTGACTGACGCCAAGAACCTTCGCTATCTCCCTGGTACCTTTGTGTGGATCCTCCTCTACACATCTCTCAGCTTGTCCTCATCAACATCACTATGCCTCCCACGACCTTCATGTTCTTCCAAGCTCTCATCTCCATTCCGGAACTTCTGATACCAACGAGACGCCATCCGAATTGTGGAACATCCTTGACCGAATGCGGCGTTGATCTTCTCGTCCGCCTCCTTAGCTGTAGTGCCCAGCTTGAATCCATACAAGTAAATGCCTCGGATTACCCTTTTGTCCATCTGCAAAAAAGTCAATAAAACTCTAAAGTTTTCCCACTTTTACATAGAACATTTGGTACTCACCGGTAGAGCAAAGTTTGCGCTTCTAAATGATATGCCACATGTTACGGTTTGTTCTTGATCAAACGCGTAAAGACGCGCCAAAAAATGGCGCGAGCCAGTGCCATTTAATTCGTTACAACCTAATAGTTTAATCGTTTCCCTTCGTTTTGTCCCATTGCGTTCTTTCTCTTGTTGTTGAGCCATGGATCACTGTAATTTAGCGTGCCCTCCATGGGCGTATAAATAAATAAATAAATAAATAAAATGCAGTCTGCAAAGAAATCTGAAGAGCAGGGACCATGTCTTGATGATGGGTCAAATTAATACTTGTCGATCGTGTTCACGAATGAGGTGACAGTGAGGAACATTTTCAAAGCAACTGAGAAGATACCAAAGAGGTATCTAATGGAACGTTCCTCAGCGAGACAAGCATCGCTTAATGCACGCGCGACATCGCTCCACACAACAAAACCAGCTTCTTTCACATCTGGCAACAGTTTGAAAGCGGGTTAGGATGCGAAGAAGGTACCCTACCGAAGCCAAAATATATACAATTGAAGAAATTCTAAGAGTCCACCTAGTGACGCAGAAACCCCACCCCGGCATCGAACCCTCGACACACTCTCGTAAGTCCGCCTCGCTATCCACCCGACCATCCAGTCGCTGTCGACGCCGTTGCGAACGAATCACTTGAATGTACACTGCAGCTTCGTCTTGGAGGCGTAGTAAATTATCGTATTACTACAATCAAGCTTGAATTTGAGCTCCAAACCGTTTGTAAGTTAAGTTCAGAGCACGACAGTGCTATTCCAGGTGTCACTTTTGCCTTATCAGCCCGCCCTGAAGCGGTACAATTTTTTGGCATTTTTGGACCACCCAGTGGCCCATAGCAAAAACATCCCGTGATCCCCGTCTGTTGCTCCACAGGACCATAAAAGTCACGTTGAGAATCTTGGGAGAAGTTCATGGGCCTCCCTTGTAAGCTTTGCAATACTTCTTCTTCGTCTTCTTCTTCAGCACCTGTCCCGCTTCGTAGCGGGGTCGCTATTCTGGTGTCATAACGCCACCTTTCCCGATCCAGCGCTAGATCAGGGTAGACACCAGATACTTTCAAGTCCATATGTAACGTATCGGACCAGCGCTGCTTCGGACGCCCTCTGGGCCGCTTTCCTATTACCTCGAAGTTAAGGCCTATCTTGCGGACGCTGTCTTCCTTTCCACACAGATTGTGGCCGTACCATCGCACGCGAGCTCCGCGCATCTTGTCAGTTATCGGCGCGACACCGAACTTCTGCCGAATGGCATCGTTTCGGATGCGGTCCATGCGCGTGACTCCTGCCGTCCAGCGCAGCATCTTCGTCTCCATGACGCTGAGGCGCGTTTCAACTTCCTTAGTGGCAGGCCAACACTCAGCGCCGTACATCGCTACTGGCCGGTTGACTGCTCTGCAGATCTTCGACTTAAAGCGCTCTGGTATCTTCTTGTCGCAGAGCACGCCAGTCAACGAGCGCCACTTGGACCAAGCTGCACTCACGCGTGAATTCACTTCGACCATCAGTCTGCCGTCAGACGCGACTACTGATCCCAGTTGCTTAAAGACCGTGCATGGAAGCTCTATGCCGCACCTTGATGGAGCTGGACTCAGTAACGTTTGTCATTAGATATTCGGTCTTTTTCACGTTCAGTTTGAGTCCAAACCGCTCCAAGCGATCACACCAAGCTTGCACCTCTCGCTCGAGTTCATCTTTATCTTCGCTAGAGAGCATTATGTCATCAGCATAACGCAAAGTCCAGGGGACTTGATTCTGAAGATCCCGTGTAATGGCGTCCATCAAGACAACAAAGAGGAGTGGGGAAAGCGCAGAACCCTGGTGTACCCCGACAGAGATGGGGAACTCCATCGAGGTTCCAGCTGCAGCTTGAACTCGACTCTTTGAACAAGAGAATAAGAGAAGAAGATAATAGTAATGATATTAATAATAATAATAGAGTAAGCTTTGCAATACTTAATATATATTATATTATATTATACCTACCTAGGTGTTCCAAACGTCTCACGCCAGTTTAATGTCTACGAGAGGAGAGAGGCACACGGTCCAGATGTAGTAGCAGCAATCCCCTTTGTTTCCAAAAAAAAAAGACTCCATTATCCCACGAACGCATTGGGCGATTTCTACCTGGCTTTACGACTACCATTTCACTTTTTGCAATAGGCTTAGGATATAGCTAGCTTATAAGACTGGTGCCATTTTCGGACAGTTTTCTAGATTGAACGTTACTATAAAAGACCAGACCAGCAGCTTATACGGCTTCGGTGCCATGACTGTTCCTGCGTTTGATTGCTGTCTTTTCTACTGCTGGATACTAAGCCTTGCTGGCCTTGAATAGAGAATACCGTGCCCTTTTAAAACTTTAAAAATTGTAAATCGTAAATATAAGTTTTGTACACAAACTATAAATTAATACGGGCTTTTTTTTATCAAAACCAAGGTTTCAAACACCATTGTGGAACAGTTGAAAATTCCACCTTCGTTTCAAAGAGCTCTGTGACCAGAATGCGATTTCAGAATTGCATCGAAATTTTGAAGCTACATTGGAAGAGAATAGCTTGAGAGATCAGCAGAGGCATGTGTTCCGCACAACGATAGCCAAGAGACAGTAATCTACAGTCTGCCTGACTACGTAGACGGTATACAAGCCGCCACTGTGAGGTAGTGTGGTCACATGTACTAACCAGGGAAGGGTCTCAGCGTAGGTCTGAATGGGGGAAATGGATAGCACTGCGAAAATCTACACCCTTCATGTAGTAGAAAAACATGTACCGTTTTTGCGGGATCCTTGAACCCAAAGAGCTATGGGCCCTCAAAATTGGGGATATAGCATTGCACCGTCACCCGTACCTACCATAACTACGGTAATCGGCCGAAATTTGAAAAACCGATGTCAGATTCGTGATTAGCACACTAAATAACACTCCTGGGTGAGGTTTGAGCGAAAATTTTTTTCGACCTCTCCTCGACCTCTGGAGTCATGAAAGTAGTGTTGTGAAGGTCGTGCCTTATGGCAGTCTAAGTCAGCTTACTTCCTACACATCTCCTACACATTTATTTCACTCTAAACTGTCAAATAAAGGCTTCTGTGAGCTGCGAGCTTCCTCACTTTTCTCGGTTTCCGAATTATACAATGTTTTGTGTTTTTCAGCGAATTTCAAACAATGACTTTACAACAGGTAGTGGTTACAGCAGGTACGGGTCAGTAGAGATGTAGAGGTCATAATCGCCGACTTCTGCAAAACCTTGCCCAGGGAGGTTATTTGAGGTGCTGATCACGAATCTGACATTCGTTTTCCGTATTACCCTGGAGTATTTCAAATTACATAAAGAAAAGGTGATTAATGGTAAGACATGGTCACCGTTTTTGCCCAAACTTTGCGCTAAGTACGAATCTGATCCTTACTTGACAATTTCGAGTGAAATAAATGTGTAGGAGACGTGTAGGAAGCAAATTGGTAAAGAAGGCGGCAATCATGAAAAAATGCTAAAATGTTGCATAGTACGGGAGTCGAACACCTGACCCAGCACCTACGAAGCAACCCCGCACCCGCCTGAGCCACCGACTCGCTTGCCGCAGTTTTTCGCCGCGTCCCATACAACAGCGCGGGCACGTGCTGACGGTGCGCTACTGTACCCCCCCCCCCCTTCGAGGGCACGTAGCTCTTTTGGTTCAAGGACTCAGCAAAAACGAAACATGTTCTTCTACTATATGAAGGGTGGAGATTCAAGAACTATTCTCCATTTCGTCCGTTCAGACCTACGTCTGAGACCCTTCTCTGGTAAATATTAGGTTGTCCGAAAAGTTCTCAGCGTTTGAGTACTTCACTTTGAACTACCGTAACTTTCTCAAATCTTATCGAAGTTAGTCGAAATGACCATCGCTCGAATCAGCACTCCTTTGCCAATGGGCCACCACTCTACTTATTCCATCAGCGGAAAAATTAGGTGGTCGAGATTCGACGAGATCTACGAGAGCTGATTTGGCTTGGTTCTGATTGATGAAGGTATTACCACCGAGAAAGTCTGAAAGTGTTTGAAAAGGTGGTGGTCGGTTGGCGAGAGGTCTGCAGAATATGGCGGGTAAGGCAGAACTTCAGCCCTTAATTCGTTCAATTTTCGAATAGTGATTTGTGAAAGGTGTGGGCGGGGTTATCGTGCAAAAGTACCGGGCCTCTTCTGTTGACCAGTGCTGGCTGAAGTTGACGCAATTTTCTTTCCAGTTCGTCGACTTCCTTACAGTAGGACTCTGCTGTAATTGTTTGGCCTGGTGCCAAAAAGTAGTAATGGGTCACACCAGCCGCCGACCACCACACAGTGACAATTACCTTTTCTGGTGGAGCTTCGTCTTTGGAAAATGGTTAGGGGGTTCGTCGGGGCCTGTTCATACTTCGCGACAAGAGCGACTCGTCGCCCGTGCAAAATATGCATATCGATTAAAACCGAGCGCGCGCCGCCGAAAAGTGTTCATACTCGAGCGCCGGCGCCGTCGCTCCAGTCGCTCTTGTCGCTCTTGTCGCTCTTGTCGCCTGTTCATACTTCGCGCCGGCGCCGGGAGCGACTGGAGCGACTGGGGCGACGAACGGAGTGTGGAGTACGTAATTACACCGCACTAGTGCTGGAAGGCGAACTAGTGCTGGAAGGAAACGATTCCTGTTCGGGCGTTCTTCATACAAAGGTAATGAGGGCTTTTATGTCTATTTTGAGTGCCAGACTGACGATGTAGGTAATATGATTGTTCGCTTCCGTCTGTTTCAGTTTCTAACAACTTTTTTTGACTAAAAATATGTCTGTTTGCTTGTGTTTGTTTCAGTTTCCAAAAACTAATGCAATTGAAGTTGAAGTTAGACGTGAGGACCTCTATTCACTCGATATTTTAGGCCACGAAGTTATAGTGCAATTACGTACACCACACTATGCCCGACGCCCCAGTCGCTCTTGTCGCTCTTGTCGCTTTTGTCGCCTGTTCATACTTCCGCGCGCGCCACGCGCGCTGCGCTCTTGTCGCTGCTGTCGCGAAGTATGAACAGGCCCTCGGTGTCCGTCCACTGTCCGGAGCGTTTCCTGTTGTTATGCAGAATCCACTTGGCGCTATGTGACAACGGAGGGGTTAGCAAAATTCAACAAAATATATATGCCTAGGTAGACATTTATGTAAGCAATACAAAACCACTTACCATTTAACCGGTATGGTCCTCTATGTTGCTTGGGGGGGGGTCGTCCGAGTATCTGTTCTGTGCTCTCCTCCGCTGACGCGGAGGAGAGCACAGATTTGGGCAAGGGAAGGGACTCCGGGGTGTGGCCGAGTTACGCACCCGTGTTTACATAGCCTACACCCCGGAGTCCCTTCCCTTGCCCAAATCTGAATCCCCCTCGGCGCGCCTCCCCTTCCTCCCGAATCCACCCCCCCCCCCTCGCTCCAACCTCCCTCGGCACGCCTACCCCTCCTCCCTCGTTCCCACACCATACACAAGAAAAAAAAACTCTTAACAAAAAAACCATAAAAACACCGCGGCCGTGAACTTCGGCGGGCAATTTAAAGGGCGTGCTCCTACTATCGGACGTGGGCCCTGGAGCGAGGATGATATTGCACGAGGAGAGAGAACGGAGGCGTGGAGTGCGCGAGACGGCGCGACGAAAAACCATCCCAAGCGGTTTTATTGTTTAGAGTTCTTTTAGAGCTTTTTTTGGCGCTATGGTGGTTGGGGGGGGGTCACCATGGCCTGCCGCGGCGGGCAGCTGCATATAGCGAATGTGAATGCAGTCTTATCTCCGCTTTTCGATTACAGATCCGTGTTTTACGTGGTTCCGAATTTGGCAAGGGAGGGAACTCCAGGATGTAGGCAATTCTAGCACGGGTGCGCCACTCGGGCCACACCCTGGAGTCCCTTCCCCTGCCTAAATCTGTGCTCTCCTCCGCGTCAGCGGAGGAGAGCACAGAACAGAGCTATAGCATTGTTTGGTTGTTTCCTTTACTATCAGTGTGTTACCGTTTCTTTTTTTTTTGTCTGTGACCCTTTTTGCAAGGTGACCCCCCCAACTACCATAGCGCTTTTTTTTACTTGTGTATGATGTGGGAGGGAGGGAGGAGGGGGAGGCGCGCCGAGAGGGATGGGAGTGAGGGGGGATCCAGATTTCGGCAAGGGAAGGGACTCCGGGGTGTGGCCGAGTTACGCGCCCGTGTTTAAATTGCCTACACCCCGGAGTCCCTTCCCTTGCCTAAAATCTGGAAGCAAATTTAAGGAGAGGAATATCTGTTCTGTGCTCTCCTCCGCATCAACGAAATCACAGATTTGGGCATGATTTTTAAGGTAATTTCTAACCCTCAGGCTTAGGTTACTTAGGTCACTCGGAGGACCCCCCCCCCAAGCAACATGGAGGACCATTCCGGTTAAATGGTAAGTGGTTTTGTATTGCTTACATAAATGTCTACCTAGGCATATATTTTTTGTTGAATTTTGCTAACCCCTCCGTTGTCACATAGCGCCATCCACTTTTTATCATAAGTGATGAAAACTAGAGAAGAACAGTGGTGTACGATGATGTGAAGCTGTTGAGCCAAGATTGTTATGGAAGCTTTATTCGGCTTACGTTTGGGCGTAAGCGCCTTCTTTAGAACCTGGAAAAGACACAAAGAGTTTGAGAAATTACTCGTCCAAAGATCTTTTTCAAATCCAAAATTCAATTTTTTAGATCCAAAGAGCTAAAATGGTCTAGAAAGTCAATGAGAAAAGAGAAGAACAAATATGTGAATCAAAACGTGAGAATTTTTGCCGCTCACTCAGCTTGTGAAGCACCCACTTTTCGAGTTTTTCGCCTTCCCAACGTGTTTCAAAGCATCCGCAACAGCAGTTTTACTGACGTGTGCTTTTCTGCGATCCCACAAGCTGTTTGGGATGGTTCAGCTTCCACCGACTCCTTCAACTCATCATCCAGGATTGCCCAGGGTCGACCGCTACGGGGGCCACCTTCGAGGCTGAAATCTTTGGTCGGAAATTTTCTGAACCATTGGCGCACAGCGCTTTCCCCAACATTATTAGGCCCACACACTTGATTTGTCGAGCTGCCTCGGCTTCGTATTGTCCCAATTTGAAGTTGAAATAAAATACCGTTTGGAATTGCTGCTTCGACATACTTCAGTAAGCCCTTCAAAAAGAGAAATATAAAACAACGTTGAAAGATGAACTATTTAGTCAGAAAGAGCGAAAAATTCTGTACAGATAGCATTAATGCGCAAAGCAAGTTGAATTTTTACTTAATAGATGAGTGAACAATAATGTCACAAAGAGCTTTCTTAACAAGCTAATAGACACAGTTTGAATGCGCGTTTGCCCTCTACAATGACTTGCGGTGGCTGGTCGATAAAGAAGCCAGTGTTTTATACTTCATAGGCAAGTCTGACACCGCGGTATTGAAGGCTTGCTTGGCCCAGATGAGATCAGAACCGAGAACCTTGAATCAGGCTGCAGAGCCGGTGCCTCCTCGGTGCCCTTGAAAATTCATAATGGACGAGAACCCAAAAAACACAAAGCGAGACCCAGCTGATCGTCTTCTAATTTACCTGTAAAACGAGGTTTTAGGTATCCAAAGGCAACGTTATTACCCAGGGATAGCTATGAACACCTCCGCTCAGAACCAAAATAAAGACGCCCCCCTCTAAGTATCACAACACCTAAAATCAGATCTCAAAAAATGACCTAACCATGATCGTCGGAGAGAGCGGATTAGAACGCTTCAGCTTGGTCTAGCTGTGAAGTGAAATCAAAACGGGCCGGACGATCTGCTGCCGGAACTATGACAGCGGGGAAATGAGTTGCTTGAGGAGCTCTGGTGTACGTCTGCAACGAAAACATCCGGCTCCTTGGCCGTCTTGCTGACTCATCTGTTCTTCTAGTTGTACGCTTTATCTCAAAAACCTCAGGCCCAAATCATGTATGCCACAGTTGCGGTTTTTAGAAGTTTGTCGGACAAAGAATGATTTGATGAACCATATTTCACAGGAATTTTAACAAATGATTAAGTAGTCCAGTCGGTTGCGGCCTTCTCTCTCGTGAACACTACTGTCCAGTTCTGTTCCGTGATGAGACTACGCTCCATATAGTTGCAGTGCTGTACAAGAATTCGTAGTCATCGAACAAGTTTTATAGCCACTGTTTACCCATTGTGCAGTCAAATGCATTTTGCGTCGAGGCCTGCATTTCGCTACAAATTTACTTCCAGTATAAGCCGCTACCAGACTCGTCTAATCTCTATTATGTCCACCGGCAAGACGTCAAACAAGGCCATCTAGCAGAAGGAGATCCAGTTGAGGTAGTGCATCTCAAAGGGATTGGTCTGCGCTTACCTTTATTTATTTATGTTTGTATTTTGGTCATATTTTGCAAGGATCTATCAGCTGTACCATCTGTAGTCCCGTTGGTCACCGAGTTGCTCGAGCGGGACCAGCAGCGTCCCCATTTGTCCCTGTCGCGTGCCAGAGTGCTCCAATGGATCCTCTTTGGAAGAGCGTCATTTCGTTCGTACAGGGCTTTCACGAAGAAGTCCGACCAACGCATTGTTGGGCTTCCTGGTGTTCTCTTAACATCCCGTGGAATCCAGTCGGTGACGGCTCTCGCGCATCGGGTCTTGCAAGACTACTAAGATATTGGAATCGGGATAAAGGACGGCGTTTTTCAATCACCGTTTAGGATGCGCCTCGCATTTTACTTCTAGAGGATATTATGGATACTATCAGAATATGTTTGGCATTTATTGGTTTTTTTTTTGTTTTATTTTATGTGTTTGGTTAGCACAGTGATATGCGTTGGCCAGCCCAGGCGACAGACAAGTCAGTGTTTAATCCTTCCCAGACAAGTCTGGTACCAATGGATTGACCCGGATGGATGGAAGGCTCGGTTGACTTGGGCGGGAAATCCGAACCAGGAACCTGGCATCGGATGCACGTGACTGCCAGCGCTACGGCTGCGCAACCACGTCTCCGCGTAGATCAAAGACGCACTCAAATCACTGTCGCGCCGTTCTGTTAGAGTAGAACGCATGGCGCACCCAGGAAAGGGATTCATTAACCCTTTCTTCAAATATTTTTTTATGCTTGAGGGCTTTATGTTTGTATTTATTTGCAAATGTTTTATAATTATTAGGTTGTTGGATTATAAATGTTGCCTGATTTCGATTTAACATTTCTCCGCTGTTGTGGCTTCTTGTGCTTCTTGGATCATCTAACTTTAAGTGTTTACCAACCGTTTACGATGGCATCTTTCGGCATAGTTTCGTTTTCGTGTTCGTTGAATCTTTTAAAGATTTTTTTGATTAACGGTGACCGAGCAAAAGTACTGAGTGCGCGTTTGCTTGTTGTACGACTTCAAGCGAGAAGAACTACTGCAGAATCCCATCGCATCTTATCTGAAGTATTTGGTAACGAAGTTCCATCATTACGTCAATGCCAGCGATGGCTTCAAGGTTTCCGAGACGGTGATGACCGTCTCGGATGGATAATCGGAAACGTAGCCGTGAATACGAAGAACATCAACGGCGTCCTGAAGTTGTGGATAGCCGAATCAAAGAAAGCTGTCGAGTCGGATCCAACACAAACTACACGTGAGCTCGCACACAGCTTCGGTTGTCACCATTCCACCATTGCCGATCGTCTGCATGCAGTCGGAAAGTCAAGTCGGTGTGGAAAATGGGTGCCACCTCAGCTCAGCGATACAAACAAGGCAGCACGAGTCGCCATCGCTCGAATTCTCATCCGCAAAACCAAGAGCAGCGGTTTCTACAACTCCATCGTGACGTCGGTTCATCGGATGAGAATTGGATCCACTACAATAATACGACACGAAAACGGCAATGGTTGAGCCGCGAGGAGGTTCTGAAGACAACGACGGAGCCTGACATTCACGGAAAAACTCATGCCCTGTGCTTGGTGGAATAGTGGAGGTCTGGTGCATTTTGAGTCGGTGGATCCAGGCCACACAGTTACGGTACACCTCTACAAACAATAGCTGAGCCGCGAGGACCAAGCACTGCGTCAACAACGAGAGAACACAGCAACTGTGAATCTCCTTCATGACAACGCTTGACCGCACGCCGCAAATATCACGCTGCAAAAAATTGAGGAGTTAGGCAGGGAGCTTCTTCCTCACCCAGCTTATAGTCCAGTCTTCTCCATTCGATGCAGCACGCCTTGGAAGAGAAAAAATTTAAGAACTGTGACGAAGCCGAAATTTGGGTATCCAACGTTTTCGAGTCGCAGCCTCCGGAGTTCTTCAAAAAAGGCATCCATTCTTTGGGAAGACGTTGGCGACTTGCCATTGATATTGATAGAGATTACCTTTTGTATTAAGGTATGGTCATTCTTTTCTTATAGCGAAAATTGTTTCTGAGCAAAACGCATTCATAATCCGTTGTGAAGTAGCTGTCAGGTTCAACCCTCGATGAATCTCGGCATTGATCGTTGTCCAATTGTTTAATGTGGTGTTGAACTCGAAGCCAAGATAGTACACGCTTTATTGACGACTAACGTTTTGGCGATGTCGCATTCTTCAGAGTCTGAAAAGTCCAAACATATGTTGAAGCTACCGGGCCAAATATCGCCTCGAACCTTGTGAAAATTCAAAGACCTCCCAAACAGCAACCCTTCCAGCAGAGAGAGGTGACAGCAGCCCAACATTTAGAACAAGTCTAAAAGACAGTTCACCTTGTGGGGTCTTTCAGGTGCTCTAAATGTTGGGCTGCTGCCACCTCTCTCTGTTGGAAGGGTTGCTGTTCGGGAGGTCTTTGAATTTTCGCAAGGTTCGGGGCAATGTTTGGCCCGGTGGCTTCAACATATGTTTGGACTTTTCAGACTCTGAAGATTGCGACATCGCCGAAACGTTAGTCGTCAATAAAGCGTGTACTATCTTGATTTCGAGTTCAACACCACATTAAGCATTTTAAATCCGACAACCTAATATTTACATTTCTTTCTTAAATATATATTAATTTATAACACAGGTTTTGAAAGATTAATAAGTGGCTTGGAGTGAGACGATTCACGCAAGTGAGATAAGGACTCCGGAGTTCCCAGCTTCGACAGCGATGAATTGTGGCGATCAAAACTCTAGCGTCATGTGAGACTTGAACCTGCGGCCCTCTTAGAGTTTGGTTCGCAGCAGAACAACGTAATATCAGCTTACAACCTCAGTAACAGCGACTTGAGGCTGGCTAGCAAGAGAACACCAGGATGCCCATCAACGCGTTGGTAGTCGGACTTCTTCGTGAAAGCCTGTACGAACGAAATGACGCTCTTCCGAAGAGGATTCATTGGAGCACTCTGGCACACGACAGGTATGAATGGAGACGCTGCTTGCGCTTGCTCGAGCAAGTCGATGATCAACGGGACGACAGTTTCGAGCAGTGGGATGAGCAGGGACTGACTTGTTAATATCTGCTAGAAGAAGTGATTTCGAATGAGTCCAAAGAGTTAGTTGCCTATCTGCGCAATGTAATGAGTCCTTATATTTAAAAGACTTACGTATTATTATTTCAAGCCAAAATGGGCGCGGTTCCGCAGTCAGAGGAGGAGCCAGCTGTCACGTGCACCCAATCCCTGATTCTTGATTGGGATTTCTCACGCAGACCAATAAAGCCTTCCATTGCTTCGTTGTGAGATTGGTAACTATTGGTTGTGGATTCATCTGGGAGGGACGCTCATCGGCTAGCCACCTAAAATCATTGCTTATGTGAGCCAAATACGCATTTAAATTGCTTGCACGACACCCCGTAGAAGCAGAGTGCGTGGCGCATCCTAGAAGAGGTTGACTAACGCACTAGTCGTTGCATCGTTCTCACTACCGTACCTTTTCCAGATTTTCTTTCAGGGTGAGAAACCCTTTATAAACTATTGACGCTTATGGAACGGTTCTTGGGAGCGTATAGTGCGGTCGGGGGAGGTGCCGACTGTCACGTGCACCCTATACCAGGTTCTTGGTTCGGATTTCCCGCCCAGGCCAACCATACTTTCCACCCCTCCGGGGTCGTTGAATAGGTATCAGATGTGTCTGGTAAGGATAAAGCACTGACTTGTCCATCGGCTGACCACCGCAAGTCATTCTATGACCAAATACGCATTCAAATCGCCTCGACGACATCCCGTAGAAGTAGAATGCGCTGGCGCCTCCCAAAAAGGGATTGAGTAACACATCCTTTATCCTTATTCTCTTAATATAATCCTATGCTCGCAGATATTTAACTATCGAACAATCACGCATGGCAGAGTAAAAATCGGTGAAATAATCAACAAAAACATGCAGCTGCAGCATTCGAAAAGTGATCCTCTGCTGAAGTGCTCAACTTTAGCGGTGAAAGTTTTCTGGAAATAGGTGCTGTGTCTAAGAATATCTTCCAGATTATAAGGCGTGTTGATATTTACTCCTTTCGCTCGAGATCAATGTTATGTGGTCGGGGTTTGGACTGCTTTGCTCAAACAGACAGTGAGTCCCACTCGAAATTAGACAAAGCCACCCGTGCGATTTCATGAGCGTCTTTAGAAATACTAGGCATATTATGTTGACTGTTGAGAAAATAGTGGTGAGATAGTGAGCTCGCCTGATTCAGCCGTGTTCTCTCGTGGTCCTGCTCCTGGGGCGTCATGTATTCTTGCTCATCGCCATCTTCCACTCGTTGGTATGTCTTGTTTAATTCGGTGTTTGCACAACTCTGCAAGGTGGAGACACCTTCGACATTCGTAGTTCGGTACCGTCTGGATAAACAACCAAGGATTCCGTCGGTAAACAACTTTAATTGAATCAGTTACAAACGATAAAAAAGGATAAAGGACGGTATTATTCAATCCTCTTTGGGATGCGCCACGCAATCTACTTCTGCGGGATGTCATGGAGGCGTGTTGAATGCGACTTTGGCCATGCAATGACTTGCGGTGGCCAGCCGATGTACAAGTCAGTACTTTATCCTTCCCAGACAAGTCTGATACCAATTCACCGACCCCGGAGGGATGGAAGGCTTGGTTGGCCTAGGCGGGAAATCCGAACCAAGAACCTGGTATCGGGTGCAGGCGACAGCCGGCGCCTCCTCCGACTGCGCTCCACGCGCCCCAGTTACAAATATATCTAAATTATTTAAATCTCTCAATAGTACTTTAACACTTCTAAACTCGATGCCCCAACAAACAAGTATTAGGTTGTCCCATAAGTCCCGCCGTTTTTTCAACGATTCATTGCGGATTTCGCCTGCGGCCTCTTGCATAGCGCTGCACAGCTTTCGAAAGAGAATGACTTGCACTATCAGAAGTTGTATTGCATTTCTTTTTTCATCCTGAATTTTGTCAATTTTTAGGTCGTCAAAGTGAAAAGTGGCCATCTGCGCAGTCGCTTCTCTCCGTTCAATTTCAAATTTTGCGCAGTTTTTTACAGCATTTGGAAAACAATGTTCTGTGCTATAAGAATACGTGTTGGTCCTGTTTGCTTACTTGTCCGTTATTAATTTTTAGGCCATCAAATTGGGACGTCCCAAGGAGAATCGTTTTTACCGACTGCTCCTGCTCTTGGGTAGACTTTTTGCTTGGTGTCATATGTCGTTTGGAAGAGGATGTCTTGCTCAATAAGCATCTGTGTCGCGTTTATTGCCTCACGCTGATTTCTGTCGAATATCAACAGCTGAAGAAAGAGAAGGAGTTGTTGGTGAAGACGATTTTTCTCTTTTTGGCATTTTGTTGATATTCAATAGAAATCAATAAACGCGACACATATTCTTATAGAGAAAGACATTTTCTTTCGAATGACATATAACGCCATTCCAAATAGTCCAACCACAGAGCAGGAGCTGTCAGCAGAAATAACCAGCCTCCTTCGGATGTCCCAATTTGATGACCTAAAAATCAATAAAGGACAAGTGAGAAAATAGGACCAACATATACTCTCGTAGTAAAGAACATTGTCTTCCAAATGCTATAAAAAACTGCACAAAAATTTCAAACCTAAGCGGAGAGAAACGACTGCGAAGATGACCAATTTTTTACTTTTCACATTAACGACCTAAAAATTGGCAAAACTCAGGATGTAAAAAGAAATGCAATACACGCTTTGATAGAGAAAATTATTTTTTTTTCGAAAACTGTATAGCTCTATTCAAGAAACCGCCGGCGAAACCCGCAATGAATCGTTGAAAAAACGGCGGGGACTTATAGGACCACCTAATAGAACTAGATAGAATCAGGTGCATATCTGTTCTTCAAATCACTCCAATTTTTTTATATAACTAACCAACATAATTTCAATATTACATCGATTACAAGTAGAAGACGATAGCAACCAAAACGATGACAACAATAACATTAAACACGTTTTGTTTCGCCTCTATCTTCATATCTTCAAGATTCATCCGATAAACCACTGGCTGGATACCATTGACTTGCCATCGGAAGTCATTTAACAGGAAAAATCAGCATTCAGTTTGCTTCCACGTGTGTTACTCACGTTCCGGTGCTGATTAGTTAATTACTTATTGCAAGGAAAAAAAAAAACGTTTTTGTTACCTCTAACACATTGGCGACAATATGAGCTATCGGTGGCTCATCACCTTCGCGTTATTTTTTGTACTGGTGTCGTCAGCTTTTTATAGATGTTTTATTCTGCGCTATTGTACTTTCACAACTCCAAGGGTCGAGGAGGAGTCGGAAAAATTTTTCGCCCAGACTTCGGCTAGGGGTTTATTTGCGGGTGCTGATCACGAACCTGAGATTCGTTTTCAAAATTACGGTCGATTACGGTAGGTTACGGTAGGTGCGGGTGACTAAGGGGTCGTTTAGTGTGCGCGCGACGCGCGACGCGATGCCATGTGTAGTGGCCGAATTAATCAATCGCGTCGCTCGATCAATTTGGCCAACACACATGCATCGCGTCGCGAGTCGCGCGCACACTAGGCGGGCCGACCCCTAAGGCTGCCGAGGTCATGATCACCGATTTCGCCCAAACTTCGGCTGGGGGGTTATTTAGGGTGCTGATCACGAATACGACACCCTTTTTCGTTTTACGCTGAAAATAACCTACCGTAACCTACCGTACTCCAGCGTAGAACGAAAAACGGATGTCAGATTCGTGATCAACATCCCAAATAACCCCCTAGACAAAGTTTGGGCGAATTTTTTTTCGACTTTTCCTCGACCCAAGGGGTTATGAAAGTACAATAGTGCCGTTGTTTCTGTTTCCCAGTGAACTGTGGTATGAGAATGTCCGCAAAAATAAGCAAGAAAAAGTCGTTGGTTTCATTAGATATATCGATTTAGAAAAATTACAAGGAAGGGGACCAATTCTCCACCTAATCAATTCAAACCAGTCTTGTTCGCCCATACATCGTCTATGGGGGTTATTTGAGGACAGATCACGGATCTGACATCCATTTTCGAAATTTTGGCTGATTATGGTAGATTACGGTAGGTACGCGTGAGTAAGACAGCAGGAGTCATGATCACCGATTTTGCCCAAACTCCGTCTATGGGTTATTCGGGGTGCTGACCACAAATCTGGCGTCCGTTTTCGAAAAATTTGAATCCTCTGTGACGAATGTTTTGTTTGGCCACGCACTACAGCTCTAAGGAGTTAACCAACAGTGCTTGCGTGATATGGTGAAAAAACGAATATATCGTTTGCACGTGCGGCGGACGAAGGGACACTAGCTGGCCACGTCATTACTAGTATCGATAAACATCTGCCACTCTTTGTATGCATGGACTATAGTTGGCTTGTTCATCATTGTTAACCTCGTGTCATTACGCTTCGTGGTCAGCGTCAAAAGCTCATTTCATCTTTCCATTTCATTACCATCACTCCTTTCTTGTTCGTCTCTTCTGGTCTGATCATTTGGAACCTGTCCATGTTTATGTCCTGGCTATAACTAACGGATTCATACGAAGAAATAGAAAAACGTATTCGATACAAAAGAGTATTCCGCGAGGGACATTATAAAATAACGCGCGCGTGTAGAATCGCGCTCGCGTTCCTCGCAGGATTCTGCCGCAAAAACGATTGTCGTCAATGTGTTGAGTGTGCTTTAGTACATTCGCCGTAGTTCTTATTATTCACCAAGTCAATAGTTACTTCATCAAGCACAGCTTCAGGAAGGAGAAAGCACATCTCAATATAAGAGACGGATTTCTTATCATGTGACATAGGACATGTTCCTTAAAGCGATTTCTATTTCTCGTCTATTGAAAAGAGGAATCAGGGACGGGTTTTGCTGTAGCGCTAATGAAGCCATGACTTTGGCAATGACGAACACTTCAGATGAGGTGTTGCCGACCACCTCCCGGAGTCTACACTGCCGTTTCCACGACCATAAGTTTCTTCCTTATCTCTGCTTTTATCTGGTTAAGTTTTATAATTAAGAGAATTTCTCGTGTTTAGTTGCTACGTTTTGATGAGCCATTCGCTCCCTCGTTCCTGTCAGTGAAAATAGCAGTCCCATACTTTTCTGGGCTATCATATCATTTTTACTAAAATTTATTACAACGAGATAATGACAAAGGGTAGTCAAACGGTATATTCTCCATCCTTAGCCAGAACCTTTGTCCAACGATTGAGAAGAAATCTGATTACACTCTCCCAGAAAGAAACTGGCCAGCTGCAGATCCATTCGTTGACTGCGCACTGAACTTCTTGACCATGCGAGCATAGTTTTTTTTTTTTGAGAAAGTGAGCAAGACTTCTGAATGCTGCATAGTCACAAGGGTTGATATGTGGTGAATACGCACGATGTCATCGTCTCCTGCGTTCATTTCGCTCAATGCACTCGAGCATTATCGATTAACAAACGAATAGTTCCGAAGCTCCAGTACTTCTCAAGCAGCTTCTGCTTCATTTCCAGCATACCTTCAAGGAGCAAGTCTGCTGTAATCGTCTGTCCATCCGGTAAAAGCGAGTAGTGCACGACTCCGGTCCGATCGGTCTTTCAGTATCCGTTGTCCGTAATGCTGTACATTCCCTTCCGGGAACAACTAAGCCAAGTTTCACACGTTGGCTTGCTGCTAGAGTTGGACCTAACAAAGCAACGATAGCTTTGTGAGCAGCGCAAGCGGAGAGTCTATGTACAAGGAAAGTGATGAAGAAGCAAGTCGCAAGTTTTTATGAAGTTGCCAAAGTGCGGGCAGTAGGCCGATAGAGATAATCGATCTGCTATCTTTACTATATATAATCGGGAGAGGAATGAGTCACTGTCCGACGACATGTTTGCACTCTTATGTGAAGCCAATATGCACTCTTATGTGAAGCCAGCCGCGCATGCCGCGCTGAAGCCCGCCTCGTCCCCTGCGTTCGCCGCACTGAAGCCCACCGCGTCAGCTGCGTCCGCTGCGCTGAAGCCCACTGCGTCCGCTGCGTACGCCGTGCTGTAGCCCACCACGTCCGGTGCGTACGCTGCGCTGTAGCCCACCGCGTTCGCTGCGTACGCCGCGTTGTAGCCCACCACGCCCGCTGCGTACTCCGCGTGTAGCCCACCACGTCCGCCGCGCCGAAGCCTGCCGCGTCCGCCGCGCTGAAGGCCTCCGCCAGTGCGGGTGTTTACTCATGACGGAGCACTAACTGTCGACGGTACATGTTGATTACATCTAAGGTGTTTACGCAGCGACTGCCAAAGAGGTTCAAAGCAGAGAACACCCTACCAATTTTCAGCAGTGGACTAGGGCAAGCCAGCGAAGAAAGTTTTGGGAACCTGAGCTGGGTTCCGAATTGTAATCGACCACGTTGTGGGTCTCAATTTTCAACAGTGGTTCGACCAGTTTTCGTAGCACTGTATGAACGAGAGGAACTGAACGACGCTGGGTGAGGAAGCGTCCGTAACTAGGTTTGGGCTACGTCCCTTATGTGGCCCGCCATACCCGAAGCCGGCGAAGGTGGCAAGCCCGGCGTGGCTCGGCAAAGCCGGTGACTGTTGCTGGTTGTGAAGTATATTCGAATCGCCTTGTTGTGCCAAGCGAGCATCCCTTTTGGATCTTGTAGAAAGAAGTTGCAACGCGCCAAACACTCAGGGTTCAACCCAGGAAATTATGGGACACCATAATAACAGCTCGGCAGGCACTCCACAAACGATCCTACCTGTCGCGGCATGCGTCAGCGCCGCGACCTTTCTCGACATGGGCGGCGCCTTTTGTCCTGTAAGCGCCACCCACTTAGATAGTCAGTCTGGAAAGTGAAGCTCCTACCGGACGGAAGGGGCTCTATACCTTGTCCAGTGTGCTCGTATTCCCTTGTTAATAAAATTTTGTAAACAATTCTGTGAGGGCCAGCACAGAATTTCTGGTGCATCGGTCACCACATTCTCAGTCCCGCGTGGCAGCACAGGATCAGCCCGTTCTCCCTCCAAAGGCAAAGAACCGCTGGTCATCTGACAACACTTTCTACTCCCACACTTCAGTGGAACAAAATGAGCAAAATAACTCTTCTTCTTCAATGTCTAGAAGATGAGTACTGCAGCTTACGAAGCATAGTTGACTTCTACAAACCGGCAATTGAACCAAATGAGCCTCCAACTGAGGAATCAGAAATACGAGTATACTGCCAGAAAAGGTTGTGTGAACTTCAAGCTGCACTGGACAATGTTCAAATTAAAATTACAAAATTACAAGAAGTCTACCAAACCATCATCCAGACCTATACAGATGCGGCAAAAGCAGAGAAAAAAGACATGCTCTCAGAAATAGAAGAGCTCAAGCAGAAAAACGATTTTCGTGCTTTGAAACAAGACGCCGAAAACGTCACCATGGCACTAAAGACCAGGATACGAGAAATTCACACGCAAGAATCAATTTTTGACCTGAACAGAGTTCGGCAAAAAGTGAAAAGCCAAGAGCAAGATGAGCGTAATAGTGAAGACAAATTTGGTGACCCTTACGGTCTCCTCCAACAAAATCACAGTAACAGAACCCAATTCCAAGCAACGGAATGCAAAAACTCAGCGGTACATGACCATGAATCAGATCGAGTAGAACTCACGTCAACACTGAAAATAAAGTATCCAGAGGTGAAACTGCCACACTTTGATGGAGAAAACACCTCTTGGGATGAGTTCTGGGACACATACTCTCTGATAATAGATCAAAACACCCAGCTGGGAGATTTGGAAAAAATTCTTTACCTCAAGGACGCAATACGAGGGAAAGCATATAACGCTATAAAAAGCATCCCAATGCAAGCGTCAAATTACGGGCTTATCGTTGAAGTTTTACACAGAAAATACGGAGACAAAGGCAACAATAGGTCTCAAATAGTTCAGCGGTTGTTGAGGCTGCCAAGGCAGAGCGCCACAGCGAAAGATTGCGCAGAAACACTAGAAAAGGTTGGTGATCTTGTATTCCAAATGGTTGCCACCGGCTATGATGTCAGAAAGAAGCACGAGCCGTTCTGTATCGACACAATCCTTTCAAAATTCCCTTATGATATCATCAAAGATATCATGAAAAGAAACTCAGGGGGAGATCAACTAACGGTTGTTGTTCTACTCGACGACCTCAACGAGGAAATTTCTTCGAGGGCGCTTTTCGAAAATAGATACACTTCTTTGTCTGGCATAAGAAAGGACTCGTCTCAAGAAGTACGCCGTCCGACGCCGCCAAAAGCACAGGGATGCCTCTTTTGTCATCGAACCAATCATCACACCGTAGACTGCCGGACTGTCAAAACACCCATTGAGCGCAGAAATGCACTAAAAGGACTGGTTGTATATTGGAAGTGCTTCGCGCAAGATCATAGAAGTCGCACATGCACTCAACAGAATTGTTACAAGTGCAAAGGAGAGCACCACATCTCCCTTTGTACTAGGGAACAAAACCACAGTTCAGACGGGAAGCTCCAACAAAGAAATGAATCACCCTCGTCTCCCGGGTCGAACTCAAAAACAGCCACAGTGAAAGACACATACCGTAACCAGTCTAGCTGTATGGTCATGAGCACAACGCAACAAAAAGTAGAAGAAAGTACAGTACGCAGTTTTTCTCACCGAGCCGATGGTTCGAACATCAAAAAGCTTCTCATGACGTCAGTGGCCCAAATACGGAACAATCTCACGAATTCATTCGAAAACGTGTTGATTTTTCTAGATTCAGGGGCTCAGTGCAACTTAATTGATGCACACCTGGCCGATATGCTTGGTCTAGAAAAAAGTGAATCATATCAGTGCACCATGCACGGGATCGGAGGCAATATAGAAACATATGAGTCTCAACAGGTTACAGGTGTGTTCCGAACAAGGTTTGGTGATGACATATTAATTAATGTTAGCACCAAACGCTGCTGACCAACCCATTTCCGGCAGCCACTTTATCGGAACAGGACGTACAATTCCTCAAACAAAATCAAATCTTCTTATCGAATACCGCTACTCGCGGAGAATTCGTAAAACCTTCCGTAACGTACTGATTGGAGTAGAGTCTTACGAACAAATCGTGTTACTCAACTCACCGCCTACCAAATTACCCTCAGGTCTTCTTGTTCAAAATACAGCATTCGAACAGGCAATGTTCGGTACAATTCTCACCCGTATCAGGATGCTACAGCTGCTTAGAAACAGCAAAATCGACAGCATACTGCTATTCTGAGAAACCACGTGAAGTCACTCTTGACTGCAAGAGACAATCATATCTCATTACATGCTCTCAACATAATGAAACCAATACGCTAATGATGGAGTACGATCATGCTCTCGTAAAAGACGAGTGCACCTACCAGTGCGGCGGGCAGACAAGAAAGGTCCCTGTAGTGTGCACTCTTTTCTACCATAAATCGATGCCAGACCACGAAATATTCAACGGAAAAGAGATCAGAAGCAAATATGACAACTGGTGGAAAGATCTTTCTTTTCCAGACTTCAATTCCCTCTTTTCCACACTTGCAAACCACTGCAAACTTATTCTGGCCTCAACTGCAGGTTTAAGCATAATCGGCCTTTCACTCTACCTGTGTGCCCCAGCAGTCATAATAGCCATCATTAAGATCTTCACTGTAATTATGGAAGCAACACTGAAGCTTTTGTTTGCATGCTTTAGCGAACTTCTGAAAGTTCTCCGTTCAAAACGCGGCCATTGAGGCCATTTCCACTGGTCTTCCACATTCACCGATGACGCTTGTCACTCAGAGTGAGACAAACAAGACCACACCCTTTGGTACCCTATTGTAGTCAGTTTATGCCGAGCGACCCATTCGACATGCCGAAGCAGCTGGCTCCCGAAAAAGACCCCGCAAGCACCGATCACGCAGCTGCAACCGGCGTCTTGTCAACACGCCATCCTGATACTTTCGAAGTATCCACTCGACTCACTTTGAATCTTCTATCGACATCCGTCCAAGATCTCAAAAATATGATCACTTCTGTCGACAGGAAACTCGACACTATTCTATCCCACACCACTCCACGTCTTCCATGCATTTTCTGTGAAAATGATAATGACGACAACCACCGTTCTTCCAACTGCCCTACATTCACTGATACTATCGCCAGATCGTTCCGCTTGAGAGATCTCAACAAGTGTATCACTTGTCTAGCTCCTGCTCACGGGACTTGTCAGCAAAAATGTCGTTCCTGTGGAGGACAGCACCACGTCATTCTGTGCAACGAGAGAACAAGAACTGGACCACCGCCCAAACGCCACAGATCCGACTTGTAATCCTCCACCCTAATTCATTCTTCCACGTTTCCATGTATACCCAATGCCGTAGTAATTGCACTTGTTTAACACTGGCTCATCCCCACTATATTGTGACTGCCTCTCCTAAACGTCTGTTCCTCATTGTGTCTTATTCTTACTCTCCACTGTTGTAGTGTAATGTTCCCACATGTATGCGCATTATCTGTACTCATTTGTTGTCCAGTGCCTGTATTTTGTATTATCCTCAATTGATATGCAATACCTCATTACCGACTGTAAGCGCAAAATTACAAATCACGCCTCACCAGGGCACTGATGCCCAACAAAGTCTCTCACAAAACTAGCAGAACTCATAAAGGCTAGGATTATCCTGCAGTAGCAAAAGCTACGCAGTCTATGTCTCAAAATTACATCGCTCTTACATCATTCGGCTTAATACACACGCAACCTTTTACACCATCCGCAGGATAGGAGCCGAACCTGGTAGTTCTGCAAGCTATTGTGAGAGTATCAAAAACAAAAACAAAAAATACACATTCAGTGAATATAATTTTGCGCACACCTTATCATCTATGCTTACATCCATGTTTCAGCTCCCACGTACATTAACTTCCCGATGTCATACTTTGTATTTTCCTTTTTTCAAAAATTCTGGGCCGGGGAATGTCGCGGCATGCGTCAGCGCCGCGACCTTTCTCGACATGGGCGGCGCCTTTTGCCCTGTAAGCGCCACCCACTTAGATAGTCAGTCTGGAAAGTGAAGCTCCTACCGGACGGAAGGGGCTCTATACCTTGTCCAGTGTGCTTGTATTCCCTTGTTAATAAAATTTTGTAAACAATTCTGTGAGGGCCAGCACACTACCATTCGGTAAAATTTCGGTACTTATTGAGTTTGCAGCACAGTCCGGTGCGAGGGGTGGAGTAAGGAAGACGCTGGCCAATCAGAAACACTGACTGGCTACATCAGCTATCACCCCATTTCATGTAGTGCTCGCTTTCTGGTAGTGACACCTGCGGCTCTCTTCGTCCTCCTCTCCCCAGAAATTGCATTATAGTTCAAATGCACTTACCAGAGGATGCAGTCGGACGAGTGCAACCCTAATGAAGGAAAACATATGTAAACAGTGTAGACTCTCCCGGTTGAAAAAGTACAAAAAAATCCTTTCATAAGGGAAGGTTTTGCCTTTGTAAACTAGTCTCCTTTCACAACAGTGCGACCGCATATCAGGGACTCAGAGTGGAATGCCCTCCCCACTAGGAAAGACCCTTTGTGAGACTTCCAAAAGTGGGTTTTCCATCTACTCATCCTATGTGTCTGTTACATAAGTTCAGCCAGTTCGAGCCAGACAACCCTTTAAGCCTCAGTAATCAGAAATAGGGTCGTTTTCGGAGGAACAACGGAAGACCTACGTTGTTTTCGCAAATTTTAAGCACTAGCTTGAACAATAAGGCCATGTGAACGTGATAATGGTTGGGAGATTTACGAAATAACAGTGCACCTTAAAACATATTCTAACGGCTGGAGTTTACAACTACCCCTGACTGAAGCCTGAAACATTTTCCAGATAAGATTTGGAACCAATTTCAAAAGATGGCTTGAGATGCGCCATGTGTTTGTTACTTCTTGAAATTGTGGGGAAATATTCCAGGTACAGCTTCTATCCACTATGACGCGTTTTAAGCTTCGGAAAAAATCGAATTCTAATAGAACTCGCATTCTAATCAGGTGTTAGTATTCCATGATGAGCATATTTATCTTACATCGTATTGAACGGCAGTGTTTTGCCTTAGCTACTTCCTCTATTGCTTCGAGAACCTAACCTTACAGAACATTTAGTAGTCATAATTGAGTGGCATATAGCTAACAAATATTAATGGGCCGATAGTTGTGGCGAGAGAAAATGTGTCAGCCGTTAGACAGGCCTGCACAGCCCTTTATCCCCACCTTCATTTAATCAAGGAAAAATCTTGTAAGTATGTGCAGCGGCTAGAAATACCCTGAAAGCCGGCTTAATAAGTCGCTCGAAAAGTGCGGAAGCGGAGATGCTTATCGCAAAGTGGATAGTTACGGGTTGGAACAGCACCAACGAGATATGTATGTCTGTGCTAGATCAAAAATGAATGTCTAAATAAGGCCGCCTGCCAGCAATTTCGCGTTTAGTTCGCTTAGTGGTTGAAGGGGTATAACGCATGGAGCTGCCTGAACGGGACAACAGAGAGAAACACCGAAGTTTGTTCATTCCTTAAGACGTCATACCTTTTTTAAAACTTTGTTCAGAAACGACTCTCAAATGCTAGATCTTACAGATTTTTCTGTCTGCATAATTTTTTGTAATTATTGCGATTTTATTTTCTTCCTCAACTTCTTCATTCTAAAGCATGCCTGTTTCTCATTAAATTCCAATTTTAACCCAGTTTTGTTTCTTTTATATTTTAATCTTTTAAAATTTAACTTAGTCTGTTTTTAATAAAATCTTGATCTTATTTTTTACTCATCAAGGTGGTCTCGTTCAGTGATTGCCGGGGACCACCTTGATTAATCTAGAGTCTGATAATCAAAGGCTTCTGCAATAATCTGTACAGCAGGCAATAACTACGAGACTTGTCCATTTCTTCCCCTGCTCCAACAAAGCCAAAGATTTACGAGTCAAAGTATTTGAGCCGACCAGAGCTAATCCGCAGTTATTAGGTTGTAACGAAATAAATGGCACTGAACCACTGTAAATTTAAACAGTTAATATCTCGGCTTGTAGGCAAGATTATTAATCGAAATAAAATCCTTCTGATTCTACACATCTTTGCCAACGCGACACATGCTTTTTTATCCCAGTAGCAATCAGAGGTTCTGGAATTGACGAAATCTTCGAAGGCACTTTCGGCATCCTGTTGGTATTTGAATATTTTCCCCACCAAGAAGTCGCCAAGATGCTTGAAGAAATGGTAGTCTGTTGGGGAGAGGTCGGGAGAAAACGGAGGATGTGGTAGAGTTTCAATGCTCAGCTCGTTCAATTTCTGCAACGTCATTCGTGCTACATGGGGGCGAGCATTGTCGTGCAGAAGGAGAACTCTCCTTCGGTTTACCAAGGCCGGCCGGATATCCTTCAACTTTTTCATCATTTCTTCAATTTCAATGCAGTACTTCTCTGCCGTGATGGATTGACCGGGAGGGAGGAAGCTGTGGTGAATGATTCCCAGCGAACACCACCATACTGTCACCATTACTTTCTTTTGGTGCAATTCCGGCTTCGCAAAAACCTTGGGCTCTCATCGCTGTCCATCCACTGTGCCGATCGCCGCCTGTTGTCGTACATTATCCATTTCTCGTCACAGGTTACGATGCGATCAAGGAATGGGTCCGTTTCGTTCCGTAGAAGCAGTGCGGACGAGATCTCATATCGTCGGTTTCTTTGCTCCTCAGACAGCTCGTGAGGCACCCATCTTTCCAGCTTTTTGGTCTTTCCAATTTCCTTCAGATGCCGGGCAGCTGTGTTGTGACTGACGCCAAGAACCTTCGCTATCTCCCTGGTACCTTTGTGTGGATCCTCCTCTACCACATCTCTCAGCTTGTCCTCATCAACATCACTATGCCTCCCACGACCTTCATGTCCTTCCAAGCTCTCATCTCCATTCCGGAACTTCTGATACCAACGATACGCCGTCCGAATTATGGAACATCCTTGACCGAATGCGGCGTTGATCTTCTCGTCCGCCTCCTTAGCTGTAGTGCCCAGCTTGAATTCATACAAGTAAATGCCTCGGATTACCCTTTTGCCCATCTGCAAAAAAGTCAATAAAACTCTTAAGCTTTCCCACTTTTACATAGAAAATTTGACACTCTCCGGTAGAGCAAAGTTTGCGCTTTTAAATGATATGCCACATGTTACGGTTTGTTCTTGATCAAACGCGTAAGGACGCGCCAAAAAATGGCGCGAGCCAGTGCCATTTAATTCGTTACAACCTAATAGGTCTGTACTATAATAATTAAGAAATGGAACTTTTGGAAGTTTTTAACTTACCGAAAGATGGCGAAGTTCATCCAACAATTAGTCAATATATATCATTTTCAGTTGAAATTCAACGTTTTTCAGGCCTAATTCAACGTTTTTCAAATCAAATTCAACGTTTTTCAGATCGAATTCAAATTCTTCTAGAATCTTTCCCGTATCATATAAACGGATCCCTCCACTCTTTCTTGTCATTGGCCGATTTGCCATGTCTGCAAGCAACATGATCAATGATCAACGAGACGTTCAACAAAGCCAGCGACGCGGCCGATACAGTCGAGTGTGTCGGGGTCAGAAGAAGATCTTGGTCAAGCTGGTGTTCGTCGACGGAAGGACCACACACGAAGCTGCTCAGATTGCTGGTGTCAACGGAAACTCTGCACGAAGTCGTCTGTAGAGTTGCTAAGCTCTTCACGAGGTTGGTAAACGGCTTTATTGGTGACTAACGTTTCGGATGGATCGCCTTCTTCAGAGCCTGAAAGAGTAAAGTCAGATAGGAGTTATCCCACCAAACATCCTTTCAACCTTACAAATTCAATGTCAAATTTTAGAGATGTGATGAGATGTTTTGTAGAGATGTTTGGTGGGGTAACTCCTAATTAACTTGACCTTTTCAAGCTCTGAAGAAGGCGATCCAGACGAAACGTTAGCCACCAATAAAGCCGTTTACCATCCTCGTGAAGAGCTCAGCAACCCTACAGACAGATTTTACCATGCCGAGGTTCAAGAGGAGGCTACTGAACGAAGCATTATCAACTCGTACAAACGAAAAGGCGAAATGGTTGAGAAGGCGAAGTGGAAAACAAGACGAAATAGTTCTAAATAGTAGAGAAGGCGAAATAGTTCTAATTTTCTTCCTTTAAAAAATCGTCTAATTTTCTAACAGTTCTAATAGTAGAGAAGACCAAATAGCACTAATTTCCGTTCGAAAACCTTTTTCTGTTGGATAGCCTATAGTTCTAATTTTCGTTGGATAGCCTTCAGTTCTAATTTTCTTCCTTAAAAATTAATTAATTAATTAGTTATTGGGTGTCCCATAATTTTCTGGGCTATCATACCATCTTTATTAAAAGTTATTACAATAAGATAATGATCAAGGGTAGTCAATCGATATATTCTCCATCTGTGGCCACAACCTTTCTCCAACGATTGGGCAGAGAGTTGGTTGCATTCTAACAGAAAGAAGCTGGCCTGCTGCCGTTCCTTTTGTCGATTGCGCACTGAACCTCTTGACGTTACGAGCATCGTTTTTTCATGGAAAAAGAGCAAGACCTTTGAATGCAGCATAGCCACAAGAGCTGATATCTGGTGAATACGCAGGATGTGCCGCGGTTTCGATAGACTCCTTCCCCACCGTCTCCTGTGTTCTTTTTGTTCGATGCGGTCGTGCATTATCTACTAACACACGAATAGTACCGAATCTCGGCTACTTCTCAAGCAGCCTACGCTTCATTTCTAGCAGATCTCTAATGTACAAGTCTGCTGTGATCGTCTGTCCATCCGGTAAAAGCGAGTAGTGCACGACTCCCCGACTCGTGAACCAAAATGGAAGCAAAATCTTCTTCTCATGTGGGGACGGCTTCGGAATTCTTTCTAGTCTTGCGTGCTTCAGAAGCCACTGGATCACCCGTGCGGTGTTATCGTACATGCACCACTTCTCGTCCTGTGCCACAATTGTGCTCAACTACGCAGTCTTTCTTGCGCAGTTGAGATTATTCTGACAGGTGACCACTCACTCTCGCATCTGAGACGGAGTCAGTGCATACGGGATCCATCCTGGCAAGACTGCGCTTCTTCCGCTTCGTTTCAGGTAACGATGGAGTACTGATAGCCTTCGATATCGTCCTTACGCTTCTGGCAGGTTGCCTCCCCACTGCTGCAAGCACTCGTCGTTCATTCGGTCCGATCGCACTTCCAGTATGCTTCTTATCCGTAATGCTATACAGTCCCTTCCGGAAACGATTGAGCAAATTTTCACACGTGAACTTGCTGCAGACGTCTGAACCTAACAAAGCAACGATAGCTTTGTGAGCAGCGTACGCAGACGATCCAGAACGGAAGTGATGAAGAAGCAAGTCGCGATAAGTCGATTTCCGCTTCGTTTTTGAGAAATTGCCAAAGTGCGGGCAGCAGGCTGATAGAGGTAATCGATATGCTATTGCGAAACATATTCGAATCGCCTTCTTATGCCAAAAGAACATCCCGTTTGGATCTTGTATAAAGAAGTTATAACGCGCCAAACACTTATGGTTCAAATAGCCCAGAAAATTATGGGACACCCTAATAATTTAGACCTGCAAATGGTTACAATTACACGCAGAGAAAATACAAAACACTCAACAACAAGAAAAACAACACTACAACACAACGCATAGTAACTACTTAGCTACTGTAGGAGATACCTGTCGACGAGCCTCTTAAACTGAGCTGATGAATTAGGGGGCGCATATTTTTTTTGAGAATGTTAAAAACTCAGAGCTGGCCCTTTGGGTAAAAAAGAAAGCGTGGATGGAGCTCTTGGCCTTGGAGAAATGGATTTTCCTCTGGCTAGCTCTTGTGTTGGAATTTTGTAGCGTGTAGAACTCATCAAGCTTTAGTTCTACCAGTTCAGTAATCATTTTGAAAATCATCAGCAGGTCATTCCGTTTCCTACGAGTCTCAAAACTGGAGATCTTGAAAATTTTGTTACGATTAGAGGCAGAAGGTATGGTGGTGTAGTCTTACCCATATAAGCGTATCCAGAGCTTTCTAGTGAAACCATTTTGAACTGCTTCAAGCCTTTGTACACTCTTCAAGTGGGGACTAAAGACTGCGGTACCGTATTCTAGTACAGGGCGAACATATGATTTATAGGCTGTCAAAAAGAGTGGGCTGATTTTATTGACAAGGATTTAAGTATGCTGTAAACAATTTTCTCAGCCTTCTTCGCGATGCCTTCACAGTGGTCAGTGAAGGTGAGTTTTTCGTCCATAATAAATCCCAGATCTCATAACGTGCCTACACTAACTATACGGGTTCCACCAAGCATGTAGTTGTATCTTGCTGTCTTCGATTTACCAAGATGAAGAAGTTTCGTTTTTGAAGCAGATAGAGGTAGTTTCCACTTGTCAGGCCAATCAGCAATCTCTTCAACGGCGCCAAAGCCAAGCAATATTCCGGTCTGGTAATATTTTTGTATAGGTTTACGTCATCAGCAAACATACAACACTTCACGTTGAACTTGTATGTTTGGTCTGGTAGGTCGGAAGTGTAGGTAATAAAGAGAACTGGTGATAATATTATGATATATATGATATATATCAATTACTATCCTATATGATATAATAATTCTACTAGAATCTCTAGTCTAATTTCCTTCTTTGTATGTTGGATAGCCTTCAGTTTCGATTTTCCTCCTTTAAAAAATAGTTCTAATTTTCTAACAGTTCTTATACATAGCAGAGAAGGCGAAATGGTTCAAATTTTCGTTGGATATCCTTTTTTGACATGCTGGAATTTTTGCAAAGAAATAATCATTGAAGCGCACAACTTGCTGAGAAGACGTGAAATTTGACTCAAAGGTCGTTGAAATTGATTTGAAAAACGTTGAATTTGATTTGAAAACGTTGAATTTGGTTTGAAAAAACGTTGAATTTGATTTGAAAAACGTTAAATTTGATTCGAAAACGTTGAATTTGGTTTAAAAAACGTTGAATTTGATTTGAAGAACGTTGAATTTCAAATGAAAATGGTATAATATATTATTGGTTATTGCCTGATGTTGACAAAAATAAATTCACTCTGAAAAATATGAAAAAACCTACGTTAATCATAAACTCTCATGTTGGTCGTGGATATGCATTGTTCTCCGACACCATAACCTTTTTTTGACGAAGTCCTGCGTCTTACAGCACGGCCATAGCAGTTCTGAAGTAACGAGCTCATTTTGGGGTATGATGTCAGGTTTCCACCGAAACAGAATGTGCACCCGTCCGATGGCTTGCTAGCACTTCAAAGTTTTTTCTTGTTTTGTTTTTAGCGTCGGCAGCCAGCCACTTTTCAAACCAAATTCAACGTTTTTCAAATCAATTTTAACTTTTCCAAACCAAATTCAACGTTTTTCAATTCAATTTCAACGACCTTAGAGTCAAATTTCACGTCTTCTTCTAATCAAAGCTCTAATTCTGTTCAGCTAAGGATATGCATGGTTTCTTAAGCCTCGTCAGACTGCGAAGTATAAAACCGATGTTAGAGGCGAATAGCGCGGAATTGGTACATCAAAAGACCTGTTCGTTACACTGATTTTCCCACCTAAAAGTAAAGACATCAACATTCAGGCCTGATCATGTCTGCTCTGAACAGAATTTGGAGCCGAGGTATGCATTTAGCAATTAACGACTAACAAGTCTACTGGTTTTATCGGCGCTTTTCGTTACCTTGTCTTACTTTGACGAATTTTTTACAGAAGCTTTGAAATTCACCGAGAGGTAATAAATTTTCATATATTTATGTAATTTCCATTTCAGAAGGTTTCTCTGAGCGAGTTTCTTTGTAACGGTTTGGAGTAGCGTGCGGTTCCTCAAGAGTATTCCAATTAATTGTTTCCTAATTTATTATATTTCTTAGCTTTCTCACGTTTCTCCACTATCGTGTCGCATGCCTGATAATTATATAGTAGTCCTCGACCATTAACTTCGCCTTTTTCTGTTTTTTTCGCACTTTTATTTCGTGATACTTGTATTATAAAGGAATAAGAAGCCGTGGAAAATGCGTGAGAAACACAAAAAAAGGAAAAAGGGAGGAAATCAAGCAAACCTGTATTTGAAAGAGAATATTTCGGTACTATTGTACTTTCAGGTCGCCAGAGGTGGAGGAGAGGTCGAAAAAAATTTCGCCCAAACCTCGCCGAAGGGGTTGTTTGGGAGTGGTGATAATGAATCCGACATCTGTTTTTGAAATTTTGGCCGATTACGGTAGATTATGGTAGGTACGGGCGACAGTGCTATACTGTACCCCCAATTTCGAGGGCCCGTAGCTCTTTTGGCTCAAGGACTCAGCACAAACGAAACATGTTTTTCTACTACATTAAGGGTGGAGATTCTCAGAGTACTATCCATTTCTCCCATTCAGACCTACGCCTGAGACCCTTCCCTGGTTAGAACGATTCGTTATGTATGAGAATGCTGCCCCACTTCTCCAGATGGGCTCAATGCCCCTACAGTCAATAAAGTATGATTAGTTATCTAAAAGATAAAAGTATAGGGAACGGCGTTACCCAAAACCTTTTGGGATGCGCCACGCATTCTACTCCTGCGGGATATGTAGAGGCGATTTGAATGCGTTTTCTGTTCAGTGGCCAGCGATGAACAAGTCGGCGCTTTATCCTTCCCGGATGAGTCTGGTACCGATTCGCCAACTTCTGAGAGGGAAGGAAGGCTTGGCTAGCCTGGTGAGTAAGGCTGTCCAGGTCATAATTTCCGCTTTCGCCCAAACCTCAGTTATTTGGGCTGCTGGTCTGGCATCCAATTTTTGTATTATGCTGGAGTACGGCAGGTACGGGTGACTAAGGTCATGGTCGTCGATTTCGCCCAAACTCCGGCTAGGAGGATTACTTTTGGCGCTGATCACGAATCTGGCATCCGTTTTCTGTATCACGCTAGAGCACGGTAGGTACGTGTGACTAGCAAGTCATAGGGAAACTCCTGCCTCGAGCACAATGGAAACGGCCTCGTTATTTCAGTTCTCCTCGACACTCACGCCTGGAGGCTGAAGGTTTATGTTTTTTTTTTTTTGTTAGACACTGTGGACTCCCTACCCTTCGTTTCCTTGGAGCTGTATTGCTATTGATCACGCTTTCAGGCGACCATATTTACTTGAGCTGTTCTTGTTGTCCTCGTTTTTTTTTCAGCACCATGATTAGCTAGTACTTTCCGTGATAATTCAATAAGGCGTCCAGCTGAGAACAGCTTTCAGCTTAAGGCGCTGGCTGTTTTCAGAGTAGAACATTCAGGACGCACTCTAGTGAATTAAACCACGTTTTTTTCTTATACTTCCCGGCTACTAACCATAATGCCAAATCAGCACCACTGACGTAGGGCTGCACTTGTTCCTACTCTCGTTGTTATTGCTATACCAGCTAAGGCTCCTAGGAATGGGAATTGAATTGCTGCCGACCAATCCTCTTATGTCCGCGTTTTTGCGATGATCTCGTGAAGCTTGCGTAGTTGTCCAGTAGGCCCTCATATAATCTATGTAGTTTCCAATAAATAGACACTTCATTCTCAGTACGCCCACGTTTCTTGATCAAAAAGCAGAAGGCTTATGTTTCAGATGTGCTTTCCTGTCTTTGCCTTCTTCCATCGTGCGTGTTCACTGCTTTTTTAAACTTGTTTAACGTTTCTGTAGATTGCTCTGTCTTCAATCCTTCCCATGTACAGGTTGCGCAAAAATTACCCGCACAAGGATATCACAGTGTAACTTCAACGCAAATGCTGTTTTGACAACGAAACTTATCACATAACTTCTTTATTCCCTTACTGATTAAAACATATCAAAGTCATTCGAAGTGGCCGCTTTCTTGCGAACACAATTCCTCAGACGAGTAACGAACGCATCACTCGTGGCACGGAGGTAGTCTTCGCTCATTTCGTTCCGTATTTCAGTCAGCGAAGATTTCAGAAAATCCAAACTTGCGTGTCGAGTAGAGCACACTTTGCTCTCAATAACTGACCAGACAGAGAAATCGAGAGCAATCAAACTCAGTGAATTCGAAGGCCAGTCTTCGTGCGCAATAAAATCCGGGAGCTCACGTTTGCACCAGGGGTGCACATTTAACGGTTAACGATTTAACGAATTTAAGGAATTAACAGCATTTTTTGGTAAAATCTGGTTTAACGACTTAACGGAAATTTTTAGGAATTTAACGGAATTTTCAACGGACTTTTTTCTCAGTGAGTTTATCACATTTACCCTCAGTATTCTCTATAATTGCAGGTCTCTTTCTCCCGATTAGGACTGTTCCTAGAAAACTATTGAAATCAGCAAGAATATTTTGATGTTTTCATCATTTCAATTGGTTTTGAATTTTTAGAAATAATACATTTTGGGGGCACGTGTAGCGCAGTCGGAGGTGCTGGCTGTCGCGTGCACCCTATACCAGGTTGCTGGTTCTTCTTCGGGATTTCTTGCCCAGGCCAACCAAGCCTTCGATCCCTCTGGGTTCGGGGAATTGGTACCGAACTTGCCTGGGAAAGACAGAAACGCTGATTTCTTCATCGGCTCACCACCGCGAGCCATTGTGCCCAGGGTATCCCGTAGAAGTAGAATGAGCGGCGTATCCCAGAAGGAATTGAGTATCGCCATCCTTTATCCTTATCCTTTAATGTACTTTGGAGCTAGAAATTTCTTCGCCAAGTCCCCAAGCAGGTCAACGAATTCACAAAGATACTGGTCTAACCTCGTAAGATATGCCTGTTCTCACCTTGCGCTGCTCATCTCAAGCTACTTTTGCCCACCTGGAGCTGTCGAGACGGAGCGAATGTTTTCGGCCGCTGGACGTATTCGACGTATTTTAAGCTATTTTACAAACACGCTAATAACAAAAACTTGGAAAGCTATCTTTCCTGAACGTTAACACGAAGACGGCGTGTCACACCTTCTCGGCAGTGTAGGACCGTGTGACACGATGTCGTATCACTGTCCCGACGTTGCAAAAATATGATTGGTCCCACGCATCAGGCACTCGAAAACTGTGCGTTCGTCAACGTGTTAACATTCCACTGAAGGGGTTTTTACCGTATTTTTATTAATTCTTTCTCTACTCAATGGGCTGGTGCCTGCACGGAGATTGCACATGTTCGTAGAACAATCTAACAAGAGAACTAGGAAAGAGTGGAACTCCGGGTATCTGCCCGATCGCACATTTCAGGATGCCTTACCGATGATCATCTTTCCTTGAATGGTAATTCCATAGTTGTTCTTATTCTATACCCTGTAGATAATTTGTTCCTGAAGGCTTGTTTGTTTTTCTGCGTTTGTTGATGATGACTTGCTTATTTTACATTGCAGTGTTACACTCCATTCCTTGAACGTTAGCTGTTGACCTATTGAAGTTGAAACGTTTAAGTTTTCCTTTTTTCAGTTGAAATAATGGTTTACAGCTAAATGTATTTTTTAGCGAAATTTAACGATTTACTGGAAATTTAACGAAAATTTTTCGTTAAAAAATTTCGTTAAGAAAATTTAACGCCCAGAATTTCGTGTGCACCCCTGGTTTGCACCACTGCTGCGTTGTCCTCGCATTGTGTTCAGGCGCGGAGTCCTGCTGGAAGCACCATCTGTCATTACCGAAGTGTGCATTGGCCCAGGGCTTCAACACGTCTTCCAAAATCGTTTTCCGATGCTCGTCTTTGTTACTTTTGACGCCGGATTCGACAAAAACTAATGGAGACTTGCCGATCGCAGTAATCGCACCCCAAGCCATAACTGAAGCCGAATGTGTCGTTCTACCGACCAGTTTCCCGTCGCGGATAGCAGCTCCAACATTGTGTTGAAACAATGCGATCGTTTTGAGGAATCACCGTGGGTTCCAGGGCGAAGAATTTCTCATCAAAAAAAAAACACGATCGGGCGGTGCGTGCCACTCGCGAAGCGCTTCAGCAAGTTCTTGCATTTTCGTAGTCGTTGAGGTTTCATTCTCTCAGTTAGTAGGTGAACACGTTGAAAACGGAATGGATACATCTTAAGCTTCCTCCTGACGATGGCTCTAACACTGCTTGCAGAAATATTGAGTTCTTGAGCCATTTTTCGCATCGAACGGCGAGGATTATGACGAATCCGCTCGCGAACCTTTTTATTGTTTCCGGAGTGATAGCATTCTTACCTCGTCCAGTCCTGTCTGATAAAGTCCTAAGCTCCTTGTGTCGTTTTATGGCATCATACACCGTTCGTCGAGGAGCTTGAGAACTTTGGAGATAAAAACAGCGCTGCGACCAGAAGGATGCAGGCTGATGACGGCCGATCGTATCGGATCTCGCTTTGCTATCACCGCTCTGTAAACATTCATGCGCTCAAACTTGGAATGAGTTTGTGTATGGTATAGGTGTATAAAGTGCTCCAATATGGAGCTCCGAATCCAGGGCTGCTAGTAGTTGTGGGCTGCGTCGTACCCTGCGCGGGTAATTTTTGTGCACCTTGTAGTTTAGCCTTTGCAAGACTAGCAGTTCTAAATGCTTCAGTGCCACCTTCACTGCTGGAGAGATTTGCTCACACGTTAAAGCAAATTTGTGGTTGTTCCTCTTGGCTTCGACAAATACTATCAAAGCTCTTCACCGTTGAGCTCTTCCGCGTTGCAAGTGGTGCTCTGGAAGTGGTGGAGTGGAGGGTTTACTGTCAACCCTCCAGAACACTGCCTTTTTTCTTGAAAGATGGTGGGAATGTGTAGATTGTATCCGCTTTCTTAATTTTACATATTTAGCGCGCACTATGCGATTTCTGTAGCAATTTCTCATTCACTACTTCTGTAGTATGTCTGCAAGGCTTCAGTCATTCCTAGTGGCCTCCTGCGAAATGTGCTCCTAACGGTGAAAAGAAGCATTTATGAGACCAAATAAACCAGCTGCGATCCCAGCTTAGACAGAGATCATTGCATAATTCACAGCTTGTTCCTCGTATCCTCTGCTAGGCAACTGTTAGCTGCTATTTCACCATAATTTCTTCATGTGTCTTGTATGCATTACTTCCATATGAATGTTTAATTACCCGAGTTTAAGGAATTACGAGAGCTCCGAGGGGAACCCCGAGGTTCGTGCAGGTGGTGGCGTGACGAGACACTCGTGGCACTAAAATTAGCCCGCACGGCTGGCTTGATCAAGTCAATCGGTAGCCTGCGTCAAACCGCGATTCAGAGGCTCGGAGAAGACATTAATTCAACGCTGCTTTTTTTGAAGCGATGGACGTTCCACCAATGATAATTGAGCGCCGGATATCGGACTTTCCTTTCATACTCCAGCTGTTGGCCCTGCGTTGGACCAATATCTAGGAGCCACTGAATGGACAATCAGGCCATCTCGATGGATATATAGGTTTGTTGAAATGTTGACTATGCTTGTCTTCCTTTACGTTCGTTCACTACGAGAAGCATCAGATAATGCCAAAGCGAACGCCACTGTTTTTCTGCTCATTGACAAAAAATAGACTTTCCCGGTATAGTCGAGAACACTAGACTGTTGCTCTGAAGAGCTGCACGGCGTCCCTTGGTGTTTTCAAGGAAGCCTCGGATCGTATGACAGACCCGGAATTCCGAGCAGATTTATCCTACTCGATTGTCCTCTTTCTTACGCGACAAAAACCTTGGCCGACAAAGTCGCTAAGGGCCACGCACAGAGCACAATAGAGATGCGATGAATTCAACACCATACCGGACATAAGGGCGCGTGGAGCGCAGTCAGAGGCGGCGCCTGCAGCTGTTACCAGATGCGCCATGCATTCCACTTCTACATTCCATTTCTGGTTCGGATTTCCCGCCTAGGCCAACCAAGCCTTCCATCCCTCCGGGGTCGTTGAATTGTGTCTGGGAAGGATAAAGCGCTGAATTGTTCATCGGCTGGCCACCGCAAGTCATTGTACAAATACGGACAAATACGCATTGAACTCGCCTCCACGACATCCCATAGAAGTGGAATGCATGGCGCATCCCAAAGGGATTGAATAACACCTCCTTTATCCTTTTTATCTTTTACCGGACTTCACCTTCGGCATGAGAAGAATTCGGGAAGCAGCCGACTACGTGTGGAACCCTTCTAACACGTAGGTCACGTAGCGAGAGAATAAGACTAGATTCAATAAGAGAGCACCTGAACAGTTCCTAAGGAACGCCAAGCGTGCTCGGCGTCCAACGGTATGGCCATCACGTTCATCGCACGCATGAACTAACTTGATACCAATGGAGCAGGACACAAGCCTTTTCTACTCAATGTCACCAGTCTTGATTGACATCGCAACAAGGCTTCTCTATTCCGATTATTTTAGACACTTTTCAAGTATCGCGTAAGTCCATGGCTGCATGAATGAGATGACGTAGCCCTTAATTCATCGCCATTTTCAGGTAGGCTGTTACGGAGAATGATTCGCACTTTGTTGAGACCTTAGTCAAAGAGCTTCGTAAGGTCAGGATTAGCTGTAAAGTGAACCAAAATTATCTCCCTGCTAATACACTTCTCTTTATTGGGCTGTTCTTTATTGGAATTAGCTGATTTTTAGAAGCTTTAAATTTACATCAATTTATCTTATTTATATTTTGTTCATATTTATTTTTTAAAATTTATATCTCTATATAGTTTTTTCTTAATTCAGTTGTTTCCAACTTTGCTCATTGAAAGGGCTGGCTTGAAAAAACTATCAATGCTTGTTAATAAAGGCAAGTTCTTTAGCTTTTTTTGGGACTTTGTATTGTATTGAAAGAAGATTTTGGAGGAGGTTCCCTTTTTAAGGGAGTGAATCTAGCGGGCGCGACGAGCAAGCCTAATGATTTTTGCTGAGCAATTTTTCTACATCGTGTCTGGCTACATATCTAGGTTGAATACTGATTTGCTTTCTCGAAAATAAGGTCTTTACGTGCAAAGTAGCCTTTGCAGACTGCTTTTCTTTAAATCTTGATGCAGTGCCTCTTTGAAAACTGGTTACGTTCCAGTTGCAGCATTCCTTGCAACTTGCTAGCTCAAGTTTCAAGGAATGCCAACTGGAACTGTTTTGGGCAAATTTGGCATCAAATTGTCGCAATAACGCGGCAGAGGCTATAACTAGCATGAGACGAATTTTTTGAAGCAAACAATTTTTTAAAATTCAACTGGCTAGGTTCATTTCTGCCAGAGGCCATAATTAAGTGAGACTCACCTGGAAATGTGGGTCAGGTCAGTGAATTAGGAGCTTGCCTAATTTCGCTGAAGCTTCTCGGTCCCGACGATCTGTGAATGGCAGACGTATGCCAAGTGATAGAAGGGTGATACTAAAGCCCTTATAAATTCTTGTGAGGAAAACTTCGCTTTGAAAAAATTTATCGTGATACGACGCAAAAAAACGCGTTCTTGCGTCGCAAACGCCCTTTGGTTGAATGCTTAGCGGTGGTGCTGTACTGCAGCCCGCTCCTGAGCCAGAATTCCGTATGTTTGGATTCTTGCAAAACTAGAAATACTTGAATATTCAGGTGAAAAACTGTTATTCGAGAAAGCGAATCCAGCTCGCGCGTCGCGGTCGCCCCTACGTCCCAGTGGTTCGTGAATACCAACCGGGTTGCGGGAAGCCGGGTTTGTGATGAGGCGGGAGCCGGATGGCATCGGCTACCTTCCCGCTCCTCCGGGTTCATGAATACGGCCAATACGGTTGAAACAGTGTGATACCGAAACTGGATCCTTTTTTCTTTTCATGAAACGATGTACTACCGAATAGTATAAAACCACAAAGGTTTCGCTTGAATCAGGAACCAAATTCCTTAGGCCTATGTTATACTCCCGCGGGAGCACCCGCGGGAATCGCAGCGAGATCACTCATCTGGCCAATGGCCGCGCCCCGCCACGCCCGCCGTTCGCGGTGCACCCTACGTCTGCGTATGCTGCTGCAGGAGTATAACACATGCCTTATCTGGAGAGTGCTGATCTTTTCCCTGATATTCTTAGGCCTGGCCTGGAACAATAAGTCTAGATCAGAGTTCTATAAGCACTTTTATGTTGTTAACAATGTGGTCCATACGAGACATTAGATCTATCCTAGTCTGAGGAGGGCATGCGGTGTATTGCCTCTCCGTCCTCCTTTGAGTTTGTCCCAAAGCTTGACCTCTATGGCACCCAGGCTTAGCTCAGGTGTAGTAGTCATGTCGTGGGATGCTGAACGCAATCTTAGCGCTGCCCCTACCAATTAGGTTAGATCTGGGCCATTCAATAGGATCAGTTAAGAAGTGTGGTGAGTGGAGAAATTTCTGGCATCTTACTCTACACCTGTGTTGATTGCGTTTAAAATATTACTTTCCTTCTATTTAAATTTTTTTTTTGCACAAACCTCAATTTGTTACACTAGCGATGTCCGAAAATTCATCTTATTGTTAGCATTGCTACGAATACAAGGATTTCTTACTGTTATATCTTGCTGGAAAAGAGTCGCATTCTGCCTTCCTCTGCTTCCTAAAGCTAAGTTATTAATACCATTATGGATATATATTTATGAAAAGTTAAATGAAGTAGTGAGTTTTTGTCATTTCCGCTTCCGTGTTTCGTATTCCGGTTTCCGCCCATTTTTGAGCACTTCGGTACCGTATTCCGTGTTTCGCTTACCTCGATTATTTCTGCACATTCCTGGTATTCGGGACATTTATTGAATTCCTGTGGTCAAACGGAGGACAAATCAGTATTTTATTTTATCCTTCCCAGACAGGTCCAGTACCAATCCGATGTCTTAGGGCCTGTTTATACTTCGACGCCGAGCGGCGCGACGCCACGTATTGTGGTCACATTGATCTAGCAACGCGATCGACCAATTTAGCCACTATACATGCCATCGCGTCGCTCGGCGTCGGAAGTATAAACGGGGCCTTAGGGATCGTTTAAGGCCCATGCCCACTTCTGCGACACCGCGGCGTGGCAAGAGGAGCGACGGCCACCTCCGAAAAATCCGGCGGTTGCGGCGCGGTCGCGTTAGAGCATCGTTATAGGCAACGGGACCGACGTCCCAGTGCATGTCGCGCCGCTAGGAATGACTTGAACCATTCCAGCCTGCAGCGCTCAGCGCGACATCGTCAGCGATAGCCGCCGCGATAGCCGCAAAACTGTGCATGCCCCCCTCTACGGCACGTGTCGCTATGTCGCGCCGAGCCCGTTGCGACCCTATCCTTCATCATGACCGTGCCGCGCTGTCGCAGAAGTGTGCATGAGCCTTTAGTGTACATGCGATGCGCGACGCGATGTTATGGTAAACTCCTATATCGATCGCGCGATGAATCGATATATGAGCTTATCATCACATCGCGTCGCGCGTCGCGTGCACACTAAACGATCCCTAAGGCCCCTGTTATACTCCCGCGGGAGCTTCCGCGGATGGGCGGAAATCGCGTCGGGACCCCGCGCCGGGTCACTCGTCGCGCCTCGCCACGCCCGCCTCCGCCGTGCACCATTGGTCCGCGGACGTTCCGCGGATGCTCCCGCGGGAGTATAACAGAGGCCTAAGGCCTCGTTTATACTTCCGACGCCAAGCGACGCGACGACGCTATGCATTGTGGCCAAATTGATCGACGATATGCCTTGTGGCCAAATTGATCGATCGCGTCGCCCGATCAATGTGGCCACAATACGTGGCGTCTCGTCGCTCGGCGTCGAAGTATAAACGATGCCTCAGCCGCTGTTTATACTTTGACGCCGAGCGACATACAGTGGCCATTTTGATTGACCGACGCGATTGATCAATTTGGCCACTTTACACAGGGACAGGGATGGGAGAAAGCTTGGTTGGCCTTTCATCCCCGATATTCCGGAGCCATCGAACCATGGATTGATTAGGGGTGCATTCGAGAGTCGGTGCCAAGTCCTATTGCGCTATACGCATACGTCTCGTTGAAATATGCACAGGTAGCTGCAGTTGCTTGCCTCTCAGAGACCAGTCAGAAGAATATGCAGAACGTTTCCTGATTTCTCGAAATGACATCTGAACGACGTTGTCCGTCAATTGGACGGCATAATAAGAGGCCCCCGGGCCAACCTGTGGCTGCAGTGCCAGCAGGGATAAGTCACCTGTTTCATGCCACACAAAAAAGGAAGCTCTGAAGTCGTTCGCACACTCTTATCTCTCTAAGCTACACAGCAAAACCATTTTTAGTGTCAGGCATACTTTCTGATGCTTATGCTGTGGCCACCCTCCACTGGATACTAAAAAGGTTTGCGGAACAAAAATGTGTCCTCTTACTTCTATGCACAATTTTAAATCATCGGTGGTTTTCGCTGTCACCTTTGTCAGCCGCTGGCCCGCTTATGATGGAGTTCTTTGATAGTCATGCGCCAGCAAGCTTCGTCGTGTGCCAGAGTGACCCAGTGAGTCCCATTCACTCGTAGTGGAGGGTCGAGTTGTGGTGTGCAGTGAGGCGCAATGCGTAGACGACGTACCCAGTTTTGCTTTACATCTGTGAAGCTCGGAGCTCCGTAGCTCTTCTTAATTGCTTAAGGGCATTGGCTCAGTGCCGTGCGCGAGGAAATGGGGAGGAAGGCCTGGGATTCAGCACTTCGTGTGCGACGATGAACGTGGCAAGGACGCGACATCGCGCTGGACCAATCACTGCCCCCTACCCGCCCTGAGCAACACTGTTCCATTGCATGAGTTTTGTTACTTTAGAATTCACTCACTAGGTTTATCGTCGTATTTGCTACACTCCTGAAATTTCCATTTGCTCTTGCTCAGTGAGGTTTTCCTCGGAACTTTTAAAACGTTAGGACAAATGGAAAAAACAAAAGAACTATACAAACAACATTTCAATTGCAACTTGTTTTAGAACTGTTGCAGAACATAATATGACCACACTAGATTAAAATATTTCGATATTTTTCGAGGTTCTAACGAAGCTGCGCACTTGTTTTGCGTTTTGCGAGCCACATGTTTTTGAAGAGCCCACCAACGGGCCTGACATCAGAATGCTTTCCAACATGGCCAATAGTACAAATTAGGCGATTCCGCTGGGAACGAACTTTGTTTTCCGTTGCGCTGCGCAAGCTGGAGGGCCCTAAACGACGAGGAGTCTGAGCATGTGCTAACTATGCCTACAATTGCACTGCCGTTTCAGTAGTCCTTGCGACTTTCCTCTTTCGAAACGTAGTCAATGTTTCTCTTGTATCGAATATGTCCATCACTCGGTGGTACTGATTGTTTCCCCTAAATCGTGTTGTTCCCTGATTAATTCCGTCTGATATCCTTCCCAGGGCTCGTAGCAGCGCAGTCGGCGAAGGCTTCAGCTCACGTCTGCACCTCGAATCAACGTTCTTGTTTCGGACCCCGCCAAGGCCAGCCAAGCCTTCCAGCCCTCCGGGTATGGTGAATTCGTACCAGTTTTACCTGGAAAGGGGGGTGAAGTACTGAGTTGACCACCGGCTGGCCACCGCAGGTACATTGTACAGACCACATACGTTTTCAAAGTGGCTCTACGATATCCCCCAGAAGTAGAATGCGTGGCGCATTCCAAACAGGAATTGATTAACGTCATTATTATCACTTGTCTATATTGCTGAAGTAGCAAATCGGGCCCAAATATTTTGCTCTCGCTTCTTGCTCTTCCATCCTTATTGCTACACATTCTTCTTCAGAGATGAACATGTCGAAAAAGCCACTGTATCATTGCCCGGTGTTGAATCCAAAGCCGAAAACAACGGCTTTGTTCGTCTAATGACTTTGTGGGGCTGATCCATCCTTGCATGTAGGGTGTCAGTTGGTCGCGTTGCTGTTCTTCTTCTTTATTGCAGTGAAGACGCTACGGTTGTAATCCATCTTCCCGTCAAATTGGACACTTTTAAGTTACCCTAGGACTTTTGAAATCAAAGCGAAATCTTCCAAATCAAAACGAGCTCCTTCCACGTTAAGCTATAGACTCTCGGAAAAAGTTGGAATAATTTTTTTGTTGAAGGAAAATTTTAGTATAACTCCCTTTGAATTCTTAACTCACCTACCCAAAAAGTGAACACAATGTTTGAAGGATTATGAAATTCGTATTCCTGGGTAGAAATGATGGCTTAAAACATGCCTTAAAGAGATTGCGCCGCGCCCTCGTTCTAGACATTGCGATTTTTATTCGATTGATAGCTAAATTTCTATTTCCATGGAGCTTCAAATCTCTAAGCGATGTAACAGAAACAATTAAGGAACACACATACTATATTCACTTTGATGCTTTATCTGTGCAGCATTCACACTATCAATCAAATAAAATCGCAAAGATCGTTTTGACTGCAAGGCGCGATTTCGCGTTTTGATGCACTAAATGATTGCTGCCTTGCTGCGATTTAAAACAAAACTTGATTCATTATTTTTTCTCAAAAAATTGGAAAATGTATCAAATTATAATACTTGGGAAGCTAAAATAATTTCAAAGAAGGTTAAAGGACAAAGGCTATAGGATATTTTTTCAATCGCCTTTGGGATGCGCCACACATTCTACTTCTACGGGATGTCGTGGAGGCAGTTGAATGCGTATTTGGCTATTCAATGACTTGCGGTGGCCAGCCGATGAACAAGTCAGCGCTCTATCCTTCCCAAACAAGTCTGGTACCAATTCACCGACCCCGGAGGGATGGAGGGCTTGGTTTCCTGGGCGGGAAATGTGCAGACGACAGCTGGCGCCTCCTCCGACTGCGCTCCGCGCGCCCCAAAGAAGGTTATACAGATTTTCTTTGAGGAAAAAATTATTTTAATCATTTTGGAGAGTATGCAGTTATATATGAATGGAGCTCGTTTCGATTTGGAAAACGTTCACATTGATTTCAGGAGCATCAAGCTTGCTCATAAGAGAGACCTTCTTGACTTGAAGTGTCCAGATTGAGCTGAAAATGGCATATAATACATAAACATATTGAACCAATCCGTTTATGATTTTTAATTTCAATATCATAATCACTTTCTACAGCTGTAACTGTTTCAGACCTAGTGAAAACCTTCACATTTGGCATATTTCAGCCAAGTTAATCAGCTGTTAGGTCATCCAATAAGTAATGTCGTTTTTTGTGCACTAGGTCATAGCTCATTATTTGTCGGCACATTTGTCTGTGGGCGCGTGTAGCGCAGTCGGAGGAGGCGCCGACTGTCGCGTGCACCCGATACCAGGTTCCTGGCTCGGATTTCGCGGGGTCGGTGAATTGGTACCAGACTTGTCTGGGAAGGATAAAGCGCTGACTTGTTCATCGGCTGGCCACCGCAAGTCATTGTATGGACAAATACGCTTACCAATCGCCTCCACGACATCCCGTAGAAGTAGAATGCGTGGCGCATCCCAAAGGGGATTGAATAACGCCGTCGTTTATCCTTTATTTATACATTTGTCTATTTCAAAGGTGAACGAAAGTGATTCGAAGGTAAATGAGACTTGTTCTTTTAAAATCTACCATTCGTTGAACTGTTAGCTTGAAAGTTCAGGTGAAATGGCTTGGCAAATCTTAGAGAAGCGTATTCGGCATTCGATGCCGTTCGAATATCGGAAGGGTTGTAACGCAAGGGTTGCTACCAAAAAGATCCGCGATGGATATCCAGATGCATTGGAAGCTCGCAAATGCCAGCGATGGTCCGGCAATTTCCATCTCTCTGACACCTCTCGAGCAGGAAGACCTGTAACATTTTATAACGTTAAGGGCAGAGGCGGAGGCAGATCCTTGCCAAACAGTGGAGGAATTTTCGAGTACTCTCAACGAACCTATTGACGCGTTGATACGCGCAGCTTCAGCGACACCTTACAGACCCGTTTTTCTATCGACTGATCACACAAGACGAAAAATGGATCTTGTACGATAAGCCGAAGCGCAAAAAGCAGTGGCTCTCCAAATATGAACAACCAAGAAGTACTGCGAAGCCGAAGATTCATCTCAGAAACGCACTCCTCCGCGTTTGGTGGAATATCCGTGGAATTGTCCACTTTGAAGTGCTTAAATCTGGACAGACCGTTGACGCAGACCTTCACCGTGAGCAGCTGGATCGAGTGAACCAAGCATTACTGGAAAAGTAGCCAGCGATCGTCAACAGAAAGGGCGTAATTCTCCATCACGACAATGCAAGACCGCACTGTTCAAAACGGACGATGGAAAAAATCAACGAACTAGGATGGGAGGTTCTCCCTCATCCACCGTTTTCTCCCGATCTCGCACCTTCGGATTACTACTCATTCCGGTCTATACAGCATTTTCTTAGTGGCAAGAAATTTGGAAATTTGGAGGATATTCAAAATGCTATGTCCATATATTTTGCTCAAAAACCGCAACAGTTTTATTGCACAGGTATTGAAGATTTGCTCGTCAAATGGAAAAGGTTGTTGATAACGATGGTGATTACATTGTTAGCTGAAGTAAAGATTTGTTGAAAATTTGTTCAATTGAGGTCATGGTTGAAAAAATGACATAACTTATTGGATAACTTAATAGTAACAATTTTTGGATCTATGCAGTCCGGGGGGCCATATAAGTCAAAAGTATTATATGTAACAAATCCACTTGAGACTTACCGAGCGACACCTACAGAACAACACAGGACCCTAAACAAGAAAAGTCATAAAGAAAAAAAAACGAAAAAATTACATTTCTTGCGGTTGTAAGCAGGTAAGTTTTGTGCCGTCCTCACCATGTTAGATCCTGGTTATGACATGTCAGGCGGCGGTCAGCACGCGGCATGCGGCTTCATACGCCCTCCCCACCATGTTAGGTGCTGGTTATAACATGTCAGCCGGCGTTGAGCACGCGGCATACCTCCATTCCGTCGCTCTTTGCCCGCCGAGACGGTTGTAAACCGCGGCGATTTTTTCATTTTTTTCGTTTGTTCGCTCGCTTTCGGTTTTTTTAGGTTCCAGCTCGTTCTCTAGGAGCTGCTCGGTAAGTTTCAATTAATTTTGTTGCCTACTTTTTAGTTATGTGCTCCGGACCAGATCCCAATTTTCTACATGTGAAACATTGGGGAGTTTTGGCTTAGGAAGTGAAGGAACACATTTTTGACATCTTATTGAACTGGAGGGATTTTTTCTCCAAAAGCTTTCTGAAAAATGTGAAAAAATAATGCTGTGATAGCGAAATATTTTAGTGGACTACAAAGAATCAAGCAAGCACAGCCCTCAAATCCGAGCCCTACGGATTTTGTGCGGATGAGTTCAGCGATTTTTTTTTCGCTTAGGAGCTGTTTGTTAACTAGAGGAAACCGAATCCTCAACAGGTTTTCATGCTTTGTTCTTAGACTTGGTCAGCGTATTCTGCTATAACCTACATAATAGTTTACGCCCTGCATTCTTTTTGCGTGCTGATGAGCAATAGATTATCAAATAACAAAAATAAATTCCAAAAAAACATGGCTGACTACGTGATGTAGAAGCTTAGCGATGGTTCGATAATGCGAATCTCCTCTAAATTTTTCCCAATTCGTTCTATGCTCTTAGCCATTATTCGTTCTTCAAAACGAGCTACTCTCAAGAACGATTGACTTTGAAAGATTGATCTCATTTTGTTTGTGGTTCCCACACATTAGAAGTTCAATTACCCAAGTTTGAGGACGTTTTTGTATCGAGTCATGTCGTGGTTGCCTTCGTCTTCAAACGAACCTACTTTAAGGCCTGCTCTCATGTGGCAGCGTTGTTTTCAAATAGAGGTTGAGAAGAGTTTTGAAGAATGAAAATTGATCCATCATCGCCCTCCTGTGCTCGCTAGACGCTGCCATCTTACACCGATGACGGCATGGCTGAAGAAGAAGCCTCTGTTTAATCTAACCGACCGGTGCATGCATCTAATTACCATAACCAGAATGAGATATGCAGCGACAGACAGAAGGCTATCGGAAATGGCGGGCAATTTTCTTTTTTTCGGATGTCAAAGAAACCTTTACCGCTTGACGTGTCCCTAGAGGTACTAAAAATGAAGCGACAGATCCCTATTGTGGTGCCTCTCCTATGCTGTGCTCTGGTGGCTTAGCTTGATGTCTTCCAAGATAAAGAATAGCTAGAGACCTCGAGGTTCACTTGTGCAGCGCCACCATGTCAGTAGTTGCTTCTGAATTCTCTTAGAGTGCATAGCATGTTGCTCTTGTGGGTCCAAGGGAGACGGGCAGTTAGGAGAGACGCCGGCAGTTGTCTGCACTCCGAATCAAAGTTCTTGGTTCGAGTCCCGGCGGCAGGCTCTGGTCTCTTCGGGGTCGGTGAGTTGGAGCCAGACTTGTCTGAAAATGATAAAGCGTTGACAGTAGAATGCGAGGCGCATCCCAAATAAGATTTGATTTGCACCGGTCCTTATCCTTTTTTTTCGAAAGCATTCACTAACCCGTTAATTTCTTTTAGTAGATATTCATTTCGTATCGACGATCTCATTTAAAATCGAGTGCGCGGTGCATCTCAGTGTGATTCATGAACAGTAAATGTGTTATATCTGGCTTATTTAGCTATGAAATTGAAGAAAGAAGCGCATTTCGCGAAGACACATCGCAGGGGTGCGGGAACGCGCCGCTACCGTAATCGCGGCATCCAATCATGCGCCCTTTCTCTGCGGTTGAGCCGGTACCTGATTTGCTGCGGCTGTTACAGCAGTAGCAAGGCGCGTCCCCACACCCCCGCGTGGCGACTTTGCGACAGTACCAAAAAGGCTTCGTCTTCGTCTCCAAACTTTGCCACATTGCCTTACCCACGCTTGGTTAAAAAAAGCGCTAAGCAAGTGCGCTGTGCTTCCGACTGCCGAGAGCTCCGGCATCGGTTCTAGCGAGGGGGTCTGGATCGAATCCTTACCAACGATGAAAAGGGGATGCTCCACTACAACTGTAAAGCCGAAAAGCAATAGCTGGAACGCAACGAGCTGGGGTTTCTGAGGTCAAAACCGGAGCACCACAGAATGAAGGTCCTGCTGTGCATTTGGTGGATGTGTAGCGGTCCTGTGCACCGGGAGATGCTCCACGTAGCCAATCCATCCTCGGCGCTCGCTTTTGCCAGCAACTCGACTACTTCCAGCAAATACTAGTGGAGAAAGAAGTCGATACGTGTCAATGTTTCATCCACCAGGGCAACGGCCGACCGCTTACGGCACTTCAGACGTTGGAAAAAATCTAGGAATTGGGCTGGACCAAAATCAAGCAACCATCATACACCCCGGACATTGCTCCGTCTGACAGCGATCTGATTCTGTCGATGGATCACTTCCTTCATGGTAGGCGCTTCGCCGAAGTCGATGAGGTCACGGCGATGGTACACGACTCCCTCAGGTTGAAACCGACCAAATTCTACAAAAATGTAGTCCATTCAGTCATGAAAACCTGAAGAAACTCATTGAAAGTTACGACAATTTCTTCGCTTACGTCAATCATTTCTCTATTGTGGCATAATCTTACTGCATATCCATTATTCGACTATTCGACGGGGTCCAAAATTCGAAAAGATTCATCATTCGACTATTCGACGATTCATTGAAAATAGGATTCATTGAAAGCAGCACTTTTTACAGTGAAGGACCAGAACCTTCTATATCTATATATCGCTATTTTTTGCGAATATCGGTTGATAGGAACATGCTCTCAGTCGCTGAATGTGACAGTACAAGATTTACTGATATCTTTGATATCTTTACTGATATCGATCGCCTGATCTGCCCAATCGATATCGGTTGTTCGTATAGCGACGCGCCGCGTGGAGACTGAAGCATGAAACACGCAAAATTCGAAAAGTTTCATCATTCGACTATTCGACAAGGTCCAAAATTCGAATATATTCATTATTATTCGAATATTCGGTTTTTCATGAAACCGAGTATATTCGATTATTCGTTTATTCGAAAACTTTTTTGGAAGGACACAAGTATATCCCGCTTGCTGTTCAGCAGCTCTCTCTACAATTCACCGAAATGCGCTGTCAGAAGGAACACATTAAGTGAAAAAAAAACGTTTTCCATCTGGAAGTTCGTGAACGAGACGCTTGAATCAGTGGGAGTTTGACATTAGATGCTCGAAACGATGGTTCTTGCCGATAAAGAAGGCTTTGTCGTGGCTTATCGCGTTTCTTGTTACTCTCAGTGAGGACTAGACGCCACCCACATTCAATCAGACACCAGTTTCTGCCTGTGCATGCACATCAGACAGCCTAATCGTTGGATTCTGTAGGACGTGCTTGGCTCTGCTGTATTTTCACCCTCAATAAATTTTGGTCTTGTTCGACGAGTTCCATGTAAAATAAGTGAGGTGGTGAATTAATCTTGGCTAAAAATAACAAATAAAGGATAAAACGGAGCTCTCATACATCACCATTAGCCTCTTCTTCCTTGAATATAAGGAAGTCCTTTCTCAAAAATTTGGCTGACTTCTTGTGAGTAATAGTAGCCAACCACTCCATCCCTCAATTGCCTTTTTTCTGCTCATCTCCGACGCGAATTGAAAAACGTTCTCAACCTTACCTACCTTCATTTCCAGCCAATGAACCGTGAACTCCGTATCAAATGTTACTTGCTGGCCATTGTTTCCTTTCTCTGTGGCATCTTCATGTCTTTTCGTCCTTTAAAAAATCGCCATTGAACACTGTTCGTCGTCGTTTGCAACTGAAAAACGCTACTTTTTCAGGGAATGATCGTAACAGCAAGCGTCACTCTTCTGTTCCTCTTCGTGTGTAATGCATGTGAGTTACGCTTCAGTTCTCTTCGACCAAAAAAAGGATTCATTAAAAGAAGCACTTTTTTACAGTGAAAGCCAAAGCCTTCTAGATCAATTTATCGTCATTTTCTTTGCGATTATCGATTGATAGCAGCATGCTCTCAGTAGCTGAACGTGACGGCATAAGATCTATTGATATCGATCGTCTGCGCTGCCCAATCGATATCGATTGTTTATAAAGTGCCGCGCCGCGTGGGATTGGGCAGCGCAGACGAATCATGAATCACGTATAACACAATGTGGGCCGGGAAAAGCTCAACCACCTACTCAGGCATTCGTTATCTAGGACCCGTACAACCAGTTGCTATTGTGTTGACAACCTGTTTCTATGTATATACCTGTATATACAGATGTATATACATCTGTATACATAGTATATACCTAATTATATGAGTATGCACATATAAATGTAGACACGAGCTGGATATATGTAGATATACGGCTGCACAAGAATCTTGCAGCACTCTAGCGACAGGAACCGACCCTTAAGCCTAATAGTATACTTCCACAGGAGCGTCAACCGGGTGCAGGTAATCGCGTCGGGCTCCCTCACCTGGCCAATCGGCGCAGCCCGCCACATCCACTGCAACAGGTTCTCAACACAATAGCAACAGGTTATGCGGATCCTAGTGCTCGTTTGTCTGAGTAACCATTCTAAAGGAGGAGATTTAGAAGACGTGCATTAATGTCAACGCAAACGCGCTAACATATTGTCGAAAAAATTACCCAGATTTTGTTATTAAGAAGATTAGCCTAACCCTGTCTAAGGAAGTATAACGTGTGACATAGCTGCTTAACTTCGGACAGTCACATTCTACAGAGTGCGGAAAAAGTGTTGACAATTTTTGAATGCCTTTCAGCGTCGAGATCATGTTCTGTACCACAACCCTTTGAATTGAATCTAGTTCTTTGAGAATCCAGTGGCTCCTTCATTCATTTGAAGAAAACGCAGGCAATGCAATTTTATGAGAGGAACACCACATCAAGGTATTTTTTCAACGATTCAAGAGAAACCCATGGATATGAAGTGTACAGAAAAAATATACCCTCGGTGTGATATTCATCATACACCTTACCCATCACAGGTGTCATGTCTCACAGGAGTCTGCTGTATCGATTGAACACATATGTAGCACCCTTGCGAGGCCAGGTGTTGAGGCACTAACCTAAGCCCTAGTTTATACTTGCGCCGTCACTCGGCGTGGCACCACGATCGCCATAGATATCGATTTTTCGCGCCGCGTGATCAATATCCATTCCGACTATGGTGCCACGCCAAGCAGCGGCGTAACTATAAACTAGGGCTAACGCTGTCGGCGACTTACTGCGGGCTGCTCCTGACCTGCCTTCAACTGCGGTTGGAGACTGTAAACCCTTTTATCCCCAACTAGGATCACGCCTCACATCAACGCGAATGTATTAAGAGGGCCGAAAAGTCTTGAAACAAAATTTTGAAAACTTTAGAATTTTCTGGAAAAAATCAAAAAATCTGAGTCAGTGAGGATCGTATAGAAAGGAGGTTTCAGAAGCTTTCGCTATATGAGTATATAAGGACCCACGCACGCCTTTTTAGTGATGTCGAACATGGTTTGCCAACAACGGCCTCAAGTTCTACGAATGGTGCTGAGGCTCTAGCGCAAGCACAATAGCCTCTTATATCACCGATGCATTTGGAGAAGGGACTGCACACCGCACCAAAGTGCACCGTTGGTTCACTCACGTTCGATTCACGACCTATGAACCTTGAAGACGGAGAGCACAGTGAATGAGCTTCTGCTATCGATGATGATAGATTGCAGCTCGCTATCAAATCCAAGTCAGAAGCAACTACGCAGAAACTGACAACAACTCTTGGTAGCACTCACTCCAACATTGAGCTGCATCTCCACGACTTCAATCGAAAAGTTTTGACAGCTTGATCCCTCATAGGCTGACCAAAGCACATAAGCAGGTGCAAATGAACATATGCCAATCAGTCCTCACGCAGCCGTATCGAAGGGAATTTCTTGTGGATCCAGGTAAGAGCTGGATAGTGCACGATAACAGCGCACGTTATGCCGTCTGACTCCCACGCGACGCTGAACCAGCAGTCCAGCCGAAGCCAGACCCACACCAATGCAAACATTCACTTTGCGTTTGGTGGGACGCGAAAGGGTCAATCTACCCTGAGCTGCTGGCTGCTGGCAAGGCAGTCACCGCTTCCATGAACGTTAATCAACTTCAGAAATTGGCCGATGCTATTCGAGAAAAAAGACGAAAAAATCAAGTGTCCACCTGTAGCGCGACAACGCGCTCCCACACGTTGCATCGACAGGCTGTAAGAAGTTAGTCGAACTGGCTGGCATCCGGAAGCCCATCCACCGTATTTGCCGGATCTTGCGCCATCGTACTACCATCTGTTTGGACAGCTGAAGCATTATTTGAGAGGGAAAATATTTGAAAGGCACTCAAAATGGAAATCGACAACTTCTTCAAGTCGCAATCCGTTGATTTCAGTACGAAAAGAATAAGCGATGTGCTAAACAGTTGGAAGAAGGTTACATCGCTCTATTCTGGATATGTTGTTGATTCTTAGTTTGTCTTCAGGAAACTGTGGGTAAATAAAAAAGATTTTTTGTTTCAAGACTTCTCGACCAGCCTAATATTTTAGTAACATTCCGTGAATTGCTCCTGGCTCTGTCACCCCTCGTCCCTCTTTGCGTCATTCGGGCGATGTAGTTGGACAACGCTTCACGGTCTCTGACGATTCTCGCAATCTTTCTCAACCTCGTCCATCAAATATGGATGCACACATTCATACCAAAACCTCGAATACAATACCAGTCGAGAAGAACATAACGTCCTAAGCCCTGGTTTATAGTTGCGTCGCTGCGCGGCGCGGCACCATATTCGGAATAGATATCGACCGAGCGGCGTGAGAAATCGATATCTATGGCAACCGTCACGCTGCGCCGCGTGGCGGCGCAAGTGTAAAGCCCCTTTCATTCTCGTCCCAGGGGCGGCGGCGGCGGCGGCGGCCCAATGGTTTAGCATAGGAAGGCGGCGGCGACGACGTGCCCGAGCGGCGGCCACGGCGGTGGAGGGGTTTTCATACTGGCAGCGGCGACGTCGCCGCGGCCACGCCCCGCCACGCCCCTGGCGGCGCCGCCGCCGGGGCCGCTGCCCGAGATGGCTGGGGCCATTTCGGGCGGCGGCCACGAGGGGCAGCGAGAGCGGCGGCACAGACGAGACCGCTGCGCGTACGCGCGCGCCAAACGCAATTAGCGCTGGCGGCGGCCGCCGCCACCCCTAGGCGGCGAGAACGGACACCGCCCCTCCACCTGCCGCTGAAGCGGCGGCCGCCGCCGCCGCCGCCCCTCGGACGAGTATGAAAGGGGCTTAAGGCCTGAGTTATACTCCCGCGGGAGCATCCGCAGAAGGGCTGAAATCGCGCCGAGACTCCTCACCTGGCCAATCGCCGCGCCTCGCCACGCCCGCCTCCGTCGTGCACCATTGGTCCGCGGACGTTCCGCGGATGCTCCCGCGGGAGTATAACAGAGGCCTAAACTAGGCCTAAGCCCTATTCTATACTTGGGCCGCTGCGCGGCGCGGCACGATGGATGGATAGATATCGACCGGGCGGCGCGGAACATCGATATCCATGGCGATGCTGCCGCGGTGGTATAAATTACAGGTTGAGCCCCGCACGGAAGTCTACGGGAGTCGCGGAATGAGCACGACGTCGGACGTGGGCGGTGAGGCGCCAGTGTGTACTTGAAGAGCCTTGCAAAGTCACGACAGTAGTGCTAGATTTCTCCACCCTAAGAATGAAGAATATGGTGGTGAAATAAAACGTGCTGTCCTATTTTTCATTCTGTTCAAAGTACCAGCTTGCGTGTGCGGTCTTGGATCTTACTATCAGAGCGCACCAGCTCCAGATAATTTTGCTAGAAGTAGTGTACTATTTCAAAGAGCAAACACGTCTACCGAAAATATCCCGGCTTGAAATGGTTTCACCCTGTCACATTCTTTAAAAAGAGCGTTTAAGACCGCTGGTAGTGCTATGGCGAGAGGTGCCCTATCGCGGCGTATGGAAATGTCTTTCATGGTACCATGGTTGGTACCATTTTCCTCGAAAAGACTATGTTCTTGCTTCCGCGTTTTCCAAATAGGATTATTAGCAGAATTTTGTCTACGCATACGGGCGTTAAGTCGAGGATCATCAGCTTAAGAAGTGAGTCGTCTGGTGAAAAGCGGCTCGCTCCAACTCCAGGTCCTGTTGTGGCCAGGCATTGGCTCATTCGCTAGATCAGGGCAAACATTATTGTTCTTCCTACTGGTTACTGTTGGCACTTGTGCGCTTAAAGCAATGAGTCAGTATAGTGCCCTATATCACTACTATAAGAATAAATGGATAAAAAATAAAGGTCGGCGCTATTCAGTTTTGGCCATTCATCATGTATGTTGGGCAGCCGCGGGAAAAGTGTTTTCGCCCTCCTAGAGGAGTCTGGTACCAGTTCACCGACCTCGGAGGAATAGAATGTTCGGTTTGCCTGGGCAGGAAATTAGAGCAAGGAACCTAAAACCGGCGCACGCGATAGCCAGCACCCCCTTCGACTGCGCTGCCACGCACCCTCTGCCAAATAGTATGCCACAATGCAGGACCTATGATGGAGCACGTAGCTGAAGTCTTCAAAATTAAAACGAGCGTCTTTCAAAATGAACCAGAAACTCTCTAAAACGGTTAGAATAATTTTGCTTGAGGTAAATTTAGCATAGCATTTTTGATGTTATTAAAATTCAGCTGCCCCAAGAAGTGAACAAATTATTTAAAATTTCGTAAAAAATTGGTATGAAAAGTGAAATTTAAAAGACGAAAAATAATGCGTTGGACGTTCTTTTTAAGCTCAGAACAACAACAATCATATCACGTGCTTTATAAATAAATAAATGTTTAAGTATATTAATATAAGGGATTGCGCCACGTATCAGTTAGATCATTGCAACTTTATTCGATTGATAGCAATCGCGCGAATTACCACAGATGTAGGCAAGAACAGCTGTAAAAATCCACATATCCTCACATCTTTATTTTAGTTAAGAAGCATTCACAATATCAATCAAATGAAAATTGCGTCGAGCCTGTCGAGCGCATGGCTCATTCTCTTCTTTGGTGCCAAAAAATGGCCGCCTTCTCTTGTTTACAGCAAGCTCTAATTTTTTTTTGCTCTCATTATTTTTCTTCAATAATTAAGAACTTTTCACAAAATTTCAAACGGCGTGTTCTCTTATTTGAGAACGCTGACTAAAAATAATCAAATAAAATTGTATTAAATTTTCCTTGAAATAATTATTGTAACCTTTTTAGAGAGTTTAGATTAGTTTTAAAAGCGCTCGTTTTGATGTGGTGGGTGTTGAATTTTATTACAAAGCGTCAGGGTTGCTGAACAGAGATCCAATTTGAATAGAAAAGCGGGCACTTAAAGGTGAAAATGGAAATCAAAATCAAAATTACTTTCTATAGGGTACAGGATGGTGAAGATTTAGTCGCAGATTCGACTTGTCAGAAGTCTGTGAGATTTCTTGAAATAGAGCCTTCTCCTATTTCTAAACGTTTAAGATGTTTTTATTTTCCTGAACATATACTAAGATTGGAACAATACAGAGAAGATTAGTATGACTCCTGCGCAAGGATGACAAGCAATTTCGTGAAGCGTTCCAAAATTTTTTGGGCGCGCGTAGCGCAGTCGGGGGAGGTGCCGACTGTTGCCTGCACCCGATACCAGGTTCCTGCTTCGGATTTCCCGCCCAGGGCAATCAAGCCTTCCATCCCTTCGGGGTCGGTACCAGACGTGTCTGAGAAGGATGACGCGCTGACTTGTTCATCGGCTGGCCACCGCAAGTCATTGTATGGCCAAATACGCATTGAAATTGCTTCACGACATCCCGTAAAAGTAGACTGTGTGGCGCATCCCAAAAGGGATTGAGTAACGCAGTCCTTTATCCTTTATCCTTTATAAAAATTTTCACGTCAAATTGGACACTCTTGCTAGTTGGACTATGAACTTTGGAACCAATCAAATTGTTTTTGAAATCGGAACGAGTTTCTTACGGGTTGAGCTGCAGACTCGATAAGATGGTTAGAAAGAAATTTTGTTCAAGGAAGATTTAAAATAACTTTGTTTGAAATTTTTTTTACGTCATCTGCTCGAATGAGCGTAGTAATTTTATTAAATTTTTGGCGCATGTCGCGAAGGTGAGCAGCATTAGTAGGTGGGAGCGCGTCAGCCAATAATAACCAAGTAGAGCCAACAGACCGAACACATGTCAGCCGATCAGGGCACCGATGTCCACGTCGTCTCTGAATGGCATGCCCGTTCAATGCGGTCTGATTGGATGGTGTGTTCCCATCCCCCAATGCTGCCCGTCTTCGCGACATGTACCAAATTTTTACTCCGCGAGAAAAATAAGCAAACTTAAATTTTGTTTTTCAAAGCGCAACGAAACAGCAGTCACATACTGCACTAAAAACCAGATTGCGCCATGCACTCGAAAACCTCGTCGCGTTTTTTATATGATTGATAGTGTAAATGCTGCTCACATGAAGCATCAATCTGAGGCTGTGTATTTTAACAATTTTTATTTGTTGCATCGTTTGTAAGTGTGAAGCTCTATGAAAACCGAAATTTTGCTACTAATCGAATAAAAATCGCGACATCTTGGACGAGAGCATGGCGCAGCCTCTTTTTGACACAAAAAATTGCCATCCCCCGTTCTTTAAAACAAGCTATGCACCATTATTTTTTCAAAAAAGCGAGAGCTAGTGAATTTTATAAAATTTCAAACAACAATGTGAAAGCCTACACGCACCTTTTTGTGCAATAAATAGATAGATAAATAAATAAATGTGTTCACTTATTGGGTATGTGAAATAAAACTTCAGAGAATATTAAAAATTAAAAAACATTTAAAAACATATAAAAAATAAATGCAAACAATAAATAAAACCCAATAAGTGAACAATAATAAATAAATAAATACAAGCAATAAATACAAAAAAATATAAATGTAAATATAATAATAGACAGTAAATAAAAACATATTTAAAAAAACATATTTTCTCGAACTATTCTAACCTTTTTAGAGAGTCATTATTTTAATGTAGAAGAAGTTTGTTTTGATTTGGAAGAGTTTACTTTAATTTTAAAAGTCTTATGCTAGCATAGAAGATTGTCCAATTTGGCGTAAAAAATGTCCAATTTTATTGGAAAAGTGTCCAATTCGATGTGGAAATGGTAGATTAACTGTACAATGCGACAATGCTTGAAATGAAGCCTGTTTCAGACAGTTCTTCAATGCTAAAGCGAGAGGTGGACCTACTGGACATGTTGCGTACTCCTCTGATGCTCAGTTTCAACAGGAATAACGCCTTCGTCACGGTAGGTATCTCGGCTCCCTCTCAACGTTGCGTTTCCGTAACTGACGTTCCTTGTAGCAGCACGACCGACAGAACGACTATATGACCCGCCTACTGCGAATGCAAGGAGCTCAGCGACTGAGTCAGCCGACGACATCCGAATAGAACAGCGTCGCCATCCCTTGCATGACATGTGCACCCGCCGTGTATAGTTAGCTGCAACAGCAATGTGATACGTGCGAATAATTGCGATAAGGTTTATTGTTGAATCTCGTGTGCATAAAACATCACTGGAGTTCCACGCCTCAAGAAGGGCCCACGAAACCGACTGCTTCTATGGCCATGGAAAAGATGGCAGTAAATGTCTCGTCTCTTCAGTGCTTCTGGATCAGAACTTATTGTGAATATCTGAACAGATGGTCTTGGAGTGGTGCATAAATAATACCCCTCTTGAAGCAACAACTGAAGTGCTAGGGTGTCCCTCACGGATTGTCGCTTCAGACCGAACACTTGAATTCATGCAAAGCAATTAAAACCAAACTTTATTCAGTAATATGTACCATTTTCACGTCAAACTGGACATTTTTAAAATCAAATTGAACACTTTTCAATCCAAATTGGACACTTTTCGCGTCAAATTGGACACTCTTCTAAGCTAGCCTAAGACTTTTCTAATCAAAGAGCACTCTTCCAAATCAAAGTGAGCTTATTCTACATTAAACTGGATTCTCCAAGATTATTAGTATAGTTTTTGTTCAAGGACAATTTTTCGTATAACTTTCTTTGAATTTTAATTTATTTCCCAATAAGAGAACACGTAGTTTGAAATTTTATAAAAATTTTACTTTTCGAGGAAAAACAATGAATTAAAACTTTTTTGAATAGCAGGAAGGCTGCCATTTTATATTGCCAAAACAGAGATTGCGCCATGCTCCCATCCGAAACTTCGCGATTTTCATTCGATTGATGAAAAAATTTCTTCAAAATTTCTGTTAGCATGCAGTTTTACACCTGCAAGCGATGCAACATTAACAATTGTAAAAAATACACATATCCTAACTTTCTTGCTGCATGAAAACAGTAACGTTTTGAGTGCATGGCGCCATCCAGTATTTTGATTCAGGACATTATTGCTACTTTGCTGCGCCTTAACACAAAATTTAATTTATTGTTTTTTCAAAAAATAAAATTTTTATAAAATTGTTTCACTCATTACTCAGATAAAGTAAAAAAAAGCAAAAAAAGTTATTCTATGGTTTCTTGAACAAAAAATTATTCTAACCATTTCAGAGAGTCTTTAGATTAACCTGTAAGAAGCTCGCCTCGATTTGGAAGATGTTCAATTTTTCAAAGTTCATAGGCCAGCTTAGAAGAGTGTCCAATTTGATTTGAAAAGTGTCCAATTCAATCTGAAAATTGTATATTCTCCACAATTATCAACAACCTTTTGCCAACGTACATGCAAAGAATGGACCCCGTCTTTAAAGAAATGGGCTGACCGCGAATCGACGAAGTTGGACAACTAAAGCCGAATATCGTCATAGTCAGGGAACATTTTCCCAGCAAAGGCGGGCAGCATCGAGCGGAATCGATTTGGATTGAAATTTGAAGCAGAATTTGGACCAGACAAGCTCAACTGCAAGCTTCCAAGTCGATCTTGTCGGATCAGCTTCAGCAGCAGTCCGTAAAAGGTTGTTATACAGGATAGGCGCTTGTCTTCCGTGCTCTTCGTCTTCAAGACTTTCGTCGCCAGCGGCAAAACGTTGAAACCACCACCCACGTTGCCTTTTGGAAACAACATTCTTGCCAAATGCAGATACCAATGAACGATGCGATTCTGAAGTGGATTTCTTAAATTTGAAGTTATAGAGCAGAAGCACGAGCACAGTCATTTTCTTTTGAATTGTAGTCCAAAGGCTATAATTTCTCCCGTGTTCTTCGTCTTCAAGAGTAATGTAGAAAAATGGGAAATGTAAAAGTTGAAACAACTACCCTTAAGTGAGCTCACAACCGATGTGAATAACTGTGAGAAGACGGCCTCAATGTACATTCCGTGTGGGACACCCTAATATCACTCGCCACAGAAAAAAAGATTTCCAATCGATTTGCCTAACAGAAGAATCATCGCATCACTGCCAACGAGAAACTGGTGTTGATATTCAAGCAGCATCAAATTTTGTGGTTCTGGAGGCTACGGGCAAAATCGACAAATGCTTTTCTGCACCGCCTCGGTCTCGGAGGCCTTTCATGCCCATGAGAGTGTAGAGATGCTCGAAATGTAATAGTCAGTAGTGTTGTTGTACGCAAAATTTTCGAATATTCGAATGGTTTCGATTACCCACAATCTTCGAGCATTAGGATGCCTCGATTGCGGATAATCTGAAATTTGGAAAATGCGAACTTTGAGCATTCGAATTCGAACACATTCGAAAAACAGGGTTTTTGAATATTCACTAGAGTACACTTGAAAAACATGTGTGTGGCCGTCCGTTGCCTCGGACACAAAATGATTTAGTAATCCGCTTATTCGTAATTGTACAACTAAAGGCGGGCTACCAGAGCGAAGGAACTCTACACGCTTAAGATCGAGAGGGCGGTTCATCTAAATTCATGGGAGACGTCGTGCACTTTCTGTTTTTAACGAGGAAGACGAACTGGAATTGCACTCTTTTTGAAAAGTAGCGGCAGCTGGTGCTTGCCGTGACAACGCGATTAGAACATTCGAATTCGAGTCCACTCGAAAAACGTGATTTTTAAATAATCAAACTCGTATATTCAACTTTGAAAGAAACATTCGAACAGAGGTTTGAATAGGTCATTCGAGCACAACTACAGTCTGTAGGTGAAATGTCTGGCGAGTGTGGATTTTAAATTGGTTGAGAGTTTCATATCCCAAATAGCTTTTTTACTGTTATCAACGAAACGTACCGTCGGGCGTTGTTATGGAGGAGGATTAAATCTCTTCCGTTGGTCACTGCCGGATAAATTCGATGCAGTTTTTGTGCATCGAATCTAGTTTCTCACAGCAATTCCGCTGTGGTAGTTTCACTCGGAGCAGGGAAGATGTGGTGATCAAACCGGATGCTGACCACTCAAATGTCACCACGACAATTCTTTTGTGCAACCTCGGCTTCACGAAATGCTTCGCTGTGGTCCGACCATTAACCTGGACGTCGATAGCTGTCGTAGCGAATCCATTTTCCGTCACACGTCACAATACGTTTGAGAAAAAGACCGCTTTTGCTGTGCAAAAGAGGAGGCGAGCACACCTCGACACGACGAGATTGCTATGTACGGTCAACTCGTGCGGCACCCATTATCAAGTGCTATTACTTTTCCAATTTTGTTCAAATGTTGTGCAATTGCCCGGTCAACGTTTTGCTCTTCTGCAGTTTCCTGTGCCGGGTCGTGGAAAAATGTTTCCGATGCACCAACTGCGATATGGATCAGTTACGTGGCCTAGCATCTTCCGTGGAGCTAAAAAAAAGACAGAAAAAAATTTATAAAATGGTCGACGAGCAATTATGTAACACAGCCTGGAAGCCGTGTTGTGTGGTGGTTCATTGCTAGAATTGCAATAAGGATGTCTGCATCTACAGGGTGTATAAAGGTGTTGGCACAGTAAACGGGGTTTGTGGAAATGACAATGCGCGGTAAGATTTACCAGATTCGATACCAAAATATGAACAACAGGTGCACCGACACGGCTATTGGCGTGCCTCGCACTTGTGCGCTGCGCTTCGCGCGACTTTGCAGCATCACTGACCTAAAGAAAGTGGTTTTTGCCAAACTTAAAATTCGCTGACATCTAGGATCTGCTGCGTACTTTACCGGCATCAAGTCGTTCACCACTTAGGTACCTTTTATCACAGACATTTTCTCCAGACTCTCCATTAACATCAATGGTTTGTGCTGCGCAGTACTTCTGTCTCTCAAGTTGCTCCTCAGCAACCGCTCTCATGCTCAACAGCACTCGTTACAGAACACTGTTGGCATGTCTTCCGAATCCGGGCGTTAGGTTCCCCCTCACTCGTCTCTTTTTTCTAGATCTAATTGCTGTCCGCCTTTACTGGTCTTCACCCCTTCCTGGTCCCAACTCCTGACCCACTTCCTTGTTTCCACTATTGACCCCCCTACTGGTCTCTTCTTGCCGGCTTCCCCGTCCTGCTCCCTCCTTCAGGTTGTTCCTTTCCTTCCTAGTCGCTCACCTGGTCCACCCCAGAGGTCCCCCTTACTGCCCTTCACCACCACCCCTTTAGTGGTCCTCCCATGCTCAGGGCAGACGTCGGAGAGGACGCAGGGGAGTATCTCGCGCGGGTAACATTTTCCATTCAACACGGGATAATGCTGAATTTTGAATGCGGCTGCTCGTCACACGACGTCGGTGACACTTCACACTCTAGACACTTGTTGCGTGACGTATGGGAGCCGTATTCTGGATCCAGATGCTCAGAAACGCGCGCAGATGCCGCTGTGTCAATCAGGAGGAGGCTGTGCTTCCTCGGCTGCAGCAGCATCCCATGTTGAATTCTGAATGCGGCCTCATGTTGAACGGCAAACGTTGCCCGGGCCAGGCACGCGGCACATGTTGAAAAGCACATTTTGTTCGCAAAGGGTTCGATGAGGCGTATCTCACGCAGGTTTCTAACCTACCTGAGATTCGCCTCATCGAACCCCGCGTGAAGGCTAACTCAATTATATAGTGGTAGATAGATAGATGATGTTACAAACGCAACAGTATCCTTCGTTATTGTCTGGTCTCCTTTACTATGACTACACTAGCGAATACGAAGAGAAACATATATCGGCGGTGCGCCGCAGGCACCTGTCACAGATTTCGTCCTGTGCTTTGAACAGAGTAGTCTTCAGCGACTTGTCGCTTCTGTTGGAAGAATGCTGCCAGACCTTATTTTCTATAATTTACCAAAGAGTGTACTCCAGCAGACTCGTGTTTAAGCTGAGCTGTAAGCAGCTGTTTACACTTGCGTGCCTTTCTTTCTCGGTTTGCTGCAATCCGATAGAATCTGACACTTTTGAAATTGGACATAATTATGTTTGAACATTTTGTGCGGAATTGCAGTGACAGGGCTTCAGTGATTTTGAGGTCATTAACCTCTTTATTCATCGGCTGTACCGGAGAGTTTAAGAGTTTAATTCTCTTGCGAATGACGCATTCATTCCATTTGGTAACAGCTATGAAAGGGAGACCTAACGGCCACAGCAACATTTTAAAATTTTTCCCACAATGCCGATAACAAAAATAACACAGAAAAACTTGGAAACTAGAAAGAAAAAGATGCATTTGAAACAAAAAGAATGTGCGTTAGTACTTTTTTGGCACACCATACAAATTAGGGAGTCCCATGAATTGCTTAGATAAGCGTATATTAGACAATGTAGAAGAAATAATGATATATATAATTATTTTCGATACATATAAAAGTTTTTTTTGTATAAAAAGTTCGTAACATACATCTGTGTAATTTTTTGAATTAAATTATTAGTATTCATAATAATATTATTGCAATAAAAATACAACAAAACTAGTTTTTATTTTTCCTTTAGTGTAGGTAGTTCAACACAATAATTCCTACACCAGCCACTTCATTAAGATAACAATAATTTATACAGAAATATTCGCATTTCACGAAATTGCACGAAAAAATGACTTCATTTTTAAACCTGCTTACTTAGTATCACTCCTAATTCATTTACATTGTAATAAAAAATAATACCTTTTTCAATAGTTAAATGCACACTTGACAAGAAAATTATGGGTAAATAAATAAATATAGTCTTACACGTGTCTTTGAGGATACTTATTAATTTATAGCTTAACTTTTTAATCAGTACCCTATATTTGTTTATATATTATCTAGATGATATTTAAATTTAAATATGACTATATGTTTTTAATAGTAAGTTTTCCTAGGTCCTACTTACAGGGTGTGTAAAAAGTATTGACGCAGTAAATGGCGGTTGTGGAAATAGTAATGCGCAGCAAATTTCGAAATATTCATTTGAGAAATATGGAAAATGATCTTACAAATACGATAGAATAACTCGTAATCGACATTGGCTCCTTTACTGTGAATACAGGAGCGAAAACGGCGGAAAAATTCATGAGCACGCGCCGCAAGTATTCGCTTGCATTTTGTTCGGTGCTTCGAACAGGGTAGCCTTCTGCGACTGGTCACTTCTGTTGAAAGTAGCCCAGACCTCATAATCCAAAATCGCCTAGAAAGAGTAATCCAGCGGATTCATGTTCAAGCTGTGCTCTTCTGAGAGCTGTTCACACCTGCGCGCGTAATCTGTTTGCCGTCATGGGACAGAGATTGACAACTTTTGATTTGAACGTTATCGTGCTTGAACATCTTGTAATCATCATCTGTTATGACAGAGCCGCGGCCGACGTTTGGGTTGTTGACCTCTTTTCTCATCCACCATTTCAAACACAGCTTAATTCTTTTGTTAATGAAGTATTCATTTCCTTTGGTAACAGCCAGGAAAGGCTCACCGTAACCACGACGGTATCATGTTTCTTCAGTTTTTACAAGAATATTTTTTGAATACGATATAGACAACAAAAATAACACACAAAAACTTTGAAAAGTAGAAAGAGAAAGTTGGAGCTGAAACAAAAACTAGGTGCGTCAATACTTTTTACGCACCCTGTATATGTATATAGCCCTATACTAAGTGGCTATTTCTTTACAATACTCTCTACGTATACAATAGATGAGTATCACATAATTTACCTATCACAAAAGGCACTTCACCTGATAAGTTGTTGTTCTCGCCTTCTTCCTCCTTAGCTCTTCCCATAGGCTATAGTTACGCCTTCATTCACCCAACTATTACACAATCCCAAACATTGCAATTGCCTCACCGGCCTATTGGTGATCCTGACGGAGTGACTGTTCCTCTTTCTCTTCTTCCTTAGTAAATAGATCCTCTATAGGTCCTAGAGCTGAAACGATAGAAATACTGGCTCCTGTAATTAATCTTTTCATCTTAACTACACAACGTTCTATCTATTTATCGTGTAACAAAAGAGGCGCAGTATCACACAACCACAAATGAATAGAACAGATTAATGGTTTATCATGACTAATCCTAAAGAAATCAGAACATAAAATGAGGTGAACAATATTCTTGACAGACGAGGTTATCACAGATGCTAAGTGCGGTCGAGCAGCGTCGGTGGTGTAAGGCATCGCTGCCTGGAAAGCAGATGGTACGGAGTCGAGTCCGGCCTGGCGCAACAATATGAGTTTCGATCGCAACAACACATCCTGTAACATCATATACAGCCTCTCTACCGGCCGCTTCAGGCTTAAACAAAAGTGTTAAATCATTCATGATAAAGCTCTATCTTTGTATTAAGTTCAACTTTCCTATTGGAAGGGCACAATGCGGAAAGTAGCACTCACTGGACGTTGAGTACACGTTTGTCCGTGTCCATCATGAACAGCATTCTTGCTTAGAAGTTGAACATTCACCTTGTGCCTCTAGCATTGTTGAGCGCTCCTTTCCCTTGGAAAATGCTGCCTAAAGTCAACAAGGAGTTAGACGCTTTCCATATCAATTTGAACACCTTTCAAAACAAATTAGATACTTTTCACATCGAACTGGACACACTTCTAAACTAGCCTAGAAAACCTAAATTAAAGCGAACTCTTAAAAATTAAAGTTATCCTCTTTTACATTAAGCTAGAGACTCTTCGAGAAGGATAAAATAAATTTTTTATTCAAGAAAAATTTGATATGATTTTTTGAAGTTTCAGTTCATGTTCCCAATAAGTAAACACCATGTTTGAGATTTTATAAATACATAGATTTGAGGAAAAATAATGGTATAAAGTTTGCTTTAAAATGCAAGAAAGCGGCCACTTTTCAGAATTTTTACCTTCATAAGGATAAAGGATAAAGGACGGCGTTACTCAATCCCTTCTGGGATGCGTCAGCGCATTCTACTTCTACGGGATGTCGTGGAGGCGACATGAATGCGTATTTGGCCATACAATGACTTGCGGTGGTCAGCCGGTGAACAAGTCAGCGCTTTATCCTTCCCAGACACATCTGGTTCCAATTCACCGACCCCGGAGGGATGGAAGGCTTGGTTGGCCTGGGCGGGAAATCCAAACCAGGAACCCGGTATCGGGTGCACGCGACAGTCGCGCCTCCTCCGACTGCGCTACGCGCCCTCTCATACGTTATACTTGTAATTAACTTTCAATATTTTCGAGTCCTGGGTCTACGGTCAATGTCCCATGGTTGGTTCCGGGCGGAGAACAGCCATATGCTGCATTCGGTGTAGTCAAGAAAAAGATTGCGATATTGAACATTTCAAGGATAGGCGGCTATACCGATCAAAGTTAAGGAAAATATGTATAAGGTCTTTTACATGTAAAACATAAACGCACTGAGATATGTAAGAACGAGGTAGATATGAGAGAGGTTGTCGGTGACATTGTTAGAGGTAGGCTCCTTTTCCTGGTGTGAACTAGTAGCGCATTATGTGATGAACTAAAAGTGAACTAAAGCCCGAGGGTTCAATGGTTCAACTTTCTGACTTCTACACAAGGAAGATACCGCCGGATGGGGGTCGTGGGGGAGCGATGCGGACAACAAGAAGGCGACGAAACGACGAAGTGATGAACTCACTAGCTCCGGTTATGGCACCACCGCGGTAATAGGACCAAGCCAGTTGATGGCGGATCACGGAGCTGATTTGCGTGGTCAAAAGGAGCATTGCCTCGCATATGGGACGATATCTTTGGCAGATTTTTTGACTAGCTTACCTTCATGTTATAGACTATTTCTCGTATTACCCTTCGCCACAATGTGACTGCATTATCAAGCGCTTCCGCATTACAAAACTCGCAGGTCTGAAATAACCTACTTGTAAAAATCTGTAAAAATTGCTGACAAATAGCAGACGTACTTGTCCAAGATTCTGTCGAATGGTGTAAATCGTACTTTCCGTGAACACACCCCAATGAGTTGACATCTGCAGCTCATCGAGTCCGTTGTGAGCTTTCACTAAAAGTTCTTATAAATGTACATGAAATTACATGGGACAGTGCAGAATCGCATTACAAACAGAGTAATTACTGCTTCCTTCTGAAGAATTACTTACATAGTCTATTATAAAGCGAAGAGAGCTTCCGTTGATCGCCAATGCACTCAACAAAAGATGTCAACACCTGCAATGGATCGATATAAAGAAAATCAAGTAGCAGACTTAGAAGGAATTATTATTGCGCATTTCAGCTTGAGATTTGAAGATATTGACAATGACCAGCATTAAAATGAGTATCTTGTAAACAAAGCCGCAAGATAAATTGTTAATTAAACCGCAAGCTTTGAAAGCTTTTAAAAGCTTCGAAGAAGTAAGGAAGAAAAAAGGTTCCGCGCCCATTTATTTGACTTCACTATTCCTCCTGCGCTCACTTACACTTGAGTAGCTAAAGTCCTAATAAATCAGAACATGCGTCCCACAGCGAGGAATCGAGTGTGCGAAGCTCAGAATGACGCGATAAGGACGAGTGAAAAAGTGTTTCCGGACATAGGAGCCTCGTCGACGTTCAAAGATCAGAGGGGCTGTCGCTTGCAGCAAGTCGTCGGAAATTAGGCGGGTTATCCACGTAACGGGTTTCGCAGAGCAATGGACCAGTACCGTTACCGAACGGATTACGCGGGGAGTAAAAAGAACACCATGACGTCCATCAATGCGTTAGTGCGACTGCTTGATGCTTTAATCCTACTATATATAAAAGAGTAAGCGGTTGTCCGTCCGTCCGTCTGCTCATCCGTCTGGCCTTTCCTAGACGTCGAGTAACAGACGTCCGGGTTTACACCAGGTGTCACCCATGTCGGGTTGGGAGCGTCAGAAGATGTGTCACTCATTTTGCGCAAATGGCGTTCGGGTTCATAAGACATGTCACCGATGTCCTTCAACAGACGTCCGGCTTGAGAAGATGTGTCACCGACGTCGTGCAACAGCGCTCGGAGGGCAGAAGGCATGTTAGCGATGTCACGCAATGAGGTGTCTGGACTCAGAAGAGGTATTACGGTTTTCATGCAAGCGGTGTCTGGGTTCAGAAGAGATGTCACCTATGTCGCGCAAGGGGTGTCAGGATTCCGAACACGTGTAATGGGAGACCACTAAAAGGGAGACCAATAAGCTGGGGTCCAATGAAGGGTGGAAGGACCAGTGAAGAGGGAGGGATACCAGTAAGGGTAGGACCTTTAATGATAGCCAGTGACGGCCAATAAAGGATACCACTAAGGTGAGGGTTGGGGGAAGGGAAGTGAACGGAAACCAGTGAAGTGGGAGGGTCCTGTGAAGGGGAAGCGGTAAAGGGGGAACCATTAACGGAGGACCAGTAGAGAGGGGACCAGTGAAGGCTGCCAGTGAAGGGGGAGGGGACCAGTAAAGGGGATCAGTGAAGGTGAGACCAGTAATGGTGGAGCTGTGAAGGGGGTGGGAGCAGTAAAGAAGGGACCGGCAAAGGGGACCATTTATGGGGGCCAGTGAAGGGAGGCTGCCGAAAGAGAGGGGGGACCAGTGAAGAGGGGACCAGTGAAGGTAGGACTAGTAATAGGAAGGGGGATCGGTGTAAGGAACCTGGAAGGACGGACCAGTACTTTGTTCACACTATCGTCCAACGTGTATGTGACAGGAATGTCGCACGACGTGCATCTAGATCAGGAAGATGTGCCACAGATCAAACATTGCGAAGCATGCGTTGGATTTTCAGATGACCTTTGAAAGGCAGCGTGTGCGTTTACATCTCACTGTCACTACTGACTGATGCTCACTACATTTTTCTGCCTGTATCTACCTGCACATGGGTAAGGGGGTATTGTGCAATGTCGGGGGGAGGGGAGGGGGGGGGGGTAAGGAGAATGACCTCGGAGGATTATTATTACCGCCGGATATTTAGCGGTATAGAGCGATCACAAGATTATCACAATCTGTTCCTCGCCACGTCGAGAATTTGTACTTCGGAGTATAAATCAGCGTATAAATCAGGGTGGTAAGGCTTCATAGAAGCAGTTTTGAAGATTGTGCCCTAGCGTCCCGCTTTCCGTTAAAACCAGTTTTTAACTGTAACGCGAGTAAGAAGGCCTAGGCGGGGGTGTTTTATTCTCAGAGTTTGGGGGCGAAGTCCCAACCAGACCGTTTGGCGGCCGCTAGGCCGCTGAACGCCTGGTTGTATATAATTTCAATCTACGAAATAACCACTGTTGATATCGGCAGCCTTATCGAAATAACGGGCAAATCATGAATTCCCTTCTTCCAGGATGGAGATGACTGTGAGTCGAAGAGCTGCGTAACCTCGGATTCCAGTGGCGCCTGATCATCGAGGTTTCCCTCCTCAGATGTTGCTTGAAAGCCCGGAAGAGATGATAGTCAGATGGCGCAAGATCCTTCGAATACGGTGGGTAGGGTAGTAATTTCCAAACAAGTTCCTGAAACTTTTGGCGAGATATATTTGCAACATGTACCGAGCATTGTCGTCAAGAAAGTAAACATCCTTCCGTTCTTGTCGTTTATGCTGCTGGACCTCACTCAACTTTGGTAATTGGGCAACGCAGATGTTCGCGGTCATTGTGGTGCCGGCTTTAAAGAACTCGAGGTAGAACTTTCCTGGGATTGCTTCGGAGGTGGTTCTCACTTGGGCAGTCACTGGACTTTAGGACTGGTTTCTTCTGCTCGAAGGAGTACAGAAACAGAAGAGGCCTAATGTCGACTACCAGAGGCGCCAACGCAGAGTAGAAACGAGAATTGCTTTATTACTCTCTAGGCTTCCTTTGATAGACGGCTTTAACACTGCATCTTTATGCAATACGAGATAAGCAAATAAGAAGCAGTGACAGCGCGTAATAGGTCTCCTTCCAAAATTAGGCTATAGCGAGCAACACAATACAGCTCTACCACTTTCTGAGTATGGCTGACGTAGAAAACGCAAGACTTATCTCCCTTGACTATGTTTCGTTCCTACTAAGTTCTTAATACGATAGTGAAGAAGGCGAGACTAAGCGATGCTCAGCACGGCAGGAGATCGAGCACCCAACTCAATTCAGAACCAATATTGCTTTCATGTCCCTAGGAAGCGTCCAGTCACATGCGCATAATATTCTAGAATGTTCAGAAAATAAGTGGCGGTGGCGCTACGCAGTACCTAACAGTGTCTCCTAACTCTTAAAAATGTTTGCAAACTTTGTAGCAGGTCTTTTCTAACAACCTGATAGAATGAGTTCGCCAGCCTCAAGGAGGCAAAGCTATTATTTGAAAAAATTAACATATAGAACTTTGTAGACATAAGTACAAGTGATACCTGTACATATTTCACTGCAAGGTTCTTCATTCCTTCACGTTGTCGTTTCACGTCTTTCGTATTCATGAAAGGGAAGATCTAAACCATCGAATATTTGAGTGCAAACTATTAGATTGTCGGATGAAAAATGTCGCGTGCTTTCAATTTGTTATTTCTCTGCTATTGTTATTTCATCACGTAACTTTACGAGCTTAACAAGCGTTTTCGAAGGCATCTTCATCAAAGTTTCGTTCCGATTCGTTAACCGCTTTAAAGAATTTTTTTAGATTAGCGATGATCGAACAAAAGCGCTGAGTGCGGAATTGCTTGCTGTATGACTTCATGCACGGACGAGCTGCTGCAGATTCACATGGTATCTTGTCTGAAGTACTTGGTAACGAAGTGCCATCACTACGCCAACGCCAGCGATGGCTTCAACGTTTTCGAGACGGTGATGAGAGCCTTGAAGACGAAGAACATCAACGGCGTCCTGAAGTTGTGGATTATCAAGAGTTAAAGAAAGCTGTCAAGTCGGATCCAACACAAACTACACGTGACCTTGCACAGAGATTTGGTTGTTACCATTCTACCATTGCCGGTCGTCTGCATACAGACGGAATGTGAAGTCGGTGTGGAGAATAAGTGCCACATCAGCTCAGCGACACGAACAAGGCAGCATCGTCGGAATTATCATCCGCAATACCAAGAACAACGGTTTCTGTGACTCATAGTGACGTCGGATGAGAAGAGGATCCACTACGACAATACCACAGGCCACGGTTGAGCCCCGGTGAGGTTCCAAAAACAACGACGAGGCCTAACATTCACGGAAAAAGTCATGCCGGGCTTGGTGGAACAGTAGAGGTCCGGTTCATTTTGAGGTGCTGGATCCAGGCCAAGCATTACGCCAGTCATTTACAAAGAACAACTGAGCCGCGTGGACCAAACACTGCGTCAACAAGGAGTGAACACAGCGACTGTGAAATTCCTCCATGACAACGCTCTACCGCACGCTGCAAATATCACGCTGCAAAAAATTGAGGGGTTGGGCTGGGAACCTCTGCCTCACCCGCCCTATATCCCAGACCTTACGCCATCAGGTTATTTTCCATTTGGTGCAGCACGCCATGGAAGAGAAAAAATCTAAGAACCGTGACGAAGTTGGAATATGGGTGTCCAACTTCTTCAAGTCGCAGCCACCGGAGTTCTTCAGGAAAGACATCTATTCCCAATGAGGACGTTGGCGATATGTTGCTGATAATAATGAAGATTAGCCCTTTTATTAAGGTGTGGTCATTCTTTTCTTGTAAGAAATTTTTTGAGCAAAAACGATAATTATAATTCGACAACCTACTAATTTCCGTGCAGAAATGATAATGACATCAACCGTTTACCAAATTTGCCTTTGAGATCAATAGTTAGCTTAAAAGCCGTTGAATATTTAGCAGAACAGAAAAAAGCTAGTGCAGGGAAAAATAAAACTTTTGCCAACATCAGAGGAGACGTTCAATACGACGACACTGCACACCTGCTGCATTGCTATCTCGTTTATGAAAAATTTTATATATAGGGGATAACCTTTTTCGCCAAAAAAGTCAAAAGTCATTTGAGATCAGAGATGCTGGTACTAGAAAGCTATGAACCGAATCTTTTGACCGGTTCTATCGGTCCCTCTTCACTTTACTCCTTTCCTTCTCAAACCTGATTGATCTTAAGAAAGAGATCCTCTTTTTTTTCTATGCTGAAAAGATTTACTGCCGAAAGTTTCCTATGCTGTTTATTCCCCGAAATTTAGGCGACTGAAATCAGCCTTCATATTTCAAAAAGTGGACTCGTTCCTCATAAATCAAAACATAAGCTGTCGTGAGTTTGTCTAGCTTTTACCCGAAGAAATGGCGACTCCAAAAGGAAAGAGAGGGTTTTCCATAAAAATTAAGGATCGATTTGTAAGGATATTATGGCTCGTATAAGTATATAAAGCACAAAATTGTTGACAAGCCTTTGAAAAAATGTGTTACTATACTGCTGCGAAATAGCTGGCTCTTTTCGCTGTAATTACACAAAAATGTCGGAAATTATCAAAAAAGGTATAGGCAAAAAATACAGAAATAGCCGAACTTGTTGAGATTCTCTTCAATGCTATTTCTTTCTTAGACTTCTCTGCATTGTTTCTTTTTGTTTCCTTTATAACATCGCATTTTGGAATTACTTTTTAACGTTTATTCCTTGACGATATCTGTTTTAATCGTTTTACTCCTTGAAGATATCAGTCAGCCTTTTCCATGCATTGAGTTTTCATACAGTAAGTGGTGGCGCAGGCTAGGTAACTCTATCCAACGCTGACTCTCTAAAGGGGTTACTATCACCGCAACCTGTATCGCGCTAACCTGCTTTATCCAACCTGTCGGATCCACGTGGGAGATTGGTATACCCGTGCTCCGAAGCTCCGATAGGTGCTTAGGATTGCAGTTTGGGTAGGTAACAATACTGAAGACAGTTCCTCCTTAAATTTCCTAGGCACACTATTATTTAAAAAAAACCTGCGCTCACTGAGTTAAGAACAATTTACGCTTTTTAGTGTTGCCTTTTCAGTATACTTACTGCTTCCTCCTGTTTTTTTTTTGTTGAGCACACCTTTGTTGAGTGTATGAAATAAACAAATAAATTCTCTACAAAAAATGTTGTACAGAAAAATTTATATGAATCGCTTCTAAACGAGTAATACATATACCTGTTTCAGAACCGGGCTCATGTTCAGGATCATTTGAATGATTTGATAGCCAACATCTTCGGCATGGTCCGCAATAATATCAGCCGACTCTTTGAGCACCGTGACATCATCAGGACTGAATTGGTCTGGGCGATTCATTCAGCGCAGTGCAGTTGGGTTGACCAGAAGATTTAACTGTATTGCAAGAACGAGAAAAGGTCCTGCTTCTCTGAAAAAAAAACAACTTGTGAAAAATTACACATATTCTTAGGAATTTTATTTGCTCGGGCTACTTTTTGTTCAAAAAGCTATAAGAAGCGCAAGCGAAAAAATCCAAAATTTCAGCGAGCTGGTATATCGACAAATTCGACTGGGTTAGTATGAAAGAATATTAAACAATTAATGAGTAGGAACAACAATTTTTACCCTGTTAAGAAGAAAAACGTACGTAGACTTGAGTAAGTCCAAAATAGCTCCACTAGAAAACTGTTCATCAGAAATGTTGGTTTGATTACCATGCCATTCCAAATAGTGAAGTAAGAAACAAACAGCTTGGACAACGACGGAGAGGCGGAGAGGTGTTCCCTACACTGTCCTCAGAAAGGTGCAGAGCAAAGAACGCGCCAGATGTTCGTTGTCCCTGTCGTCGCATTCAGACATCGCATCACGGCCCCTGACCTGCCAGGTCTATCCTGAACAAAGTTCGCTCATGCGACAACAATCAGAATGTTGTACACCATATTGGAAAAGGCTTTTCAGCTGCAACGCTAAGGCTTTCTTCAAGCCCCGCCACACGGCTCAAGGCTAGGGCTTCGTCGGCGTTTTCCGAAGTACAGCAACATCTTAACGAGATATGTCACGACAACAACGTAACCGTCCACTAGAAAGTTGTTCAATATAAGGTGAAGTGTTTGACCCTTTAATATGAGAGGATTGTGAGGCGGTTTTGCGCAGATAAGCATTCAATGTAGAGACCACCAACTCCTGATCGGAATCACTCATAGTTTCTAGTTGTGGCGAAAATTTAAGTAATCCACCTCCTTCCCTCAACTGTGTCCACAACCGTACTAACTGGAAAATGACTTCAGAGTTCCCCAATCGTCTCCTATCAGCTGATAGGTTTTTGGACGACATCACGCCAGATAACGACGGTCTCGCGCGCCGCAAACTTGCCCAAATAGGGCGGCGCGGGTAGGGTGGGATCGTGTAGGAAGCAAGCGTCCTCTGATAAACGTGACTTCTTCATGGTCAGGCCCTCTAGAACCCGAAGAGGTGGACAAGAACTTTCATTAAATACTGCAAAATCCTCAATTCGGCATAATTTCTTTGTTAATAGAGCAGGTTCGTATTATATGCAATTTGGAAAAAACGCCGCTATTCCATACAAGCAGAAGCCATTTGTTGGGAATGCAAGTTGATTAATAAATAATTCTAGAACATAGCGGGATCTTGCGGCAGAGTCCCTCTTGAGTTGTACTCCCTTCTAGTTTTCATTTATCCCTGGCTGTCTGTCATTGTACGTGCCTTCTAATAATTCTACTTGGCCCTTATCGTTTGCCAATTCATATGGATGTTATTCTATACCGTTTCTAATTGCATTGTTCTTCACATGGATTTTAGCCATGTAATAAACAATAATAAATTTGTTCCATGTCCGACCGTCGCTGAATCTTGGCATAATTTTGAACTGGAATCGTAGAATTGCTTTCACCTCGAGACCAAGATTGATATAATATTTTATCCGGCTAACGTTTCGGCGCAACCGCCTTCGTCAGAGCCTGGAAAAAACAAGGAAACTTAGAGAGGTTGTTCTACCTTCAAGTCACAGAGGTCTAAGAAGATAGAGATGGAATGAGACAGAACAGAAGTGACACAGTCCCAACTAACCTTAAGATTGCTGCCGAGAGGCTGTCACGTCACCCTCGGATGGAGGTAGATTGGGCGAGTGAGACTCTCCCCTTCTAGTACCTCTTCAGCGACCACCCCTCTATCACTGTTTGCGTTAGACCGCAAAGATCAGCAAAAGGGGCGAACTCCTGAGTTACCATCACGCGTTCCTCTCTCCTATTCATTACGGGGTTCCTTACGGCAATTCACTGCGCTTCAAAAGTTTTGCGTGCTGTGATGTCGGCCTCGCGCGCTAATATTGTCGCCGCTACACCAAGCATTGCGCCAACATGACTTCGCAGCCTGTGTTCTCCTAACGGTATCGAATGCTTGCACTTGTTAAGTCCATTCATGTGCTCCTTCATCCTTACCCGAAGCGGCCTGTTTGTCTCACCGATGTATTCCTCCTTGCACTGAGAGCAGGTTATGAGGTACACTACCCCGAGACCACGCAATCTCCTCCTTTACGGAACGGACACACCGCTCATGAAGGAGTAGTACAAGCGCAATCATACAGGCGGTTCCGAACGAGCTGCGCCTTGAGAGTACTAGGTGGTATCTCGATTAGCCTAATCAGGTCGTCCAATCCAGCTCTACGAATACAGCTTCGTACTTGAGCGCTCAAAGCATCCGAGATAAATAGGACTGAGAAAGCAATCTAGGTGCGCTGCTGGTTTCTGCTCATTTGTTTTCTTGCAGGCCGACGATGTTGCACAGGCAGGCTTTCCGTAGCATGACCAACATAAACATTGGACAAGGCAATTCGAGAAGCCATTTCCCTTGACGAACACCTGAAGTCTTCATGTGGAACACTTTCCTGATAATGGCCCTTTTAGTACTGCTCGGATGCGCAGAACGGAAATCACCAAGATGTTCTTATTACTAGGCTTTCTATATCCCTTCGTATGGAAGGTGTTACGAGAGAAATGCACTTGGACGTTGAGAAGGGCAGCAGCCTGTTTGTCGATTTCTCTTTTGTGAGCTTAATATGCTCCGCTTGATGATTGAGCAGCAAATATTATATCAATCTTGGTCTCGAAGTGAAAGCAATTCTACGATTCCAGTTTAAAATAATAAATTTACCCGTTATCTCAGTGCTAAAACTTCAGCTCTAAGAAAAACCCTGATGCGAGAAGGTTTCAGTATTCTAGCGAAGCCATGCGACATCTTGATTATACTTTGCATTCTGGTAACCTAAGGGCTCTGGCAGAATTCTGCCCGTGTTCAAGTCAAAAAGAGTTACGTGTGCAGAAAAGCCCATGAGCATTGAAACATTAATACAATTTTCTCCTCGAATTGGACACCCTCCAAATGCTAGTCTAAGGCTTTTGAAAACAAAGCAAACTCTCAAAATGAGCTTCCTCTGCAATAAACTAGAGACTCTCCAAAAATGTCACAATAATTTTCCGCTCAAGGAAAATTTAGTTCAACTTTCTTTGGTGCTTTAATTTATCTGCACCATAAATAAACACGTAGTCAGAAATTTCTTTGAGAGAAAATAATGGTTTAAAGCTGTTTTTTCCCCGTTTTTGATGCAAAAATCATGCGCTATATCCTCGACCAAGACGTCGTGCTTTTTATTCTTTGATAGCAGAATTTCTGTTTAAGGAACACAAACACCCTCACTTTGATGGCTAGTTAAGTGGCATTGACACTATCAATGAAATAAACGCAACCTGTTCTTTCAGTACGCTATATGCTTGCTCGTTTGCTGTACTTGAAAAATCTTGAAAAAATTATTATCTTTTCTCTCAAATTAAACATTTTATAGAATTATTACACCTATTAGGCAGCTAACCTAAGCAATTTCAAAGTTGTGCCAACATGTTTGTGTGAATAATTGTTTTACTGTACGCAGATGGTAATAGCAATAGCTACTGTGATAATTACTGCAGAACGTAGGGAACGTGAAAAAGATATGAAAGGAACGCTGTTCCGTTGGTACTAAATGAGACAGACTAAACAAAATTGTCTGAAGTGACTTGGACTTGGGCGGGTCCACGGAAACGAGAAGGCGGATCGCACGCAAAGTTGCACTTTAACAGAAAGAGCATCGAATTCTCGTGATGTTACAAAAAGAGAGGCTGAGATCGGGTATGTTGGCTAGACAGTAGCTTCAGACAGTTGCAGCAATTAAAGATAGCTGCATTTCGCTGTGTTTACTTTACTGACAAGGAAAGGTTCGAACTCATGGTGAGTTTTTGCGTTGATATTTTGACAGGATGTAGGATCGTGTAAGCGAAGTCCAGATTTACAGCTAGCTTTTGCTGAACGCTTTCTTTAAGACCGGGAGAAGAGATGTAAAAACGCCTGCGCAACAATCACCAACCCCTATGATACTCCTCGGGATGTGCCTCGGTGGCATAGTTGGTGGAAGTGTTGCCTCATAGGAGCACAACGGAGAGCTTTTGAGTTCGAGTTCTCGTACTGCCAATGTTTTTGCATACATTAGTTTGTAGTTATTATGCTCTCTCATGATCATAGGTGTCAGCTCTGAAGACGTCGTAAAGTCGAAAAGCCCTGCGAATAAAGATCCACCTAAATAACTCGTGTGGCACAGTATACACAAACTGACAACTCACAACAATGCCGAGGTTTCAAGAAGAGAGAAGTTTGAGACTACAGTTTTGTATAACTGTGAAGGTTTCCGGGTCTTTTAAACGCATGGGTAAAAAAGTTGCTTCTTTTGCTATTTGAACGATAATACCCAGTTTATTACCAGCTGTCTCTTTCTCGTTCTATAAAAGCTACACCGAGAGAAGTGCGCTTCATTCTATCTTTTTTGCTGCACCAACTGGAGCAAGAATCTTCAGTCTTTTGAAATTCTGATGGTTTTGTCTTTCTTATTAATTGCCGTGTTTTTACTCATTCTAACTTGTGTTTTAGACCACGTAATATATTGTTACTACTATTGCTTGGAAACGGTCTCAACAGGAATCTAAATGCGCAACATCAATAAAATATTTCATTTTTCGCGCTTCCCGCTCTTTTTTGTTTGAACCTCTTTTCTTTCTTCCCGCAGTAAGCGTGGGAATTCTCATCAGCGATACATTTTTCGTTCCTTATGCCTCTCCCAGTTTAGCATGGTATATCTCAACTTTCTCACGAACACCGCTTCCAAAAAAGTATACATAGCGGGCCAAAACCTGCACTGTCGCCTTTGGTCCTTCATCTACGAACTTCATTGCCTTATATGTATTTCCTGCTTGTTGTCACTTGGTGCTTTTATCGACTCCACATTATTTCCAGCATGGCACGAAAGGCTGCATGCAATATGCAACATACAGAACCCACATGGACTACACACGTTATTGAAACACCCTTGCCGCGCTGCGCCGTTCATTCTGCTGCGATATTCGTCAGATATACCACTAGAAAGTTATACCAAATGGGATGCCTTACAACTGCGGGGTGCTATACAGCGCTACCCAGCGACGCGAAAATCGATATCTATTGAAACATTCTCAAACGTTTGGAAAATAGTATTGAGCGGACATAAGACCTATACTGGAATCTAACACTACTGTTTCCTCACGATATAAGAAAAAGGATGTTGACCTACTGGAGTCTGTTGAAAACAATTTTATTCTCTGTTAGGGATGAATCAATGCTAAATAAGATCATCGATGATGAAATGTTGAGCATTTCGTTCAGCCAATTTAAACCCCAGACTAAGAAGCTGACGAGTGCGGAGTTTCTTGATTTCTATAATGCCACCTCACATTTTGTTGTTCTGCTTGGGTCATTCGAAGCATTGCGTTATGTGTTATTTTTATTTTGCTTCTACTGTAATGCTGTTTATAGGATGTTGTTGTTGCTTCCTTTAACACATAGATTCTACCTTACGTTTGTAAATAAATAAATAAATAATGTACGCCAAACATAGGACCGTGTAGCAGAGCGGTTTAAGTATGGACTATGGCGTACTCATGCAACTGTAATTACTAGATTGAAATCGATTGACAGAGCTCAGCGATTTGGTCAATAGGTTCGTCACACATTGGTCCAGTGCGACATGAAACGCTATGCCCCCGTTTATATTAGGGGGGAGGGGGCAAAAGTAATGAGACACCTCATGCCGTGTCCATATATCTCGTGGCTGGAGTCTGGTTTCGTGCTTGTAGTATTTGTATGTTTGTATGCTACTTACTGAAGCCCATCTGAGAAGTCATCACTTCCGCCCTTTCCAAAAGCATGCCGAAACCCCAGTCTGACGAATCGACCTGTGTCGCGCAAATCTCGCCCAATTCCCAACCCCGAGCAGCCTGGTCTCAATATTCATGCAAGATGAGAAGTACGTCTTTACCTTAATCCTGCCAAGCAGCGAGTCTGGGTGAGGCCTGGTGACCCGTTACCGACCTTCGTTCGGCGAGATGTTCACGGCGAGAAGCATCTTTGGAGCTTTTGGGTCTGCGCCCATGGATCGGTTTACCGGAAGCTGCTTCCCAAGAGCACTGCGATGAACTCCAAGGCCATGGTGCACGAAATAGAAGAGATGGGCCGGCGACTCGCTCTTATTCATTCACACAAGAACACAAGCAGTCCTTGACAACCATGTCGAGCAGTTGATCAACACCAGGCCCAAGCAGTTCTGGAAGGATGGGATCAGAAAGTTGACTAAGCGATGACAGCAAGGTCATTGCCCTTAATGGCAATGGCAAATACATTCCTCAGCATCGTTGAGTTGTAATTGAGTTGTAAAGAGATAAGGATTTTTTTCATTTTGTCTCATTACTTTTGCCCCCCCCCCTTAATATTTGCATGAAATTACTGCGTTGGAAGTGAGCGTTTCATTTCCACTGCAGGAGAGTGCGTTACACACAACAACTGCTGATGATATGTTCTCACGAGCCAAAGCGAGTGGTAAGAAATGCAGAAGATATACAATTTGCTTGCAGGTGCCAGATCGGCCTCTTTGCAATGTATGGTTGAAAAAGAGCAACGACAAATTGAACGACCATCATTTCTTCTGGGCAACCTGATATAAACGACGGACAGCGGTAAGAGAAATGGTGTTGTTGACGAACGAAAGTGCAATTAGTCGGGAGGGAGATACGGTAATGGTCTTATTAATGCATAGAAGGGCATGCAGGCGTGCCTGAAAACCACCTTGCAGCGCGGAATCCAACCAGCTAGTAACATTTGAGAGCATCTGCATGACTGCTTAGTTACTTTTACACAAGTATTAGGTTGTCCCATAAGTCTTCGCCGTTTTTTCAACGATTCTCTGCAGATTTCGCCGGCGGTCTCTTGCACAGCGCTGCACAGCCTTCGAAAGAGAATGATTTGCTCTATCAGAGAATGTATTGCGTTTCTTTTTTCATCATGAATTTTGTCAATTTTTAGGTCGTTGAAGTGAAAAGACGTTCCATAGCAAACGCAAAATGCCCTTGTTTACAGTTCTACGTAAGATGTGTTACGACGTCATAGCACAGATGACTAAGTGTCCCAAAAGTGCAGTCATGCTAAATATGGTTGTATCACATTTTCTGCTGGCTGGTTATACTCTGCTAATTAAGGTGATGACCCCTCAAGTGGAAAATCAATCCTTTGTTCGGCATAGGTGACGACACTCGGTGGTCGCTTTTTTCTCTTAAAGGGCGCTTACTGATGCACAAAAGAATTCCGTATGATATAGGGGCTATAAGGCAAAGTCAAAAAAGGGCAAAGCTTAGGAACTGTCAATCCTTTGATGGCACACCATATCACTGGATCCCACATGACGTCATTGAGGCACTCCGTTTTCGTCTATAGCCTGTCACTTTCGCTCCATAGCAGCCGATAAAGTGAAAGTCGAAAATTTCCAGTTGAAAACGAGGCAACAATTGATCTGAACCTGGTAGAGGAAATTGTGAAAGCATATTGTATAGCGGTGAAAAAGTGCTCAAGGACGCATTTTAATATTGGAAAGTGGGGAGGAAAAAGCCTGTCGTAGAACATCCATTCCTTTCCTGTAAAAGGTTTCGAGCTTAAACTTCACCCATAAAGCCCCACTAGTCAAAGGTAATTTCCCTAGTAAACGCAAGTTCAGTTAATGATGATAACAACAACGAAACCTTTTCGCGAATCTCCATTCCCAAATATAAAGTAGGTAGGTTCATCTCAATTAGACTAATCACCTAGAGGAAGAGCTCTGAAACGGCACTTTTTTCGCGTGTCTGTTCTTTCTCATTATTTCCGCGCGAAATGCCTTAAGAACTCTTGCCTTCTTAGTATGCAATTGGGAAGGACAGCAAGAAAAACTCGAAGCTTAGATCTACAATTAGACCTTCTATTCAGCTTGTATTAGTCTGGTTCATTTAAAAAAATACGACCTTGATCAGACCCTCTCGGAACACGCCACGCGTTCAGCTCCAACTTCTTTTACTTATTCAGTGTTTTTTAAGACAATGTATGAATGGGTTGGGTAGGAGATCCGAACCGGAAATCTGGAATAGAGTGCACGCAACAGTCGGCAGCTTCTCCTTAAAACTCTTCCACATACGCTATCGTTTTACTAACGATTGTGAAAGATACAAAGTCACCCAAATATTTTAAAAATTTGTAACAATCTCCTTCAACAACAAGGTATTTATTATATTTAGATTATGACCCTCCAACACAGGTGTAAAAATTTCCGCGCAATGCACTTTAGAAGGTGTGGGGGAGGGCTGCTTATGCCGACGATTTTCACACTCCAGAGGCCGAATTCATGATTGAGTTTACCCTAGATTATGTGGGTAGTGGGTAGAAATTTGAGCATTTCCTGTGATTCACAATAGTGAAGCGGTTGGTGAAGGGCAGGGTAGAATTTTATCATTCGGCGATTGATAGCTATTATCATCGTCGACTCTAAATTGATAAGCAAATATTCAGTGGTCGACAAGGGTGAGGGGTAAAATTTCATGCGCTACTCAGTATTCATGAAAACCGGTTTAGAGTGAAGGGTAGTGAAAAACTCTACCCGACTCTAGAGATGGGGTAGAGCCTTACAAAACAGAATAGCGTTGCCGGTTTTGCTTTTAATTCCTTTCTTTTCCATGATTTCGTTTTTAGACCCACATCCCATTATATTGAATCAACCAGCGTCCGTCGCCGGCTTCGCCGGCGCCGTACGCTGGACATGCGGGCCACGCCAGGCTTGCCGGCTTCGCCGGCTTCGGGTTTGGCGGGCCACGCTAGGAACGTAGTCCAAACGTAGCTAGGAATGTTTCCTCAGCCAGCGTCCGTCGCCGGCTTCGCCGGCGCCGTACGCTGGACATGCGGGCCACACCAGGCTTGCCAGCTTCGCCGGCTTCGAGTGTGGGGGGCCACGCCAGTTTTGCCGGCACCGTACGTGGACGTGCGGCCCACGCCAGGCTTGCCGGCTTCGGGTATGGCAGGCCACGCTGGGGAACGTAGTCCAAACGTAGCTAGGGATGATTCCTCAGCCAGCGTCCGTCGCCGGCTTCGCCGGCGCCGTACGCTGGACATGCGGGCCAGCCAGGCTTGCCGGCTTCGCCGGCTTCGGGTTTGGCGGACCACGCTAGGAACGTAGCCCAAACATCGTTTGGGATGCTTCCTCAGCCAGCGTCCGTCGTCGGCTTCGCCGGCGCCGTACGCTGGACATGCGGGCCACGCCAGTTTTGCCGGCACCGTACGCTGGACATGCGGGCCACGCCAGGCTTGCCGGCTTCGGGTGTGGCGGGCCACGCTAGGAACGTAGCCCAAACATAGTTTGGGATGCTTCCTCAGCCAGCGTCCGCGCTAGACGTGCCGTACGCTAGACGTGCGCCTCGCCAGGCTGGCCGGCTTCGGGTGTGGCGGGTCACGCTAGGAACGTAGTCCATAGCATGTGCATAGATTGAAACAGAAATGAAAATGGGTGAGGAAAAGGTCAGCGGCAGTGTGAAAATTCAGAAATGCAGACGAAAATGGAGGGTGAAGGTCAATGAACCCGTACCGAGAGCAAACGCACACTGTTCTCTGCTTTGCATCCCTTTGGCAGTCTGTTCATAAACACATTACATGGGATCAACATGCCACCATCGACAGTTCATGCGCCGTCAGCAGTAAACATCCTCGGAAGCGGTGGGCGCAGCGGACGCGGCGGACTTAGCGCGGCGGGCGCAGCTGACGCGGCGGACTTGCGGCGGAAGCGGCGAGCGCGGCTGGCTTGAGCGCGGCGGACGTGGCAAGCTTCAGCGCAGCCGACGCAGCGAACGCAGCGAATGCGGCAGACGCAGCGGACGTAGCGGACGCAGCGTACGCAGTCGACGCAGCGGACTTAGCGAACGCAGCGCACGCGGCGGGCTTCATAGCAGCGTGCGCGGCCGGCTTCACATAAGAGTGCATGTTGCTTCACTTAAGAGTGCATGCTGGCTTCACGTAAGAGTGCACATTGGCTTCACATAAGAGTGCAAACATGTCGTCGGACAGTGACTCATGCCTCTTTCGATTATATATGGTAATGATAACGCCTAAGGCCAAGTGTTTATTATTAACAATTCGAAAATATTGTGCGAAATATCGTCCAATAATAAATACTTAAAGAGTCCTATCTTCCTCGACCCAATCCGCCAGAATAACGTCACCAGCTTTATCATAAGCCTGGCCGATTGCTTCGCTTACCTCAGACGGCAATTCTTTAAACTATCTATCTAATTATCTAATTCCATCTATCATATATAGTATATATGCTTTTACATACTCTTATATATATGTACATATACTACTATATATATATATATATATATATATATATATATATATATATATATATATAATACAAATGCTCCGTCACGCCTATCGGCGTGAATCGCACTTGCGCGCTTCGCGCGATGTTGCAGTATCACTAAGCTGAGGACAATCACACCAAGCTAGATGTTTTACTTGTACAGCTTTTGGCCCGCAGTACGTATAGTGTGTAGTATGATAGGGCGATTTATTGGTTCCTCACTACTGGTCCTCCCCTAGTGAAACGGTCTCCCATTACTGGTACGGGTCTCCGTCAATGATCCCCACTTAGAGGACGACGTCTTCGGCACGCCTTCTGAACTCCCAGACACGTCGGACGACATCTTCGGCACTTCTACCTGAATCCCCAAACACGTTGACCGTAGTCTTTTGCACGTCTTTTGAGTACCAGGTACATCATGCGACGTATTCCGCCGCACGTCTTCTGAATCCCCTGGCACGTAGAAGACGTCTGGGCATTTTCCGCTTTTTTCGCGACCCGTAATTTGATCAATATCGATTGATGGCGATCGATACTTTAGAAACGAACTTCAGATTCGTGTGTAGCGACCGCGACTACCCCAGGGCTGAAGTTTCCAGACAGGTAGAAGACGTCTGGGTATTTTTCGCTATTTTCTTGTCGTAAATTTCCTCCCATTCTCCCCCCCCCCCAAAATTTCTCCCTATTTTATGGCTAATTTCTGCGGCGGCGCTGATCGATGGTATGACTCATCGCCTAGCGCGTTATTATAGAGTATGATACATAAAATTATATATGATTATCAAGCAAAGGGAAGAAAACGCTACGACTCAACAACTGCAAAGTTAGCCCTAAATGCTTTGCAAATTCAATTTTTTTACGCACACCCCTACTGGAATTCAAAAATATTATGCAGGTTGTCGTTCAATAGCGGTGGATTGGGGACGTGCACTGTCGCGACGACACCTTTTCATACTTCCCTTCTCTGCTTATGAATCTTTTTTTAAATCTAGCTAAATCCTAGAGCCGAGGTAAACCAGCTTACGGTGTACCATGAGCTGTACATTGAAGAAATCCGCAACTACGGGGAAGTGCCCTCCCCTAACCTGCAGGCCAGTGTGTTCGTGTTTGTTTCCCTTTTCTAGCCGTGCACTCCTCCGACAAGAGAAGTTCCTATATGTCCATAATAATTGGAAGCTGCTACAACCTCTAAAATATGTAAAATCCGAAACGAAACTTATTCAAATAATTCAAGATCCTCGTTAGATCCCTTCGACATCGATATGATCAGTTCAAAATGCAGGCAGTATCCAATGATATCCAGTGATAGCGCTACCCACTCTTATGAGTACCAAATCTACCCTACACCCATCATCCTTACTAAGCAAGCTTATCAGCGGGAAGTTTTATCCAGTGAGGTTCATTCATGAGCAGCTCCTCATGCAGACGTCAAGGATCCTATTCCACACAAAATTCCTTTGTCTTTGGTTCTGAAGCAACAAAACAATAATAAACTACTCCAACATACGCCTTATGGTGTTAGTCAAAGCGAGTTGTGTTGAAAACACCCTAATTTAGAGAGCAAAATATATATTCTAGCTAGAGAATTAACATACTCTAAGTATATTGCATTATCCTTGTGTGATTGTGAACCAGAGTAATAGACGAAATTCTTTATACTTTTTTATAAGTGCGTAAAGTTTTCTGTGGTTGCTATTATTTTTTTTGGCTAAGAAACGCTGTTTCGCTAAAAGTACACATGTCCCAATACACATGAGCTTCTAAGAAAAATGAGAGTCTTCTAAAATAAACTTCGAACTGAATCAAAATGTTCATCACTGGATGAACCGCTCGACGAATTTTTACGCATGAAATGACTACGCTGATAAGCTGTTCATGAATACCAAACTTACCCTCCACCCGCTATCTCACTGAGTAAACTTTCTCATCCCTAACCTTACCGATAATGAATCCGGCCTCAGGTCCGACTATCATTGAATTTCGGCATCGGTGTTTGTTGTTTGTTGACGTTGATTAGCCACACAAGATTGGTAAACCCGTTTATTGGCCGACGTTTCAGCAAAATCGCCTTCTTCAAGTGCCTATGTAAGACAGAACATTCACAAAGTTGAACGACTAAATCCCTTGACAAAGCCTTACAGGAAATTCGATGAAGTACTACTCAGCAAACCAAAAAGATCAAATGCAAAAACCCCACTTTAGGTGGATTCACAGAAGTGGATGGCTGAAGAGACTACAAGCTAGGTAGTCGGTATTTTAAGTCGTGGCAGTGAATGCTCTCGCACTGACACAGGTCTGACAACGTCCCAAACCTAGGTCAGGCCACAGAGTCCCAAAACCGGGGAAAGTTCGCTGGTGATCGCAAGACATTCCTCTTTCCGGTTAACTTTTAGGTTTTTAATGGATCCTAAACGCCTCCAGTGTCTTCCGCGCAGTGATGTCGGATTCCAGACCCAGATTTTTTACCGAAATTTTGGAATCTTTCTCTGCATGTCTTTCAAATCGATGGGTGCCCATTGGGGCGAAGAGCCGCGACTTGAATTTGCCCTAAAGGGGTTCCTTGATCCGAATATAGAGGGAAACGTATTGATTTTTGCACTGTTTTCTTACTGTGGTTTAAAATTCTGACGGAATATTAAAGCTGGGTTGGACCACAGTTACATACGGGAACATATGATGATATGGTAACATGAGCTGTTTGTATATAGTGCCAAAATTACATTACTGCAGAAGAACCAAAAAAAGAAATTGAGCAACTGGGACATTTACTGATTAGAATATATAATTTTAGCCGCTGTCTTACTAAGGAGTGTGCAGAGATTTGACGAAAAAATTATACTGCTAATGAGATAGTCTCCAAGTTCGACGTTCTTGAAACCTGGGCATTTCCAGTAAATCGCTTTTCTTCTGTGCCAACCAGGTTTGTTATAAAATTATTTATTACGGCCGACGTTTCGACTAGCTCGTCTTTCTCAAGGCCTGAAAGATGCTCGAAACTTCTTCATCCGCGAAGCTACTTATCAACTAGTTCTAGGCAATCCAGGCGAAGAACCTAATTCTAGTGAGCTACCCGATATTCCGTCAGCGCAGGCAGACCGGATCAGCTGGCCACTAGACATTGGATCCGACACCGATTTTCCGGATAATCGGATGATTCGGATAGGCCATTTTTCCAAACCCCGGATCTTCGGATGATTCAGATGAGGGCAATTTCAAAAACCCCGGATCTTCGGATGATTCAGATGAGGGCAATATTAGAAACCGCGGATCTTCGGATGATTCAGATAACGCTATTTTCGGCCGAGCCGGATTTCGGATATCCGATTCGGATACAACCGGATAAGTGATATAATAGGGGCACGCAACCCCTTAAAAACGGAACACATCAGTAACTCCGCGTTTATTTCCTTGGCCAATTGAAGTCACGAGCGCGCAAAGCAGCTTGGAGCGCCTCACCTTGAATTAAGTGTTTATATGCCCTGGTAGCAAGGCACATGAATGCCCAGTTACATTATATCTGGCCTAGCTTAGTTCACCAATGGAGTGGAACACACCAGCGCTACGTAAAAGATGTCGTATTTGGCTGCCTTACGAGGGGAGCACTCCGCAGAGCTATTCTGCGCTTTCAGAACAAACAAAAAACAGCATTAAGACCCCAAAGAGTCAATACCAACTCAATAGTGAGTAGGTAATGCACAGCGAAGTCTTGTAAAGGACGATAATGAAACGATTCCGAAACGCCCCGCATGAAATTTCTCGTGCTCTGAAAAGGGAAGGGTCTGAAGCGTATGTCTGAACGGAGAGAGCGAGTCATCTCACTATATGTATATAGGAATAATCGCCACTTTTCAATTAGTATCAAAATGTGTTTCTTTTTCGATAAGCCCGATGAGTAGAGGACCCTTGAGGTTACAGTGGAATGGCGCCTCACGAGTTCGGGAGTCTTGTACACCCGCAATTCCGCCGGCGGGAAGCGGCTCGTAGCGCAGTAGATAGCGACGTTGCTCCATGAGAGGGAGGTGGAGGGTTCGGCTTTTCTGCGCTGCTGCATCTTTGCATTTCAACTTATTGTTTGTGTTTCCAGATGTATGCCGTGAGAGAAACTTTGTTGCCACTTGCTTATTACTGACCGGTTTTTTAACCAAAACTCAATTGGAAAGCTGTTCAACATAACGATGTATGAACGTTTAACATCAGTGATACACAGACACAAAGTGCATGGAACATAAGCACTGGTCACAATACGAGCAGCGCATAAAGGCTGCTATCTCCTCACAGTTTGCTTCCATATATGGACAAATGAGATCGGCTCCATAGGCGAAATCCAACTGAAGACGTTTCCTTTCCTCTGAAACAAGAGTTCCAGCCGAAAACGTTATCATATGAACACTGCTTGTCAGCCTTTCCACGTCTATCAGTTCATTTTGCGGATCCCAACCTTTTTCTGGTTTTCCACCACTTCCAGCCGTTCGTCTTCGTTAACTTCAAGTTGACGTGCTTCGAAGTCCTTGGGTATGCTAGCCATCCGTTTGGTCAGGTTGGTGTTATTCCCATGAAAGCTGCTTATCTAAAGGTGGACCACACTTCAGCGTGAGCAAGTGGACCACTCGAGCATCGGCGACTTTGTTGATGTTAGGTTTTAGAGAATCTCCAGCAGACCTCTGATTTCCAGATGACAGGCAAAGATGAGAGAAAGAGTGTATTAATGCCGTTTAGATCAAATTCCGGGATCCACAGGCTTTCTCGTTTTAACCACATGACGTCACATCATGGTCTCCCTTGAAAATCTGAGCAGGATGGTTTTACCCGAGGTCATTGGCCGATGTATGGAAACAGAATGAGAGGAGCCTGCAGCATTTATACCCTGCTCATTGTGTCCAGTGCTGCTTTATGCACGTTGTGCCTGTGTATCACTGGTGTTGAATATTTATGCAGTATCATGTTGAGTACCACAGCATACAGCTGGAAAATGCGCAGAAAACATCTGAAAATGGTATAGACGTCAGAATCCCTCAAATCTCAACCAATCATTCAAAAAGCAGGAATGCAGCAGCGCATGAGGATCAAACCCCTGACCTTCCTCCCATGAGGCATCGTCACTACCCATTGTGTTCCGAGCTGCTTGCCGGCAGAGGCATCGCGGTCGTACAAGAACCCAAATTCGTGATGCGTTCAATTGTGACTTCAAGAACCCCCACTCCTTGGGTTTAACGACTTGGCAAAAATGAAACACATTTTATGCTAATTGAGGGGTGGCGATTATTCCTATTTAATAGGATGACTCCCTCTCCCCGTTCAGATATACGCTCTCAGACCCTTCTCTTGTGAGAGAATTCCCTTCAAATGATTGCAAATGTGCCCGAAAAAGTCAGGTTATCAATGGCGCAGAGTTTGCCAGCAAGACGTGCTAACCTCCTATTATCCGATTTTTATCCGATTTTATCCGAATCATTGCTTTTTTCAAAACCCCGGATCTTCGGATGATTCAGATGAGGGGAATTTTGAAAACCCCGGATCTTCGGATGATTCAGATGAGGACAATTTTAGAAACCCCGGATCTTCGGATGAATCAGATGAGGGCAATTTTTGACCGAGCCGGATTTCAGATAATCCGAAACCGGATAAATCCGGCCGGATATCCGAAAATGCATGATTCGGATCCCATCTCTACTGGCCACCATAGAGCAAATGGGAAGCACTGGGGCGGTCAATTATACAGCACCGTGCGCCGGAGGTCAAAAATGCACATAGCAGTATACGCAAACCCCTCACAGCTCGCACAATGGAATAAAATGCAAGAACTCACTTGTAATTGAGATGCACTCGTTTCTTGTTCATGGATGGATTTCCTTCGCGATGTTTTCGAATCCAGAAAGCTTCGAGAGCCTTTCTGGGACCAATTTCGTCCTCATGATACAGTACTGTGCACCTTACGTCAAAGTCAGCACCGAAGTGAGCTTCCCTTCGGTGCTTCCCAAGCGAGGTTACTAAGCTTTGCCTTCTCTTACTAGCAAAGTGTTCTTTAACGCAAATGGCTAACACCCTCCCGGTTTCCCTGACATAGAGATCGCCGCAAGGTAAACATTCGAGCTGGTAGATAACGCCCTTTTGCGCACAGTCTCCTCTCCCTCCGTATGGACAAATCTATGTCTGACTGCGCAGTCAGACATAACACAAGCGCGGTCAAAGAGCCGGTTGCGAACTAGTTGTCATTTGATGTTATCTCTTGGGATGTGATCAGTATAACATCCTCATCCAACCCTACTCGCAATAGTCAATGACGTATAGCCGCCGTGACTCTGTCCGAAACGAACGGAAGTGGGAGACAGAAGTCGTTACTGTACGCGTGCTCACGGTGTCCGTATGGTGCTCGATTTTATCGTACTTCGTACCCATTGAGGGCAGCTATCTGACAAGCTAACATACTTGTGTCCCTTCCACTATGATGGTTCCTGCCAACACACCTTGAAAACCGTGACGGTTCGTTGTTTGTTTGTTTTTGGGTCCTATTTTGTGATCCTGAAGCCGCTCCATGAGTCCCAAGTCAGTTGGGACTCACATGACATTTGGTGGCATGCCCTCCCCCACCCGACCAGGAGAGTCCTTGAAGTATTCTACATCGGCCTCAGTAGTATGAAACGTATCAAAATACCAGGTGATCGACCAGTGAAAAAAGCCCAGTGAAGCAGTATGTGCCTTGGTTTTGTTGTCGATAAAAAGGTCGATTATCGCTCCAAATATTGGCGCCTCCTGCCACCGCGCCAATGTTGCACATTATTCAGATCAATTCCTCCCGCGAGTGAATCGTACAAATAACCTTAAACTTTTATATTACAAATCATAGTATGCATATTGAAAAGGACAACCGGAAAATTAAGAGCGTTGCTCTGGATACAGGAATTAACAAGGACGAACCGCAGCTCTGGAAGGTCTGTCGCTCAACTAGTCCAACTGAGTAAAAAAGCTAAAAGTTTTTGCTGAATAGTAGGCTTCAAGCGAAGTGTCTAGCACTAAAAGTGGAGAACTGATAGGAGGAACTGTACATGCAGTAATGGAGAATGGCGTAAACACGGAAGGAATCAAGAAGAGAATTGGCACAATGCGAAAACATAAAATGAGGCGACGTCATATCTACATAACATTTGTGGTTTTTAAAACAAAGCTGGTTGAAGAATTGTTCAAAAACTGGAACCTTGGCAGTTGATATCAGCACTGCTGTGGCCTTGTTTCCCTCACCGATATACATCTTAGGATTTTTTTTTGATGCTGACCTTAATGAAGGCGCATGGGTCAATACTCCTTCAATCATCTCTACAATATCTCCTCGTAGCACAGTGCATGGCGCATATCAAACAGACATTGACGCCGCCCTTCATTCTCATGTTTGTCCAGAAAGTCAGCACTTGGAGTTTTTCTTTATATTCCACCAATCATACGATGTCGTATCGCATAAGGCGAAATTCTCTGGATGTTTGCATCTGGGGCCGGATTCATCAACGACTTACCTGCGGGTAAGTTCAAGATTTACCCCCCCCCCCCCCGCCCACTTACGCGCGATTCATCAACGCGCGGCGGGAAAACCCGAGGTAAGTGTCGAGGTAAATGCTACCTCGTCAGCACATACGTACCAACTCACCGATCCCAAAGGAATGGAAAGCATGGTTGGCCTGGGCGGAGAATCCAAAACAGGAACCTGATATGGGTTGCACGTGACAGCCGGCACCTTCTCCGACTGCCCTACACTCGACCTTTAAGAGAATTCTGATATGGCCCTTGACTCGGAAGCATCAGAATTTTTTTAGCATTTCTCTTTCTTTTTTTCAGAATGGCAATGAATAGCATTAATCAACCCCTTTTGGTTCGCGCAAGAAATTCTACTTCCTCGATATATCGAAAAGGCAACTTTGGCGTATTTGGCCGATACTACGATTTGCAGCGGTCAAACTGAGGGTGCTTCATCCTCCACAGACAATTCTGGTACCAATTCGCGAACTACAGAGGTTCTTGACTCCTGTGCCTTTCCTACTATATAGAAAGAATAGGCAAGTTTCGAGCTACCAAAAGTTTTTCCTCGAATCGAAATTCGATGAAGAGAACAAGGGCAGGACTGAGAAACGAGATGTTTCAACCTGCGAAGTACCTAATAACCTTAGAGCAATAGCTTACTTTATGCCTGTGCCTTCATTCGTTTAATATACAAGAAAACTATTTCGGTTCTAGTCGTTAATGTGACCTACACGAGTATGGCATGAACATGTCTACCAATCACAATCAATAAGTCTACTAATCACAATCAATAACAGCACCGAATTCGCTCCGGATGGGACGCCCATTACATGTGGCCATATAGGCCACGTTAAGGACTAGCGATAAAATTCCTTTCTACATCACACAGTATTTAAACGAGTGATACACTATCCGGTAGATGGCAATATATCAGTTATGACGATGAAGACCGGCAGGATTAACTGGTCTGCCGATTATCCGCCGCCTTGCGAAATCTCGCAATGGCTGCAAAAGTCCAGACGATTGCGGTTTCGCCTTGATGTAGCCTGAAATTTGGAGGCTTTTCTTTCACGACAAGTTTTACTTTCTGAAACTAATCTCTAGGATGTAGCAGTTTTCGTAACTTTTTAACTTCTAATGATCAGAATAACTTCGTTTATGGCCAAGCATTTCAGAAGCTGTTACGCCTGAACTATTGGAGTATCGCTGCTATTAAATCCCGCTAGTAGCGATCCTTATGTTGAGAACAATGAAACAGTTAGAGCTCTCGAATTGTCGGATGGCATTTTGGCGCCACTCTGGGACCCGGAAAGAATTCTGGTCGGAAAACAATCCAGGAAACACGATGAAATTACGCTGTGAAAGCTAGATGTATGGAGGCTACACGTAATCAAAAACAATATCTAACTCCGAGTCCATATTTTTTGTGCAAAAGAATTTAGCGATGTGTTATTTGAATTGCCAGTCGGAAGGGTGGTAGCACTCAGCTTACCAGGGCAGGGTACAGTGCCTTTTTTCGTGATTTCCTTTTAGATTTAGTTCACCGTAAAGATAGGGAACAGCGTTTCTCAATCCCTTTTGGAATGCGTCACACATACTGCACATGTGTAAGATCGGTGTTCCGATGGATAATTGCCACTCGCGGATTCATCCATTATAATATCAAACTTGGGTAATTAAACGTTTATTGAAATAAATAGAATTAGTCGTAAATCTATGTATAAAATTGTTTAAATGTTTATTGTGTCATCCTTTATTGAAATTAAAATTGTCTTTTTTATATAGCTCTTCAACAACATGAAATACAGCGACACAAGGCTCATCAGTGAAGAAGGTAACTTATTGATTTAGTTGCTAGAATTGTATTGGGCTAAATATTTTTTGATTTTTAATGTGTTTTAACTTGTACTAGCTACTAAATATTACAATTGAAAAATACAGGTAACACTTATGTTTTAATACAATTGTACTACATTATAGAACCGCTAGCATATTGTTACTAACTATAAACCTAAAATGATTTATATATGTACACACATGTGCACATACATAGACAAATACTGACATATATGCATTTTTTAAATTTATTTATTTATTTATTTATATTTTTTTATAAATTTAGTTTTACTTTTTATTTATAATTAACTTTGTTTTTGATATTTTAAATTTCTTATTGGCTTTGATTTTTTAAATTATGTTTTTATTAATTTTTAATATTTTTAGTAATTTAATGTCCTCCCCATTTTTTATTTATTTTTAATCTATTTATTTATTTATTAGTGTATTAAAAATTATTATACAACGTATGTATTTCAATTTAGAAACTTACCGGTCATTTCAAGAGGTAATAGTAAAATGAAACTGACAATATTTACGTAAAAAATATATCAAATATATCAAAAGTCAGTGAATAATAAGGACAGGCACGAAAACGAAGATAAATCGACCAATGATGAGGAAGTGAATAAATAATCTCAAGCACCTCAATGCGCCACGGATCTCCCTCGATAGAGAGCCTTCGGGCTCTCTTGTTAAGAGGGATCTCGGGCCGCTTGTCGCAGGGCCACGTGGCGCGTCCCCGGGTGGTGGATAGGGGAATTAAACGCGAACCAAATGCGACCGTGTACTGCCCAGAGACGCAGGTGGGATGCAGGGGATGGACTCCTTGCTCCTGCTGTGTCGGGTCGATGCGTTCCTTGTGCGTGGGAGCGGCATGTTCGTGCACAGTGTGCGTGGATGTGTCCGTGACTGTGCGGATTGTAACTGTGTCGGCTCGGCCAAAAGCTTGCACTCGGTAGACTGGGAGTACATGTAAGGCGATTCGAGGCCGCCTTAAGTCTCGCCCCGTCCCTTCGGGCAGTCTGGCTGGCTGCCCGGAGTACCCCGCCCGCACGACAGAGCCTGACTAGCTACCCGTGTTGTATTCCAGTCAAACACAGCAGCACTAAAGGGCCTCATTCCCCTGACCCCGAAAGAGCCCCCATTTCTGCAGCGATGGGAAGGACGAGTACGGAGAGGCTGCTAAAATCTCAGGGCCTAACCAGGCTGCGCAAACTGAGAAGGACTAGGATGACGATCTGTACTTACAACGCCCGCACGCTTGCGTCCGAAGCATCCGTCGAGGACCTGATGATGCAAGCCAGGAAGATCAAGTACGACGTCATCGGACTGACCGAGACGAGAAGACACCACCCCCTACACGCCGCCTACGACTCCGGAGAAGAACTGTTCCTCGGAACATGCGACAGCAGGGGAGTAGGCGGCGTTGGTGTCCTCGTCAACACGCACTTGGCCATGAACATCGATTCGTACGAGTCTCTGACTAGCCGAATCGGACGTCTGCGACTGAAGCGATGTGGCTCCGTGCCAGCCTTGACTGTGTTCGTCGCCTATGCCCCAACATCCGACTACGACGACGAAGACGTCGAGGCCTTCTACGTGGAGCTGGAGAAGTTCTATAAGGAAGATCACACCTTCTACAAGATGATCGTCGGCGACTTCAACGCCAAGATCGGGCCACGAAGGTCGCCGGAAGAACTTCACATCGGAACCCACGGTTTGGAGTGGAACGAGCAAGGTGAAAGGCTGTCTGAGTTTATCATGTCGACCAAGACCATCCATGGAAACTCGCAGTTCCAGAAGCCTCCCTCCCTACGATGGACCTGGGAATCCCCCGGTGGCCAGTTCCACAACGAGATCGACCACATCATCTTCAATCGCAAGTATTGCCTGACCGATGTCTCCGTTGTCCCCAAGTTCTACACGGGATCGGGCCACCGCCTCCTTCGCGCGAGGTTCCGCTTTTCGCGTCAAGGAGAGAAGGCCGCGAAGTTCAAGAAGAGGAATCCCAGAACGACCATCAACTGGGATCTCTACACCTCTCTTGTCGGCCTTTGGGAAGATGCCGTCATGGACAACGTCGACGAAGAATACGATCGCTTCGTGCACCATCTCCACGATAGTGCTAAGGGAGCCGAGAGCTTGAAGACCACCAAGAGACGCCTGTCTCCGGAAACTCTCGAGCTGATACGCCAGCGTGGAGCAGCACGAGCGTCAGGCAACTACCAACTGACGTCCGAGCTTGCAAAGCAATGCAGAGCGGCGATAAAGGAAGATCTCAAGGAGAGAAGGGCGGAAGTGTTGGCTGAAGCAGCAGAGGCAGGGCTGAGCATTCGCAATGCACGCCGGAACTTCGCCAACTTCAAGATCAAGATGACCGCTCTCCGACGTCCTGACGGAACCATCACCTCTTCCAGAAGGACCATGGAGAAAGTCATCCACGACTTCTACTCCGATCTCTTCGATTGCCACGTCCACCTGCCCCCATGCCATCTTCCGCAGGATGGATACGTCGTTCCCTCTGTTCTCCCTTCCGAGATCCGACACGCCATCTCGTCGGTGAAGAAACGTACAGCACCCGGTTCTGACAGGATCAGAGCTGAACACCTGAAGAACCTCCCGCCAGCGCTCATCAACACCCTGGCGCGGCTCTTCACACGCTACCTGTCCGAATGCAAGGTTCCATCTCAGTGGAAGACCAGCAAGACCGTTTTGCTGTACAAGAAGGGAGACGTGCACGACATTGGCAACTATCGCCCGATCTGCCTGTTGTCCGTAGTCTACAAGCTGTTCACTCGAGTCATCCTGAATAGGATTAGTAGAACGCTGGACGAAGGACAGCCATGCGAACAAGCAGGATTTCGGAGAGGATTCAGCACGATCGACCACATACACACCATTACGAAGCTCATCGAAGTGTCGCGAGAGTACAAGCTGCCGCTGTGCCTTACGTTCATTGACCTGAAGAAGGCATTCGACTCCGTCGAGACTGAAGCGGTCATGGAAGCCCTACTCACCCAGGGCGTTCCTACTCAGTACATCAGAGTCCTTCGAGAGCTGTACAGTGGATTCACGACCAAGATCTCACCATTCTACAACGACGTCGTCGTCGACGTGAAGAGAGGGGTTCGGCAAGGGGATACCATATCCCCGAAGCTCTTCAGCGCCACTCTCGAAAACGTCATGCGCGAACTAGAATGGGAAGACATGGGAGTGAAGGTCGACGGCCGGCAACTGCACCATCTTCGCTTCGCTGACGACATCGTGCTCATAACCCCGAGCATCAGTCAGGCGGAACGAATGCTGGCCGACTTCGATCGTGTATGTGGAAGCGTTGGACTGCAGCTGAATCTTACGAAGACGATGTTCATGAAGAACGGATGGGTTTCTGATGCCCCATTCTCGCTCAACGGAACGAACATCTCCGAATGCTCCAGCTATGTGTATCTGGGTCGCGAAGTCAACATGACCAACGACCTAGCACCAGAGCTGAGCAGAAGGAAACGAGCGGCTTGGGGAGCTTTCAAGAGCGTCGAAGAAGTCGTGAAGAAAACGAAGAACGTCCGACTCCGTGCCCACCTATTCGACTCCACTGTTCTTCCTGCCCTAACATACGCCTCAGAGACCTGGGCTATACGAAAGCAGGATGAACACGCGATCAGCGTCGCGCAGCGTGGAATCGAGAGGACGATGCTCGGAGTGACACGACTCACGCAAGTGAGAGAAGGCCTCCGGAGTTCCGAGCTTCGCCGACGTTCGAAGATCAGAGACGCTGTCGCGTGGGCCAAGTCGTCGAAAATTAGGTGGGCCGGCCACGTAATGCGATTCGCAGACACCCGCTGGACGAGAGCCGTCACCGACTGGATTCCGCGGGATGTCAAGAGAACACCAGGACGCCCACCAACGCGTTGGTCGGACTTCTTCGTGAAAGCCCTGAACGACCGATATGACGCTCTTCGTGTCCCTCGAGCGAGGAGGATCCATTGGACCACTCTGGCACGCGACAGGGACGAATGGAGACGCTGCTGGCGCCCGCTCGAGCAAGTCGATGATCAACGGGACGACAGGTGACAGGTGACCTCAATGCGCACTTGCGACTCTTGCACCTTCCTCTCCTGTAATACCTAAATGCCACGAAAAGAGGAAAGCTCACAAAAGTGAAGGTAAAGAAAAAAATAGGGCGAGCACAAAGCTCGAAGCATCGTGCGGTGCCGAGCAGGCGTGATATATACACTGTTGCAGCCGCCGTCTCACACATTCTTTCTTGCCCGCGTCAGCATCTCAAGCCTGTGGGAAACAGAGCAGATTCTTGTGTGATAAAATGTGTTCTAGAACAAGCAAAAAGAAGCCTAAGTGCTACGTGGTCGTCGATCATTTCCAGTTCGTTTCACAACTCGCCGTGCTCCATTTCTAATCCGTTAGTTGCTCAGTGAGTTGCACAAGTCTGTGATGGTTAATTGAATTGCAGTAGTTGCACTACTTTCTTCTCCTCATCGGTCACTTTCATGAAATGTATACAGACAGAAGCGACACTTAACCCTTCCCAACGGATCTCTTTACAGAATCGTTTCCGAGCACGTGTCAATGTAGGGTTTTTCTTTTGCAAAGCTAAATTCGTATCTGAGAAATTGCTCCGCTGCTCTCATTGTCGCTTTCTGACTGAACTTACGCTTTGTAAGGTATTGTAAGTTCTCCACTTCGATCTGCTGTTCAGCCATTCGCTTTCTTACTTATTCTCTGTGTTTCCCTGCATGATCAACCTCATCCTCTCCAAAGTCTTGCGACTTCTGATCGTCTCCTTCTTTGTACAAGTTTGGCAAGTCCTTTTCGGCTTCAATGCCTGAGTGCACCTCCGGACGTTGCCCTTTTCCAGCTGCTTCTGGTTGGACTGCACCATTTTTGTTCTTGTCAGGTTTCTGCACCTCCACTGGCCTCCAGCGTTATTGACAATTGCTTAATCTCGTCACCTGCTTGTTCACCTGCTTCTGGTGTTTTAGGCACCTTTTGGCGAGGTCCTCTCTGAGTTCGTATATCAAACTCCTCGACTCCTTCAAGTGGTCCCTCGTGACTTTCGGTTCGATCTGCAACTCGGCTTCTCTTACTTCAGCTGCTATTCTATGACCATGTAAGAAAGGAATTCAAGCTCTCTACAAACGAAGTCAGCGATGAAGGAGGGCTCTCACATGACTCCTTTTTCCGCTTCTTTGTGGAAGCGTCCTCTGACACGTAGCTTGCAAAAACGATTAGTCCGTAGAGCTCATGAGTCATCCACAGACCTTCCCATCAAGGAGATCGCTTGCAAATGCACCATCTCCACTCGACACTTGAGTGTTGCCTCCCTCCTTGCGAAAAGTTGAGGTTTAGCCCCCGCAGCTTAGTGAAACAATTTTCAGAAGAGACAGTGAACAACCAGTCTCACAATATATCAGATTTTCGAATAAAGATCCTTCTCTAAAGGGAATCCTGAAGAACGTTCCACGCATGCACGTTTGCGCTGTATCTCGTTTATCAGCTCCTGCTCCCCAGCCTTTCGTTTCTGTGTTGGTGTCATTTTCCATGCATGAATCAAATGCTCTCGATGAGTAAAATGCAATCTGTACAATAAATCAGTGCTCTTCTTATGCCCTTAGACTTTACAAAAATTTTACATCGACTTTGGTAGCTTTTTTTTGGGAAGAGAGCACCGACAACCTTGAAGGGAAGGCATGCTCCAGACGTAAACGCACTCCATGCACATGCAAAGATATTTGTCAATACATAAATACACCTCTCAGAAGAGTTGTTGTGGTTCTGCTGCACATACCGCATGATTCCTTCATGGAAACTGTGCACGTACTTCAAAATAGCTGTGAGCTCGAAGTGATTCGTCGTCGTTCCATATCTAACCAAGCACTGGACACGAATCCGAGCTGAGTTGAATAGGAAGTTGAGCGGAGAAACTTTTCAGACGGCGTACATTGCACGGTAAAATTAATTCCATCGATTTCTGTTGCCACTGCCTGTATAGCTGATTTGCAGATTATTTTAGGAAATGCGTCTTTGCTGCAGTTTTAGCAACCTTTTATGTGAGGGCTGTCCACTGTGCACATGTCATCTGTGACTTCGATGACGGAGTCGTCAATGATATCATTCATGTTCACAATGACTTCAGCTAATGTCTTGACGTACTTTGGCTACAATTCCATAGTGCGGATGATTCGCGAGTCGAACCTGTTGATAGTTCATAGAATGAACGTTGCTATTTTTAGGGAGGCTGCTTTGAAAAGAAGAAGGAAAGAAGATCTAATTGCTTTCTGAATTTGGAGTTGAACTTGCAGTTTGGAGTTTCCAACTTGTTCACTCGACGACAAATACAGTACCGCGCATGTCTTTTGGTCAAATCCCGAAAAAGCCGTTTTGGAGCGTTCCAAAGCGGCTTTTTAAAATAACTTTCTTCAAAATCAAGCGCTTGTGAAAAGAAACATATATTTGAGCTCAGCAGGCCAAGCTCTATCTTCTGACGTATAAATCAATGGAGCTGAACAATGCATATAGGCCGGACATAATCAATCGAGTGGGCGCGAGAGCCTGTAGAGTGACAGTTTGGGGAATTTTATTGAAATTCCCAGCCGCCCTACTCAGAATTTGCCTTAAGACTGTCCAGCTTGCCTTTGGAGTGCGCCGTGAACAATGCATATAGAATCGAACATCAATCGAGTGGGCGCGACCACTCGCAGAGTGAGGTCGAATGGGCGTGAGAACCTGTAGAGTGACCGTTTGAAAAGTTTTATCGAAATTTCCAGCCGTTCTACTTAGGAAATGCTTCTAGCCTGTCCAGCTTGCCTTTGGGGTGCGCCGTAAACAATGCATATAGAATCGAACCTATCAATCGAGTGGGCGCAAGAGCCTGTAGAGTGACCGTTTCGGGAGTTTTATCGAAATTCCCAGTCGTTCTACTTAGGAAATGCTCCTAGCCTGTCTAGCTTGCCTTTTGAGTGCGCCGTAAACAATGCATACAGAATCGAACCTATCAATCGAGTAGGCGCAACCACTCGCAAATTGCACGCGCGAGTATGTTCGGAGCGCAATAACTCTGTAGAGATCGAATCATTCCGACTGCGGCTCGTAGATTTTGTAGGCAGTAGCAATCCTTAGTAGTCCGCGAAAGTGCAGCGTTATAGCTTCTAAACAAGCGAAATTATAGCGGCGCGAAAATGCAGGTTTGCCGTGTGTGACACGATTTTTTCCGACTTCAGTCGACCCCTGCAGGAAGACGCGGCGTGCTAACGGCATGCAAACGCGTATGCTAGCACAACACTGAAGGCACTTTACGACGACATGCTCAACTCCTCAACTGCCTGAACTGCCTTGGCCTCATCTGCCAGTTTAGAGCGGCGTAAGATAGCGGTTAGAGTTTCTTGCGCTCTTACTCACCCACATTTGATTTTTTGACACTCGCAATAACACCGTTAGCTTCAGCACGAAAAGCTCTATCGAATGGTGTCATTCTCGCCCAATTCTGGAAAGAGCGATTTTTTGACAATTTCCCATCGAGGACGTGGGCCGAGCCTGCGCGGACGATGACGTCATAGAAAATCGATTTTTTCGAAATTGGCCAAGTTTTCTCGTTCAAAATCATCCAGTGGCTATTTTGTGCGCTGATTACGAATCCGACGTCCGTTTTTGAAAATTTCGCCGATTTCGGTAGGTTACCTGCCGTTTGAGGGTGGTCGGGTCGGGATCACCCATCACCCTCAGTCATCAGTATGGGTGTCTTTTCCCATAATCAGCCAAATGGACTTCTTCATCGTGTTAGACACCCCGAATAACCCTTGCCCTTAGATGAAGTTTGAGCAAAATCGGTGACCCTGACACGACCACCCTCAGTTATCCAGAAGAAAATCCAAAACTTAACGAAATCGGCGAATTTTTCAAAAACGGACGTCGGATTCGCAATCAGCGCACAACATAGCCCCCAGATGCCAATTTCGAAAATATCGATTTTCTATGACGTCATCGTCCCCGCGCAGACTCGGTCCACGACCTCGATGGGAAATTGTCAAAAAATCGCTTTTTCCAGAATTGGTCGGGAATGACACCATTCGATAGAGCTTTTCGTGTTGAAACTAATGGTGTTATTACGAGTGTCGAGAACTCAAACATGGGCGAGTAAGGGCGCAGGAAACCTCAGCGCTAAGTCCACGGCCCTAAAATGGCAGCTGGGGCTAAGGCGGTTTAGGCAGCTGAGGACTTATGAGCATGTCATCGTAAAGTACCTTAAGCGTTCTGCTCGCTCATGCTTTTGTAGGCCGGTATCTCTCCGCGTCTTCCCGCGGGGGTCGACTGAAATTGGAAGAAATCGTGTCACACAAGGCTAACCTGCATTTTCGCAGCGCCGTAACTTAGTCCAATCCTAAGCCACTTCGCTCTGTTTCAGCGCACTATTAGAACATTTTACTGCCTACAAAAGCCACAAGCTGCAACCGGAAAGGTTCACACATGACAGAGTTATCGCGCTCAGAACACGGCCGCGCGTGCAATGCAATACAACAACGGTCCATGTTCTCCTCGCTCTTACTCGCCCAGATTACAGTTTTCCTTACTCGCAATAACACCATTCAATTCAGCATGAAAAGCTGGATCGAATGGTGTCTAGCATTGCCCAATTGTAAGATATCGACGTCATCGTCCGCGCAGGCTCGGCCCACGTCCTCCATGGGAAATCGTCGAAAAATCCATTTTTCTGTAATTGGTCGACAGTGACACCATTCGATAGAACTTTTCGTGCTAAAGAAAACGGTGCCATTGCGAGAATCTAGAGCTCAAATCTGGGTGAGTAAGAGCGCAAGAAACTCTAACCGCTATCCTACGCCGCTCTAAACTGGCAGATGAGGCCAAGGCAGTTCAGGCAGTTGAGGAGTTGAGCATGTCGTCGTAAAGTGCCTTCAGAGTTCTGCTAGCGTACGCGTTTGCATGTCGTTAGCACGCCGCGTCTTCCTGCAGGGGTCGACTGAAGTCGGAAAAAATCGTGTCCACACGGCAAAGCTGCATTTTCGCGCCGCTATAATTTCGCTTGTTTAGAAGCTATAACGCTGCACTTTCGCGTACTACTAAGGCTTGCTACTACCTACAAAATCCACGAGTCGCAGTCGGAATGATTCGATCTCTACAGAGTTATTGCGCTCCGAACACACTCGCGCGTGCAATTTGCGAGTGGTCGCGCCGACTCGATTGATAGGTTCGGTTCTATAAGCATTGTTTACGGCGCACTCCAAAAGCAAGCTGGACAGGCTAGAAGCATTTCCTAAGTAGAACGACTGGAAAATTGGATAAAACCCCCGAAACGGTCACTCTATAAGTTCTCGCGCCCACTCGTCCTCACTCTGCGAGTGGTCGCGCCGACTCGATTGATAGGATCGATTCTGTATGCATTGTTTACGGCGCACTCCAAAGGCGAGCTGGACTGTCCTACGGCAATTTCTGAGAAGAACGGCTGGGAATTTCCGATAAAACTCCCGAAACGGTCACTCTAAAGGCTCTCGCGCTCAATCGATTGATAGGTTCGGTTCTATATGCATTGTTCACGGCGCACTCTAAAAGCAAGCTGGACAGGCTAGAAGCATTTCCTAAGTAGAACGGCTGGGAATTTCAATAAAATTCCCCAAACTGTCACTCTACAGGCTCTCGCGCCCACTCGATTGATTATGTCCGGCCTATATGCATTGTTCAGCTCCATTGATTTATACGTCAGAAGATAGAGCTTGGCCTGCTGAGCTCAAATATATGTTTCTTTTCACAAGCGCTTGATTTTGAAGAAAGTTATTTAAAAAAGCCGCTTTGGAACGCTCAAAAGCGGCTTTTTCGGGAATTGACCAAAAGACATGCGCGGTACTGTATGTAGAATCCCTTTCGTCCTCCTCAAAAAACCCGAATGGTAGCGTTATGTCAACGTCTCGTTGGAGGAATTCGATGGGACGAAGGGGTAGCAGCCCGTCCTCGATATTGTCTTCCTGGTACGTAAGAGGACCGCTATTGATGCATTCCTCGATCACAACTAAGAGCGTATACAGTTGTTCCCTTGTGAGAATGCGATTTCCAACAGAATTGAATAGTGCATGCTTCACTGAATTGATGAGTTCTCTTTCAAACGACTGTTGATGATTTGCCTTCTAAGAATAGAGGTAGGCGCATTGTCACAAGTAGCCGTTTGTGGCTTTCCACGACAAGCAACGAACCGTTGGAAGGTATTGAGATGGCGTTGAATGTGGAGTGGCTGAGGCCCATAGCGATTCTGAGGATGAGGTGATCCTTGAGACCTCGCGCTATGACAGCCTCGAAAGCTTTGTTGTTGATTAAGACGTGACGCTAATAGTCAACTGTTAAGGTTAATGATTTTGATGGAGGTCCGCATGTGTCGCCTAGGATGAGTCTTGATTGAGGATCGATAAACTTAGATACAGTTATCCCATAAACTCGTACCACTTTAAGTTTCGAGAGATGTTTGTCTGGCAACACCTCTATTTCCTGCACGTGCGTGGCAGAACGCCCAATTACTCCACCGATGACAGGCTTGATAACATTTGGCCTGTCGATATATTTTTCTAAAATGGGACACATATCTATCTACCCCTGATTGACCAACTGCGTAGAGTGACCGAACTTGTCGCATCAGTGAATCTGCGAAGTGCATCTGGGCTAGTGCATGCTGATGATTTTTCCCTACGTGCCTCTCAGTTAGCGTTATTCTTTTGGTATGCTGCGTAAATTGAAAGTCTTTGAAGTGAATACTTCGTCAAATGGGGTTATTGCCGAGCATGCATTCCGCAGGAAGTAGCAGACGGCTTGCGAGTAATATAGAACTCGCTTGCAGTCGAGGGGCATATGACGAATGCTCTCCTTTTTTGGCCTTTTTTGGTATGTAAATATGACACTTTTTAGGTAATTCATTTCTACGATCTTTTTACGGTCAACAGCTGGCAGCTCTCCTGTTATTTGCGAAAGCGTCCCTGCTTGTAAAGAGCAGATTACGAATTACACATCACAAGTGGTCTGCTCTCCGTTTATGTGAAGTTGAGGGATGTGTCAAAGACTTCGGCTTTTATGAGGACTTTTTCAACGGTTTTTCTGATCATCTTGTGTTTGGCAGGCAGTGCTGTCTTCCCACAATCGATCGGCTCATTTTTAGCGACATTAAAGAATGTGTGGACGTATAGGTTTTCCTCGAAGGTGCTGCGTTTCAATCCGAATAACAGCCAGCGGAGTTCATTTCTTCGAGATAAGTTATTTCCGATGTTACCGCTGAGGTGAACAGGCCTTTGCTTTGGAGTTAGGTCGTTATAACGGGCAATCAATCAAAGAGTTCTCGTTGATCCTTAAGCTTGGGACCCTTTGCAATCCAACTCTCCAGCAGCTCATGCAAAGACGTATTATTTGAGTGTTGCCATATTTCTCCTTCAAGTATTTGACAACTGTATTGTAAGTGGAAAAAGTGAATAAAAAGCGTGCAACTGAAGAATCGGCTCCGCCTTTCAATTCACTGAGAATGTAGTTATATTTTTGCAGCTCTAGAATGGGCAATAAATGCACTGTGGCGTCAAACGATTGCCAAAAAATTGTCCCATTGCCAATTTTTGCAACAGAATTCCGTTATAGGTGTTTCTGGCAACCAAATGCGCATTGAAGAAGCTTTCAAGCATTCGTGAGCTGCATTAGCTCCGCGTCTTCATCTAACAAACGTTGCTTGTTAATCTGTATCCTTAGAAGCACATTTCCTCCCTAAAAATAGTTTCCTCTGCCCCTGTATGTGTTCGATTATCTTCTTCTTATCATTCCCTTTAAGGTCTTCCACGAGTTTGTCAACGGCCTTGGTGAAGGCATTTAAAGCTTTCTCGTATGCTCCTTGCCGTGATTTTATTTACATCTAAGCATTTTTCAGTTGAGCAAGAGGAGCGTTATTTTAGCACTTTGGAAATAGTTTTCCAGAAGTGGTTTTCTTGCACTGAGTGTTGGTGCCATCCGCAATACAAATCAATCTGTACGAAATCGATGTTTGACTTGGCCTTACTAGATCGCGAGCACTGTCGCGAACCGCGAGTATCGCTCCCTTCAATTCTGCCGCGGGCGCCCGTAGCCTCAAAGCTTCCCTCCGTAAGGCATGTGCTGCCTGGCCTGCCGCCGCGGTCTGCTCAAAATAAGCTCCGCCCGTAGCCCCCCGCGGCTATAAAAGCCGCGCGGTTCGGCGCCGGAGGCAGTCTTTCTTCCGTCCTTCGTCTCGACCGGTCGGTCCTTCGGCCGCGTGCTGCCAGCCTCCGGCACTGGGCACGGCCGGTCCGATCGATGCGCGTCATCGATCGTGATCCGCGCCTCGAGCACCGCTCTGCCGCGGGCAGCGCGCGTCGCCCTTTCGCAGTGTCGTCAGAGTCCAAAACCACCCCGGAGGAAGCTGAGGGGCCCTACCACACCTCACGACATCCCATTGCTGAGGGCACGGCTGTCGTTCACCTGCCCCATTGGAAGGGCCCACTCCAGAGAGACGCTCGTTCCGTCCATCGGTCGCTGGAGCGGACAAGTGAGTCCTAGTTTCATTACAGCACCGTTTCGACCCCATATGTTATTTTGTAGTGTTCTATATTCTTATGTATTCTGTTAGTAAACGGCTATATATTACAAACATGTAATGGTACATCTGTTGGGCACCGGGTAGGAGGTGCATGGTTGGTCCCTCGGTGCGGTTGACTTGGCCGCGCGTGTTCGCACAGGACGCCGCGCGTATCGATCGGCCGGCGTCCTGATAGCGGCGCACCGGCTCCAGCGGGAGTGCGAACCTCGCGCCCGCGGGCGGGCTCCGCCCTGTGGCCGTAGCGCCCCGGCGCCGGCTCACGGCGGGCTACGCTCACCGGCGCGGGTGAGCTCCGCCCCCCGCTCAGCCGGTCGACAGTAATACTGGCACAAATCCATCCAAGTCTCCCGCAGGGTAACAGTTAACATTACGGTCCCGGGTTTCCACTACATGCCTGTACGAGGATGCCGTGAATGGGCTCCGCCCACTTGGCCGAGCGGGGCGCCCACGCTGCGCCCCCGCCGACGGGGTGCGAGATGGGTCTGGAGCTTGGGGTTGCCCACGCTACCTAGGCGGAGGCTGTGGAGGCTTAGCAGTCGACGGCTGCCATGGGGCAGTCGGTTGGGACCAGTCAAGTGGCACCGCTTCACCTGCACTGGGGCTACCGATTCGCAACAAGCACCGTTAAGGGTTTGTAGGAGGGAGAAGAATATATAAACGATTTTCCAATAAGTTGAAATACACCAAACACTCATAAGACAACATTTAAAGCGCTGAGCATGCACTGCAAGGTTTTTCACCTAAACCATGAGAAGGATCATGAATCGCTCCCTATTGTGGTGATTGAAACGCGACCTGCTTCGAACGCGCTCTCAGATCGGCTGCCGTTGAACCACGTACGATTGGAGACCGGATTCGTTAACGACTCACTTAACTTTAGCGGAGAATTGTAAGCGAAAAGCTTAGATGACGCGGCTTATCAAGCGATAAGGTGAGCGATAAACAGCGTTATCTGAGCTTTCTGCTTAAAATTCTCAGTTAAAGTTGAAGAATCCGCTCCCGAGATTCCAATGGATAATTGCCACGCGAACGTATTCGTTACTACCTCAAAGTTATGTAATTAAATTTATTAAAATAAAGTAAGTGATTAATAAAAAACAAAAAACAGAAATAAATCGTCCATTGATGAGAAAATAAGTGATTAATCTCAGCTAAAATACCCAAATGCCATGGAAAAAAGAAACGTAACAAAAGGGAAAATAAAGGAGAAAATAACCGAGCAACAAAGCTTAAGGCACCGTGCACTGCCAAGCAGGAGTGGTAGTGATACGTGACGTGACGCATTCGCAGCCTCCACCTCACACATTCTTGCATTGTTAGCGTCAACATCTCAAGCCTACGTAAAAACGTCAAATTCTGAGAAAATGTGTTCTAGAACAGGAATTATCCTGCAAATGATTGCAAAAAGACTTTGAGTGCACTAAGATGATTGAGAGAAGCAGCATTGTATTGGGATAGCTCGCAATTGTATATTTTACCCGTAACCGTCACTACCTATATACAAAAGAGTCTGTCCGTGGAGTGGTTTAACCTAAGTGAGGACCGCCGCATCATCCACAGCGAGGGCGGTCGATGATCTAACCTGAATGAGGTACGCCTCGTCATCTACAGCGCGGGCAAAATTTGCTATTGAACGTGGGATGTTGCTGCAGCAAGGGAAACGCAGCCGTTTACTGCTTAACACAACAGCATCTACGCGCGTTTCTGAGCGTCCAAACTAGAAAGCCGTGCCGCCCACTTCGTGCCATTAGCATGAGAAGACTACTAAAGGGATGAGGGTAGAAGGGGGAATTTGAGGGTGGAGAACCGACAGCGATCAGGAGGCAGCGACCAGGAGGAGCATCGTGATGGTCGACGGGGGGAACAAGGAAGCAGGCCGGGAGGTGGCATCAAGAAGAGTTTAGGAAATATGTAGGGATTATTAAGGAGTTACCAATCTGGGGAGCGAGAACAGTAAGGAGGATCAGCAAGGTGATCCCCATTAAGAGAGACCGGATTTAGAAGATGTGACACCGCTGTCACGCAATGGGCGTTCGCTCGCCGTCGTCGTGTCGTGAGCGTGGGAGGCCTACTTAATTGGGGTAGAGTAGGAGGGAGGATTCCGAGGGGGAAGGAGGAATCCACCTGAAAGAAGGGACCTGGAGGGGGGACCAGGACGGGGAACCAACAAGGAGGGAGCCGTAAGGGAATTCATACGGAGAACAAGGAATCTGCTATACGCATAGCATCTTCATGCTCGACATAGCGGCGGCTGCGCGAGCTTCTGAGCTCCTTGATCCAGAAAACGGGCTCCCTACGTCGCGCAGCAATCATCCTGATTTTGAATACGTGTCACCAACCGTGCCGTGAGCATGGGAGGGCCACTAAGGGGGTAGTGGAGAAGTGCGGTAAGGGGAACCTCTATGGTGGATCTGGAGAGCGACCAGGAAGGAAAGGAAGAACCTGGGCTTGGATTCATCAAAGCTACTGCAGTAGAAAAGGAGAATTGTAAGTGAAAGCTCAGATAACGAGGCCTATCAAGCGATATGGTGAGCGATAAGATGCGTTATGTGAGCGTTCGCTTACAATTATCCGTTAAGTTACTGCAGTAAATTTGATGAATCCGGCCCCTGGAGTTGCGGCCAGGACGGAACGGGAAAACCAGCAAGAAGAGACCAGTAGGTGTCAATAGTGGAAACAAAGATGTGGTCCAGTAGTTGGGACCAGGAAGGTGGGGGACTAAAGAGGGGAGGGAAGACCTGTAAAGGCGGACCAGCAGTTAGATCCAGTAAGAAGAAACGAGAGAGGGGAACCTGGCTTCGGAAGGCATGTCAACGACAACTTGAAACACCTGCCAACAGATGTTGAGCATGAGAAGATTGCGGACGAACAACCTGAGGGAAGAAGTACTGCGCAGCACAAACCTATGGCATTACTGGCCGGTCAGGAAACAATGTCTATGATGAGAGTAACGATGTGGTGAAGAGCTTGATGCCGATAAAGAACGCACCAAATCCTAGATGCTAGCGAATTTTGTGTTTTACAAAAACTACTTTCTATAGGTCAGTGATGCAACAAAGTCGCACGAAGTGCGCAAGGGCGAGACACACCGTTAGGCGTGTCGGAGCACTTGTATTGAAATAATTTCCATATTTTGGCGGCGCTGGTAGCATGGTGAACAGTCCACAGATCTCCCGTTTAGAGAGCCTTCGGACTCTCTTGTTAAGGGCGGTCAAAGGCCTCGTGCCGAGTCCACGGGTGGTGAGTAGGGAAACGAATAGCAAATCAAACGCGACCGTGTACTGCCCAGAGACGCAGGTAGAAACCAGAGAATAGACTCCCTGCAACTGCTGTGTCGGATCGGTTCACGCCTTGTGTCTGGGCCTGGTGTGTTCATTAACAGTGGGAGTAGATGTGTTCGCGCCTGCGCGGATTGTGTCTGAGTCCGCCCGGCAAAAAGCTTGGAATTGGTAGACTTGGAATACATTGTTAGGCGATTCGAGGCAGCAGGAAGAGTCTCAACTTGCTTCTTCGAGCAGTTTGACTGGCTCGCGGAGTTCCTCGCACGTACAACAGAGCCTGACTAGCTACCTGTGTATACTCCAGTCAAACACAGCAGCACTAAAAGGCCTCATTTCACTCACCCTTTAAGAGCCCCCTTTCGGCTGCGATTGGAAGGACGAGTACGGAGAAACTGCTAAAATCTCAGAGCCTAACCAGGCTGTGCATATTGTTCAAGGACGATCTGTGTTTACAACGCCCGTACGCTCGCATGACCTGATAACGAAGATTACGTACAATATCATCACCTGGGCGAGACGAGAAGACACCACCCCTTACCCGACGCATACGACTGCGGAGAAGAACTGTTTCTTGGAACAGCAGGGGAGTAGGCGGCGTTGGTGTCCTCGTCAACACGCACTTGGCCATGAACATCTATTCGTACGAGTCTCTGACAAGCCGAATCGAACGTCTGCGACAGAAACGATGTGGCTCCGTGCCGGCTTTGATTGTGTTCGTCGTGTACACGCCAACATCCGACTACGACGACGAAAAGGTCGAAGCCCGTGGAGCTGGAGAAGCTTCTACGTGGAGCTGGAGAAGTTCTATAAGGAAGATCACACCTTCTTCAAAGTGATAGTCAACAATGCCGCTTACGGTCGCATTTCTAATCCTCTACCAGAGTCCATGCATCCCACAAACATCTTCATGCACCTTTTTGCTTTGAGAACAGTTTTAGAGACATATCCTTCAGCTATTATATTTCGTTTATTGATGCAATATAATAACAAAAGCTGCGGCGGCATTTAATTGAAACACAATCGATTTACATGTTAAAAAACAAGAAAATCATTATAGTGCAAACCTTCCACCATCGCCGTCGCATGATAATCGTGATAAAGCAGATTTATAGACGAACGTCAAGGTAGAAATACTTTTTGGAAGTGGCTGAATTTAAGAATTTAAGGTAGAGCGTAAAAAAGTAATTGTAATTGTCCTTATACGTAATTCTCCGCAATATGCTTTAATATTATGGACCAAAAAATAGTAATAAAACCACGAACCATGTTAACTATAACACTTCCTCGGTGGCTCATGAGTGAAGAAAGGAGGTGTTATAAGTTTCACATTTTTTAATTTTAAATTTTAATTTTATATTATATTATTTCTCATTTTTTATTTATTGTTATTATAATTTTTGAATTTAATATAAGCAACATATTTATTTTAGGCAATTATTTAAAATCAACGAACTTACGTACTATTAGGCCGTTGCATATGAAATGGCCGATTTTGCTACCTCAACTTCTGGTCGATCTTTGTGGCTAAGAATGTTCTCGTTTAGGCATTTTATATAGTTTCTGAAAGCGCAGAATCTCTGCTTTCTTGTTATTTATAGCTATTGTGACATGATTCGTATGCAACGACATAATACTTCTTATGCTACCAGTCTTAGCCGCTTTGCAATATAAGGTATCCATGCCGTGCTCTATTATACGATACCAGTCGTTCGGCGGCCTAGCGGCCGCCTACGACTGGTTGGGGGCTTCGCCCCCAAACCCCGAGAATAGGACGCCATGGCCGCTACGGGTTTCCTATTCTTTCCTAGGCCTTCTGACCATTATGTTAATCGAGATGGATCGGCTGATCTTCCTCAACGTGATCCTCAAAAAATCGATAATATCGATCGATATCGATTGATCCGACTTCAGATTCGTGTTCAGCGACCTCGATTACCCCCAAGGCCGAAGTTTCGCGCCACTTGAACGCCATCCTCAAAAAATCGATAATATCGATCGATATCGATTGATCCGACTTCAGATTCGTGTTCAGCGACCTCGATTACCCCAGGGCTGAAGTTTCGCGCCGCCGACGTGTTCGACGCCGCCGACGAGACGTGCCGTCTGCGGCTCCATGCACGGTTGCCGATGTGTTTGGCACGTCTACGGCTCGCCATGCACGGTTGCCGACGTGCTCGGCACGTCTACGGCTCGCCATGCACGGTTGCCGACGTGTACGGCACGTCTACGGCTCGCCATGCACGGTCGCCGACGTGTTCGGCACGTCTGCGGCTCGCCATGAACGGTTGCCGACGTGTTCGGCACGTCTACGGCTCGCCATGCACGGTCGCCGACGTGTTCGGCACGTCTGCGGCTCGCCATGCACGGTCGCCGACGTGTTCGGCATGTCTGCGGCTCGCCATGCACGGTCACCGACGTGTTCGGCACGTCTGCGGCTCGCCATGCACGGTTGCCGACGTGTTCAGCTGCCGCGCCCCAACTCAAGTGTGACGGACAGACACACGCACACACGCACACACACTCGCTTGCTGCTTTATATATAGTAAGGATCACTATGGATATGCATTATGATATACAAGTGCTCCGACACGCCTAACGGCGTGTCTCGCACTTGCGCGCTTCGCGCGACTTTGCAACATCATTGGCCTAGGGAATTTTTTGTAAAACTTGAAATACGCTAACATCTAGGATTTGCTGTGTACTTTGTTGGCATCAAGCCGTTCACCACTTCCGTACATTCATCATAGGCACCCTCTCCGGACCGTTCAGTATATTGGATACGAATGAATCATTTTCGGCTATCCGATTCGAGCAATTCAAAAATCCAAGGTCCGCGAAATTGCCCGTATCCGAATAATTCAAAAAACCGGAGTCCCCGAAATTTTCATTATCCAAATCGTGCAAAAATCCGGGGTCCGTCAAAATAGCGTTATCCGAATCATTCATTAATTCGGAGATTTGGTCGAATTTAATGTATTTAATGAAAATCGTTTTCAGATATCCGATTCGGATAACCCGATCCGATTTATCCTAAAATCCGGGTACGCAAAGTCGCCGTTATCCGAATCATCCAAAAACCTGGGGTCCGCCAAAATAGCGTTATCCGAATCATCCAATTATCCGAAGACTTCCGATCGGATCCAGTGTATACCGTCCAGTAACGCCATTGGTTTGTGCTGCGCAGTACTTCTGCCCTCAGGTTGCTCCTCAGCAACCGTTCTCATTCTAAACAGCTTGGGTCACCGGATGTCGTTGACACCCTTCCAAATCCGGACACCAGGTTCCCCTAACTCGTTTCTTCTTACTGGATCTAATTGCTGGCCCACCTTTACTGGTCTTCCCGTCCCCCTCCCCCCTCCTTGGTCCCAACTCCTGGCCCACTTCCTTGTTTTCCGAGCGCCCGCTCGTCACACGACACCTCTTCTGGCTCCAGAAGCTTGTAACGCGACGAATGACCTATCTTCTGGATCCAGGCGCTCAGAAACGCGCGCAGATGCCGTTGTGTCAAGCAAGAGGAGGCTACGCGTCCTCCGCTTTAACAACATCCCATGTTGAACGGCAAACATAGCCCGCGCGAGGTACGCGGAGGCGTACCTGGCGCGGGTAAAGTTTTCCGTTCAACATGGGATAATGCTGAGTTCTGCATGCTGCCGGTCGTCGTACGACAACGATGAGACCTCTGCTTCCTTTCTTTTCGATCTTTTGAATCCAGACGGTTGTGGTGCGACGAAGGGAACCGCCTTCTGGATTCAGGGACTCAGAAACGCGCGCAGACGCCGTTGTGTCAAGCAGGAGGAGGCTGCACTTCCACATACGCAGCGGCATCTCATGCTCAATTCTGAATGCGATCCCTCGTCGTAGGACGACGGTGTCTCCTCTTCTGACTCCAGAAGGTTGTGGTGCGACGAAGGGAACCCGTCTTCTGGATTCAGGCACTCAGAAACGCGCGCAGATGCCGTTGTATCAAGCAGGGAGAGGTTACGCGTCCTCCGCTGCAGCGGCATCTCATGCTCAATTCTGAATGCGATCCCTCGTCGTAGGACGACGGTGTCTCCTCTTCTGACTCCAGAAGGTTGTGGTGCGACGAAGGGAACCCGCCTCCTGGATTCAGACGCTCAGAATGGCGCGCAGATGTCGCTGAGTCAAGCAGGAGGAGGCTGCGCATCAGGGATGGGCGGAAATTTTGAAAATTTTCCCAGAAAACAGAAAACAGAAAATCGCTTTCATCAGAAAACAGAAATCAGAAAACAGAAAAGCCAAAAACGCCAGAAAATCAGAAAACAGAAATCAGAAAACAGAAAATTTGGAAATTATCACACGATCTAATTGTTTTACCCAAAGATTCATTTTTCCAGTAGCAAATGCTTTTGTATGACCAGAAATGTAGTCGTAGGCCAGCGTTTCATTTTGTAAGCGTTTATAAAAATTTCTACTACATTCCAGTCTACTGCAATCACCAAGTTGTACATCTGGACTGATAGATCCTAGGAATCTCGACACGTGAAGTACACAACATTACTCATCAGCCCCGTTTCACCGCGAACGCCTCAATCAGATAATGGTCCCACTAGTAAGAAACTTTTAGAGTACCGAACACGATGAATCAGTGATCACTGTTTCCATATTTCAACTCAATTGCTTGAGTTTGTAGACCCACTCTGGCAACATACTCTAAAGCTGTGCAGAGATTCGCTGAGTATTACTGGCTCCGCTAGAATCTGTATATTCCTAGTTCGTTTCGTTCTTGGTCATACCTTTCCTTGTAGTAGCCTAGTTTCCGCGTAACTGAAAGTTCTCAGGCCAACTTACCAATGCTCTTTACAGCACCTAGTTGCTGCTTAGCCGACTAAAGATGATGTGCACTGGCTTGGTGCCTTACAGTACAGTACGAGATTTTGACTGAAGGGGCTGTCAGCACAACAGATCTTAGTTGAAGGTGTTTTTTTGAATGCGTAGACACCATATAATGAAGACCGAGCATATACCCTCTTTATCACATTATTATTTCATCTCATATCTATATATCATATTAAATCTCAGTGGAAGACCAGCAGAACCGCCTTGCTGTACAGAGGAGTGCACGACATTAGCAACAATCGCCTGGTCTGCCTGATGTACGTAGACTATAAGCTGTTAACTCGAGTCCTCCTGAATAGGATCGGCAGAACGCTAGATGAAGTACAGTCATGAGAACAAGCAGGATTTCAGAGAGGATTCAGTACGATCGACCACATTCACATCATTACGAAGCTTATCGAAGTGTCGCGCGAGTACAAGCTGCCGCTGCACGTTCACCTGAAGAAGGCATTCGGCTCTGTCGGAACTGAAGCGGTCGTCGAAGTCCTGCTCGTTCAGGGCGTTCCTACTGTGTACATCAGAGTCCTTCGAGAGCTGCGGAGTGGATTCACGACAAAGATCTCGCCATTCTACAACAACGCCGTTGCCAAAGTGAACAGAGAGGTTCGATGAGAGGGTACTATATCCCCGGTTCTCTTCTGCGCCACCCTTCAAAACGTCATTCGATAACTAGAACCGAGCGCTAGCCAGGCAGAGCAAATGCTTGCTGGCTTCGATCGTGTATGTGGAACATTGGACTGCAGTGCATCTTACGAAGACGATGTTCATGAGGAACGGACAAGTTTCTGACGCCCCACTCTGACTCAATGGAACGAACATCTTCGAATGCTCCAGATACGTGTATCTGGGTCGTGAAGTCAACATGACCAACTAACTAGCGCCGGAGCTGGGAAGGAGGATGCCAGCGGCTTGAGGAGCTGTCAAGAGAGTCGTGGAGAAGACGCAGAACGTCGGGTTCCGTACCCACCTTTTCGACTTCACTGTTCTTCCTGCCCTAAAAGACGCATCAGAGACCTGGGCTATACGAAAGCAGGATGAACAAGCGATCAGTGTCGCGTAGCGGGGAATCGAAAGGACAATGCTCGGAGTGATACGACTCACGCAAGTGAGAGAAGGCCTCGAGACTTCCGAGCTTCGCCGACGTTCGAAGTCCAGGGACGCTGTCGTATAGGCCAAGTCGTCGAAAATTAGGCGGGCCACGTAATGCGCTTCGCAGGCACCGAGTGGACGAGAGCCATCACCGATTAGACTCCACGGGATGTCAAGAGAACACCAGGATGCCCACCTACGCGTTGGTCGGACTTCGTCAAAGCCCTGAATAAGCAATATGACGCTCTTCGTGTCCCTCGTGCGAAAAGGATTCTTTAGATACCCTGGCACGTGGCATGGACGTGTTGAGACGCTGCTGGTGCCCTCTTGAACAACTCGATGATCAATGGGACGACAGATGATATAAGTGATAAATGAGAAATTTCGTGTATCAGTTCTGTATCATTACAGCAGCGAAATCGAAGGTAACTAAAACTTTTATGTCTCTTACTAATTTGTGACACCAAGGGGGAATCTTCATAGTTAGAAAAGCAGCTTCGACGAAGGCTCCGCAGAAAGCGATATTGGGGATGACCGAATAACAGTGATCAATTTTAAAACCGGAGGTGGAGAATAACCCTACCCACAGTAACTCTAGGACAAGTGGTTAGTTAGTACATAACTTAATGCCCTCAGAATACTAATTTTCAAGTTTTAATATAAAATTTTTAGCGATAGTTCATGAGTATGCGGCGCAATTACTACACGAGCACATCCAAAAACGCCATATGCTTTCCATTTAAGATGCTCTAGAAATACTATTGTGGAATGAAGCTCACTATTCTATAATACTTTTTGGATTCCTTTCATTAGATTTCTGTGATAACATTTTGTTCGTAACTCTATTTTCTGTTTTCTGGCCAATTTTTGGCCATTTTCCCAGAAAACAGAAAACAGAAAAAATTTGTCAAAAATGGCCAGAAAATCAGAAAACAGAAAACAGAAAACAGAAATTCCGCCCATCCCTGCTGCGCATCCTCTGCTATAACAACATCCCATGTTAAACGGCAGACGTTGCCCGCGCGAGGTACGCGGAGGCGTCGCAAGGGGTTCCATGAGGTTGGGCCTGGTTTCACGAGGCGTATCTCAGCCTGGTTTCCAACCTGAGTGAGATACGCCTCACCATCTACAGGGCAGGAAGCTAACTCAATTATATAGTGGTAGATGGTATCATTACTGCACTCCATTCTCTCTTCGAGTAATTGGTACGGTACATTGGCATATTTTGGATTGCTTGCACTAGAACAGTAATAATCTTCGTACCACAATTACATCAAAAAAAATTTGAACTTCTCAGTGCTCGTCGCATCGCTCTCTCTCTGCAAGGGAGCGCGACGGCGATCCGTCCAGGAAGGACCAACGCTAAGGCCTATGTTATACTTCGGCGACGCGTCGCCGACGCTGCCACTCCTCACCAACAGCCTGTCACAGACGTCGCCGACGCTGACGTCACCACAGGCTTCGCCGACGTCGCCAGACGCGTGGTCGACGTCGGCGAAGCCTGTGGCGAAGTCAACAGATTCTGTGGCGGTGTCGGGGACGTCGCTGACAGGAGAGCATCAGAGCGCATTTTTAGCATCGGAGCGCGTTTTCAATGTCATCACTCGCACGCCAGGTGTGTTTCACGTCACTGCCAAGTTCTAAACATCAAAAAAAGCCCATCATAGTTAATGTGGCCAAGTAGTAACAAGATTGTAAGCATCAATCAAACAAGTCTGAAATGCAAGGTTTCAGACGGGGCTATTTACACGTTACATAAATCTCGTTACCTGTGCTTTCGTATGAGTCTCAAACGTCTTCAAATGTTTCACTAGCAGCAATGTTAGAACCATTCAAACAGTACCTGTATTTTTTAGGATGCCCTGTATTTTTCGCAAGACATAGTGTGTTTTTAGGTTTTAAACTTTAAAAGAAGCACAGATCAATCGATGCGGTTACTTTGTGAAGAGATTATAACAAGTATTCAAGCGAAACACTATCAATAGATTGTAAAATTGTAAGGGGACATTACAACGACGGCAGGGGACATTACAACGGCGGCCCAAGGTCAAGCGGATTAGACATCTGCCGATAAGCTCCATCTGTTATCGGACCACCCGCGCGAGGCCGGAGAGAAAACACCGCCCACCGACTCACACACAGAGAGAGGGACACACACCAACGCCCTGGCCACTTGGCCTGGCTTCTCTTCTTTGGTTTTCTCTGGTTCCGCTCTTCCTTTTCCCGTCCCCCCCGTCTGTCTATGTCGCGATCTGTATAATTGATAAACTGTGTTATTCCTCAACTGTTTTGTTATGTAATTGCACGATAGAGTAAAGTGATAGGGTCGGGAAAGGCTTATATCCGACTCCCTCAGGTGCCGCTACACGAAAACTCGTTACACAAAACCCTGAGGGAAGAAGGATATAACATGGAGGTCCCGGACGAACTTTCATAGTCCGTAGCGTAACATATAACATGGAGGTCCCGCTCGAACTTTTCAAAAAAAAAACGGTAAAATAATTTCCTTATTTCCCACTTTTGCTTGTTAAGTTGTAGGAATTGATCACTTTTACAGCTTAGTACTGCATCGGTCCTCATAATGTCAATCGTTCTGGTAGAAACTACTTGAAAATTTAAAACTTTTAATAGTAACTATTTTCTCCATCTATAACACTTTCTTGTTTACCATATTCCCAAAAGGAGGTTCTTAAATATAAAACCGGCCATTTCATATTCATCCCTCCTTCCCTTCTCTGACGTTCAAATTTCAATAGGAAAATTTTTTCAGATCCATATCATAGTTTTGCCTGACGCTAGTCGTCGTTTTGAAAACTCACCGCCTTAATTTTTTGAATACTCTGAGTCCCTTCTCGGATAAGAAAAGGGAACAACCTAAAACAGCAACTCTGCATCCTTTCTCGGATAAGAAAAAGGAACAAGCTGAAGAAAAAAAACACGTGCGCTAGAATTATGAAACACAAAAGAGATCTACGCAAAGAGACGTAGAGGAGACGTACGCAAAGCGACGTACTCATACTCAGAAGAATCGTACGAAATCATTGCGCCACAAATCTGTAAACTAAGCGCCGGCCTATTGCAAAAGCGCCACGAAAAATAAAGGGCAAAACACCAAATATGATACTGGAATAAATCTGATAAAACACTTCCACCCTCTGTTTTCCTCATATCTCTTCCATGTTCCGCAAGGATAGATCGTCTTCTATCCTGCACTTGTAATAACCTTTAGAGCTAGGTACAAAAGTACCCTCACCATCATCAGCCAAGGACGTCAGATCGCAACAACCGAACCTACCAGGAACGAAAACAACCGGAAACACCGTACCCAACCGTGACGTTTACCATTTACCTCTTGTTTTTATTTTAAAAGGGAAAAACTTTCAATATTACAACGATGAGTTCCCAACCAGAGAGGCCAGAAGAAGAAGTCCTTCTGGGCAGTTTTAATGCACTAGCACTCACCGATAAAGTCGAAACACTAGAAAAAGAAGTAGACCTACTACGAAAATCTTGCACTAAACTAATCACCAAAACCAACAACTTTCGACAAACATCTACGAAAAAAAAGGGAAAAATTTGCGCACAAACTTCCCCCAAGTATCCTATTACTATGCACCGATGAACAACCAGCTGCCACCTACTGCCACCTCTAATTATAGAAGAAAACCCTACTGCACTAATTACTGCGCACCACCGCCATTCTTTTCCAGAAATACCTACCACACTCCTGCAAAATATTTTAATAACTTCATAACACCACCTCATAACTACTTTGCTTGCTTTTCCTAATCAATATACCCTAAACAATAGGCAACCTCACATAAAAATTTTCTCATCTGTAACGCACCCTCAGTTTATTAATACTAACGCCCCATTTTGAACCAAACGGACTACAAGGAGAGTAATTAGATCTACACTTAAGTATGACGACCATTTATATATAAGGTTATCTGTTTGAAATAAACATATTATCAAACAAGTATCCCATGTTTTTGCGAAAAAATTGCCTGTATCGTAGCCTTAATTTTGACCAGCCATTGTATGCAAATAATTATCTGTAGCGCGCCCTTACTCGACCTTTTGCACCTGCCTAATCCTAAGTGCATCAAGGAAGCAAATGAACGCGGATCGCCTCACATAGGCGTAATCTTTACAAATATCACCAATTGAGTACCTAATACTCAAACCTTGCATCTTTAGACTCCACAAGTTAAATTAAGCGCGCATAATTCAACAACGTACCAAAACCAACAACAAGAATTGATGACGAGCAATACATTTCGCTAGTACCACTATGGTACAAATACAACTCTTAAAGTGCGATGTCATTTTTTTAAACATTACGTAATCACCGTTTATGGAAGGTTCACTAACTACACACCAGGTTACCCATTCCATATAGCACTGAGCATGGAACCGAGCGACAACGTCGTTCACTTAATCATCAAGCAAAGGAAACTTCTCCTGCTCCGTAGTTATATCATGTAGGCTTTACAACGAGAAATGCAAAACTCTCACTCATAAAACAACCGGAGAGGAAAACAGCCTTCTACAAACCAGTCGTTGCTTAAAAGCACCTGCCTGGGTTGTTCCATGATCCCTACACCAAGGGGAAGAACGACAAATAAAAAAAAAAGACCACCCGAAGCTGGTTAGCTGCTTTCCTTGATCCGAACGTTGACTAGCGACGAAGAGCGCTGCATTCCTCACCTCAGCCGTACATCAGCTCTTTCCTCTTTCCGGGAGGAGAAGTCTCTTCTGCACAATATTCCCTATGTTTCCAGCTCAGTCTATAGGTAATTGCGCCGATGTGTAGGATAAATGAGAATACGCCATTAAACAAATCATTCATTAACCAATGACAACGCATCATAGAGACGTACTTAATTTAGTAGTTAATCGCCGTCAAATCTACGCATGCTTTCGGAACGTTGTCAATTATGCCCCAAACACTCAAGTATGCGTTCACTTGCTTCCCCTACAACTATAGCTCCGTTTTTCATTTTATGCTATGCGCAACCCTATTTACCTATCGTTAAAACAGCCATTTTTAAAATAAGCCACCCTGATTCTACATTTATTTATTCTTCATCTCTCGCCTCTACTAATGATACACGCGCACAAACTTCAAAGCACTCATTTTCTTTCAATCACACCTGTTACATTTGCAATGCTCCCAATTTCTTTCTTCTTTTCTTTTCCTTTAAAAAAATTATTTACAATTACCATTCCATTTCCAAATGTTGAAATCTAAAAATCATTTCCAGAAATCCGTACCAACCAACAATCATCATCGTCTCAACCACAACCACTCATCCACCTACACCTCCGCAGCCGACACCAATGCTGACAACTCAACATCGACATCATCAAATGATCTCAGCTCTTACTCTGGTCCCCACTTACTCCACCCTGGAAACCTTAGTGTCCCGGGGACCGGGACTTTTAAACGGTAGCGGATGTAAGGGGACATTACAACGACGGCAGGGGACATTACAACGGCGGCCCAAGGTCAAGCGGATTAGACATCTGCCGATAAGCTCCATCTGTTATCGGACCACCCGCGCGAGGCCGGAGAGAAAACACCGCCCACCGACTCACACACAGAGAGAGGGACACACACCAACGCCCTGGCCACTTGGCCTGGCTTCTCTTCTTTGGTTTTCTCTGGTTCCGCTCTTCCTTTTCCCGTCCCCCCCGTCTGTCTATGTCGCGATCTGTATAATTGATAAACTGTGTTATTCCTCAACTGTTTTGTTATGTAATTGCACGATAGAGTAAAGTGATAGGGTCGGGAAAGGCTTATATCCGACTCCCTCAGGTGCCGCTACACGAAAACTCGTTACACAAAACCCTGAGGGAAGAAGGATATAACAAAATGCAAAATAACAGACGAGTGCATGGAGCAGTCTATCCCGAAAACAATAGAAGTACGGGATAGTGTTGGGCATTTAACGACTATTGATTTACCAATTTAACGATTTTACCAGCATTTTCGGGTTAGCAAAGAACTTTTTCGTTAAATCGTATTTAAATTAAATTTACGCTGAATTTTCGAAGTTCAAAGGAAAATTTAACTCTTAGGTTTGCATTATCATTTGAGAAAGCCAGGAAACGCTACCTATTTTCTACACAGTTCTATTTAGTATTATTTGCGCTACAGCAAATAGGCCTAGAAAATGAGAACAGAACGGCTGAGGACACAAAAAGGAAGAAAAGTGACAAAGTGAAGGGAGCTAAGGTTTAGGGTCCCACTCCCTCCCAAACACTGAGTGTTCTAATGAATTGCACTTTTTGTGTTCGCAAGACGGCGTCTTTTGCACTTCTCGATTTCGAAATTCGAAGTACGGTGGTGATGATGGCAGTTCCAGGAACGGAGAACCAACCAACAATCAAAACACTCCATCGAAGCTCCTTTTCTGCCACCCTTGGATGACGTCGGCGACGCTGACGTCGTCGGCCCGTCTGTGGTGACGTCGGCGACACCAACGTCGGCGGCGGAAGTATAACACCCCCTGCGGAGCTCTCGGCGACGTCGCCGGCGACGCTGTGATGTGCGGGCTGCTACGCTGTGCGTAGCAGCCCCTACAGCACAGCGTCGCCGAAGTATAACATAGGCCTAAGGGGTCGTTTAGTGAGCGCGCGATGCCATGTGTAATGGCCGAATTGACCAATGGCGTCGCTTGATCAATTTTGCCACTACATATGCATGCCGACCGCCACTGTTGCGGCGGACGCGGCGAAGTTTCCTCTGACTATTCGACCGCGTGCGGCCGAATGGTCATGAATTGAGCGCCGCGATGGCATGGCGGTGATGGAAGTATGCCCCCGGTCTTACGGTTAAGTATTCTGTGAAGTTCTCATATTTTACTTTAAAAAATATTAAAATGTTGAACAGACAGTAGCTATTCTAAGTGTTTCTGTGTTCCGTAAGGTTTGTATATAAGGATCGAACAAGGTTTGCAAAATTGAGCAGAAAAGGTGTTCCCAACCTTTTCAACCTTCAATCCTTTTTGAAGTGAATAGATAAGTTGTCAAAGTTTATGCTCTCACTGACGTTGTTGCCTTTCTCTTTTTTATTTTCTTGCAAGCAAACGTGAAATTTCTGGCTTAATTCTGTAAATTTTACGTTGACTATGTTCATGAGACACGTTTATAATGTCCCCATTCTCGTTGATCGAAATGAAAATCTCCAAATACTCCAGCTACGTGTGTCTTCATAGCGAAGTCAATACATATGGCCAACGAGCTAGCGCCAGAGCTGAGCAGGAGAAACGAGCGGCTTGAGGAGCGTTCAAAAGCGTCGAAAAAGTCGTGAAGAAGACGAAGAACGTTCGGCTCGGTGCCTGCCTATTCGACTCCACTGTTCTTCCTGCCCTAATATAGGCCTCAGAGACATGTGTCATACGAAAGCATATGAACACACGACCAGCGTTGCGCGCAAAAGGAAAAAATGAAAAAGGACCATGGTCGGAATAATACGACTCGCGCAAGTAAGAGAAGGCCTTCAGAGTTCTGAATTTCGCAGACGTTCGAAGATCAGAGATGCTATCGCGTGGGTTTTGGGCCAAGTCATCAAAAATTGGGTGGGCCGGTTTCCAAGCAAGTTCGGCGATTTTTTGGCGAGCAAACTTTGCCTTGTTTGCCAGGTCGTCGTGGGGCGCCATATCTGACTTTGCTTGAGTGTCTGAGGAAGCTTCTATATGGTGTTACAAAGGATGAGAGAATATTCAATCCGGATTTCTATTGTTCAATCTAACCGATGAATCCCACATTTACACCACTGTCGTCGTAGAACCCAATAGCATAGTTACTTGCAACTATTTTAGGACGTTTCTTATTGTATGCTTCCTTTAGCTATTCTATTTCTGCATAGAATATTAACTAATCTTTTTCTGGATTTTATGTCAGTGTCTGATTGCATTGTCGGATCTGTCCTACCTTCAGGGGGAAGGCATATAACTGAAAATTATGTAACCAATTGTCTTGAGACTTGCTGAACGGCTTTATGAGCACAAAATGGAACCTAAGTAGAAACAGGAAACAAAAACAAACACCGCGAAGCAAACAAACAACAAGCACCGAAACGCCGCCGTCCTAAAGACGTCTCGGCCGACTCTCAAACCCAGCTGACCATCACCTGACATGTGTCCCGATTCATCAAATAAGGAATCGGTAAATCGCTACCACAGATTTATCCAACCGGCTCCTTGCTAGAACTTAACGACCCTTGTGATTCACGAGGGAAGCGATGAGGGATGCTGCGCATGCGTCCAACTGCACTTGGCAGCGCGCCCAACTCGTTGCCACTGGGTCAGACATTAGCAGTAGGGCGTCACCAGCACTTCACCGCGTCGTTTACCCGACGCTCTAGTCGAGTAGCCGTTACAACGGCTTTCACCGGAAGCATACCACGTCGCGCGTTGACAAATAACGGTACGTGGCGGTTCTGCGGTAAGTTCCATCGTTGGCGGCCGAGAAATCGTTAATGAATCCGGGCCCAGGATCCATCATACACAGTGTCGGAGCACATAACTTTGCCTGTTCAAAATCGCGGCAAAAATGTGCTTTTCGAATTCGAATCGAATGTACTTTCTTGTGAATTTTGTCAGTTTAGGTCTTACGTTGTCCTCTAGAAGCCGCTACGTGAATCCCAAGTCAATGTGTTGTAAAATATTTAACCCCTCCTTGCCTTCCTTTGAAATTCAAACATGGTTAAGTTTTGGTAATATAAACCAAAGACAAACTGGCTCACCTTTCTCGTTTCCATTGATAATCGGCAACGTTACCGAATGTGTCATTGGTGAAACTAAAACAAAGTGCATGAAAAAGCGAGAAGAAGAACACTAAAGCTCCATGAAAGGTCGCTCTGTTCTAAGCGATAACCAATTGTAGCGGAAAACGGCCTTGCTCTCACGAAGATGTCACGATGACAACTTACTCGGAGCTAAAGAGTGATTTCAAAGGCGGTGATCAGGTCTACAATGAAAAACACTGCTTTAACGGCTAGATAAGTTCACTGAAGGTTGTTGTGCCTCGCTTTTTTTGTCCGAATTTTATTTATTTATTATTATTTAAATGCAAATTTCATTGCAAATTAGTGCGCATTGCAAAAACATTAACAATGTCAACAGTTTTGTTTCGGGGAAGTCATTTTTGGAAAGGAATATCATTTCTTTCATACTCGTAATCGTTCTCACAACAAATTTTGCTGTGTCAAAACATTGTTCGAGGGCATGCTGGAGCAACGTATTAAAATACTGCACAAGATATAAAATGAAACGATTTTGTGAAAACCAGCCGGGCTATAAGATGGTTCATTAGATCGTTCATTCTGATTTTTTATATGAAAAACTCATGTTTGAAATCATCCCCTAAGATTTCGAAAATCAGTGATGTGGGTTTTGATCTGATCTTCAGGCATTTGAGCTCGATTAACTCTTGCGAGCAATGCCTTCTGCCACTGCGCTATGGAGTGCATATTCTATTATTCGGACAAATCGACTAACGAACAAAAGCGTCGACTCAAAAAAAACCTCTTTGAATGGATATTGGAATTATACTATTTTCACGCCGGACTGAACACTTTTCAAACCAAATTGGTCGCTTTTGAAATCAAATTGGACACTCTTCTAGGCTAGCCTATGAACTTTGAAATCAGACTGAAAGTCTTCCAAATCAACATGAGCTTCTTACAGGTTAAACCACAGGGTCTCCAAGATGGTTAAAACACTTTTTTGTTCAAGGCAAATTTTGAATAATTTTTTAAATTTTTTTATTACAGCTGCCCGAATGACTGTAATAATTTTATACCGTTTTCATTTTTCGACAAAAATAATGAATTTTATTTTTTAATGTCTTGTCTAGGATTCCTCCTTTGTGAGTGTGAAACTCCATGAAAACCGAAATTTCACTATTATTCGAATGAAAATCGCGACATATTGGGCGAGCGCGTGGCGCAATCTTTTTTCGGCATTAAAAACTCGCCGTCCTCTTGTTCTTTAGAACAATCTGTAGACCTCTATTTTTCTATGAGAAATGAAAATTTTATAAAGTCTCAAACAAAGTGTTCACTTATTGGGTAGGTGAATTAAAAGAGCAAAGAAATTATACTAAACTTTTTTCCCAAGCAAAAAATTATTTTAACCTTCTTGGAAAGTCTCTAGTTAATGTATTAGAAGAAGTTCATTTTAATTTGTAAGAGTTTGCTTTGATTTCAAAAGTCATACGATAACTTAGAAGTGTCCAATTTGATTTGAAAAGTGTCCAAATCAATGTGAAAATGGTCTAGATGAGATACCACTCGTCTTCAATGTGATCTAAACACATGGAGAAGCGGGAGAGCATCAGCTAATCACAACCAATCGAGCTCCGCCCAATCAGGGCAACTTTTATGTACTGTCCCCCCCCCCCCCCGGATTGGTCGGGGGACGAGCGTTCTATCCCTCGTCCCACTGGAACGCCCATCCCCAACCCCCTGGGATTGCTCGAGAGTCCAGTGGCTGCCTTACGAGATAGCGGAGACGCAGACATTTGCCACGCCTCTGTTCAAAGGGCGGGAAGGGGGGGGGGTAGAACGCCACTCCGCCGGATTGGTCAGGTCAGTTCCTCCTCACTCCCATTTAGGCCATATTAATGACTAGTTCGTTAGACCACAATTCTCTCCCACCAGTTTGACAGCAATTGGGATTCGCTTAAAAAAACGGATAATCAACCTCTACTTTAGCTAAATCACTGCAGAATACAGTGGAAAGCACTAGTGAAGCGAGTACATGTAGTTCCATTCCAAGGTAGAGCAATGAGTAAACAGGGAGGTAAACTCACTGAGTTCGGCTACAGGACTGCTCTGGTCGGACGTGGACGCCATCTCTTCGGCATCTCTGTGGGCTTGTCGGTTTCTGAGGTCTGATGCGAGCCCCACCTGGAAGAAACAGAGGTGATTAAAGAACGATTTGCTTAAAACTCCAAATAAAGGACAAGGGATGAAGACCGGCGTTAGTCAGTCTTTATTCAATCAGTTGTTTAGGAAACATGAAAATGTCCAGCGATACAGTGATGTTAGATCGTTTTTGGTCATTCGGCATCACAGAAGCTAAACGAATCAAAGCGTAAAGGAGAATGGTTGGCGTTATTCAAGCTCTATCTGTCTGTATGCGCCACGCGTTCCACTTCTATAGAATCTCGCGAAGGCAATTTAGACGCGTGTTTGGCCTGTACTGTTACCTATGGTGCCTAGCCGATGAACAGGTCACAAGCAGAACGTTTATTAGCGGAAACCATTGCATCCTGTGTTTCCTGAATATTTTGGGAAAGATGAAGGTTAAATATTGAACCAATAATGAAGCTTCACGAATTTATCGACTCCACAAGTCCAGTTTTAGTTTTTTTCTACATTATCAACATTGTCATAAAGATTTTGATAAAACCTATACGGGCTGGCAAACTGGTTACTGAGTGGAGATAAGGGAAAAGTATGGCGTTCCTCAGCCCCTTCTTGGATGCGCCACGGGCTTCTGCTCCTGTTGTAGAAGCGATTTGGACGCGTATTTGGCCTTACAATGACTAGCGGTGGCCGGCCGGTGGAGAAGTCTGCGCTTTATTTATTTATTTTCCCCGATTAAGGACGCGTCGCGGGCGCGTGTAGCACAGTTGGAGGAGGCGCCGGCTCTCGTGTGCACTCGATACCAGATTCCTGGTTCGGATTTCCCGCCCAGGCCAACCAAGCCTTCCATCCCTCCGGGGTCGGTGAATTGGTACCAGACTTTTCTGGGAAGGATGAAGCGCTGACTTGTTCATCGGCTGGCCATCGCAAGTCATTGTATGGCCAAATACGCATTCAACTCGCCTCCACGACATCCCTTAGAAGTAGATGCGTGGCGCATCCCAAAGGGGAGTGAATAACGCCGTCATTTATCCTTTTATTTTTAAGGACGTGTCAACATAGTCGTAAAGTAAAAGGGAAACAAACGAATGCAGAATACAAGTCAACTATAGCAGAGAAATGGTGAAGAACAAAAAAAATGAACTCAAAACAAAAGGGAGCAGAAGGAGATGATAATAATACTCTATAGACAGGGAGAGAAAGAAAAGAGAGAGTATTCACAACAGAACAGGTCAAGGATACAAGCTCGTTTTATGGCACAAATCCCCACTCCCAGCGAACGACCACTTACCAGGGAATGCCGTCAGCTTCCCATGGAACTTCGGATTGAGACCTATATCACATGAAAGAGCTCGAGACGCTGATCACAGATATGTTGATCAAATTTGCTAAATGGATCTCCTAAGCGAGTTATGGCCGGCAGAAGCCGCCATGTCTTCCATGTGTTAGACGCGCTCAATCAGCATTGGGCGCAGTATTGCGCGGTAATCAGCGATTCGGCTATCAGCTGCAGTCAGCAGCGGCGGCGGCGCAGTGGTAGAGTGCTCGCTCTAAAGGATTGGGTTCGTTGGTTCGGCTCCCGCCGCTGTCGGGGGTTTAGCGTTTTGTGATCTATCTTCGACGAGGACCTATAATCTCATTTTTAGCACATTTTTGAGCGAACGGCTAGTGGCGACTTGCATTTACGTGCATTTGAAGACGGAAACGTGTTTCAGGTGGAATGCTTTATTCATGACGTGAAGCAAGTTAGAAATTCAAATCAAAACAATCAAACAACCATCAAAAATAACAAGTAAAAATAAAATCAAAAATCAACAAAACCTAATAAACCTAATAAATAAAAGTAAAGGCACTAGTTAAAAGGCACAGTTCACTGATTCCGCCGACACAACTTCGGTCGAAAAAAATTTTCCGCTGAAACTTCGTATAGGGGGGTTATTTGGGGTGCTGATCACGAATCTGACATCCGTTTTCACGATTCGGTCGAAGACCACCCATACCTTTAACTAGGGTGGTCCGGGCGGAGTCACCGATTTCGCTGGGCACTAGTTAGAAGTTCCGACTCCACCGACATGACTTCGGCCGAACAGTTGTAGCAACGGTATGGGTGGTCTCCGACCGAATCGTGAAGAACGGATGTCAGATTCGTGATCAGCACCCCAAATAACCCCCCTAGACGAAGTTTCAGCGAAATCGGTGACTCCGATGGTTGTTTGATTGTTTTGATTTGAATTTCTAACTTGCTTCACGTCATGAATAAAACATTCCACCTAAAACACGTTTCCGTCTTCACGTAAATGCAAGTCGCCGTTAGCCGTTCGCTCAAAAATGTGCTAAAAATGAGGTTATAGGTCCTCGTCGAAGATAGATCACAAAATGCAAAAAGCCCGACAGCGGCGGGAACCGAACCAATGAACCTAATCCTTTGCAGCGAGCACTCTACCACTGCGCCGCCGCCGCTGCTGACTGTGCTGATAGCCGAACCGCTGATTTCCGCGCAATACTGCGCCCAACGCTGATTGAGCGCGCCTAACACATGGAAGACATGGCGGCTTCCGCCGGCCATAACTCGCTTAGGAGATCCATTTAGCAAATTTGATCTACATGTCTGTGATCAGCGTCTCGAGCTCTTTCACGTGATATAGGTCTCAATCCGAAGTTCCATGGGAAGCTGACGGCATTCCCTGGTTAGCCTGAGGAGACGCCTAATTAAACTGTCGAGTTATATTATTTATCCTTTCCAGAAAAGTCTGGTAGTTCACCGTAGGAGGGATGGAAGCTTTTGTTGGCCTGGGCAGGCAATCCAAAAAAGGAACCAGATATCAAATAGTCAGGTGGTTCACCGTAGGAGTTATGGAAGCTTTTGTTGGCCTGTGGGGAATCCGACCCAAGAACTTGGTATCGGCTGCACGCGACAGCCGGCATCTCTTTCTAATGTGCTAGATATGTCCATCTGCACACGCTTCTCCGACTGGGCGGAGATTCAAGTTCAAACAAAAATCACCAAGAGATCAATTACACTGGACGCACCTTCATTCTTTTGATAAGAACCCGCAGCACAGTTCGCCAGACGATGATGGCTCTGTCTAGCGTGAGGTGGTTGTGAAAATAATTATCCTGAAAATTGAGTGCATTGCTTTGTTACATCTATAAAAGTAAAATGAAACATTTTTCCCTTTAGGTTTCTTTGAAACTGCATGTAGCGCAGTTGGAGAAAACACCAGCTTCCGCATACACCCTGAATCGATTCAAGGATTGTTTCCACCTAGGTCAAGCAATCCTTAATCAATGCGTTCGTTAATCAATACTTTTGTTGAATGCGCCACCCATTCCATTTCTACGGGATGTCTAGGAGGAAACCTGAATGCGTATTTGACCATGCAGCGACTCGTGATGACCAGCCAACGAAGCAGGTCAGTGTTTCCCTTCCCATACAACTCTGGTACCAAGTCGCCAACCGCGAAGAGACGGAAGACTTGATCGGCCTAGGCAGGAAGGCCGAGCCGAGAACCTCGACTATGGTGCAGGCGATAGCTAGTGCCTCCTCCGACTACGCCATTATGGCCCTTACATACGATTCTATATGCAACAGTTAGTGTAGCCTAGAAAAAGGAAGACGCTCCGGATCAATCAGGCCGTATCGAACGGGTCTGCAATAAAAAAGAGTCTCTACGGTCGACACGGCCCTTGGTTGTGATTGGTTGGCGCACTCCCACCTCCACAAGTAGACCACATTAACGACTAGTACTAGTAGGTACTTATTCATACTCTGAAAATGGAAAGCACTTTTTGCTACCTCTGATCACCGTTTCATAACAAGTCCAATAATTCTCTTCTGGTGCAAGCTTCTTCACCAACCTAAAGTTAAGGGAGTTCAACCGCAAATCAGGAAGTCTTAGGTCTATCTTTCCATGGTTTCAAGAAAATACCTTTACGTGTGCAATGAGTGCCTTCACTTGTGTTTGTTTTTGGTTGGGTCTGTTGTATTTTATTATAAAGTTGTATTTTACGTGTGGTCTCAGTCCACGTCACGAATGAATAAATTAAAAAAACAAATATGTGTGCTCGACATTCTTGGACCTTGGTCGCCACAATGTGGCAGCGGAACAACGGTGAAGCCCAAATGTGAGCCACGGAGCCAGATGTTTTCCGAGTTTCTGGACAGAATTCTAAGCTTATAGTCTGTTTCTGTGTCGTCCATCACGGTGGCAGCTCGCGACGTGATTGTTAATGTACTGGATGAATTCAAGCAAGGAATTCTTCATTTCATTTTTCATCACCTGTATCACTGAATCATCCGTCATGCCATTGATGATCTAGTTGCTCGAGCAGGCGCCAGCAGCGTCACTATTCGCCCATGTCGCGTGCCAGAGTGCTCCAATGGATCCTCTTCGCTCTAGGGACACGAAGAGCGTCATAACGGTCGTTCAGGGCTTTCACGAAGAGGTCCGACCAACGCGTTGGTGGGCATCCTGGTGTTCTCTTGACATCCCGCGGAATCCAGTCGGTGATGGTTCTCGTCCAGTGGGTGTCTGCGAAGCGCATTACATGGCCGGCCCACCTAATTTTCGACAACTTGGCCCACGCGACAGCGTCTCTGACTTCGAACGTCAGCGAAGCTCGGAACTCCGGAGGCCTTCTCTCACTCGCGTGAGTCTTGTCACTCCGAGCATCGTCCTCTCGACTCCTGCTGCGCGACGCTGATAGCGTGTTCATCCTGCTTTCGTATGGCCCAGGTCTCTGAGGCGTATGCCAGGGCAGGAAGGACGGTGGAATAGGTGGCATGGAGCCGGACGTTCTTCGCTTTGTTCACGACTTCTTCGACGCCCTTGAAAGCTCTCCAAGCCGCTCTTTTCCTCCTGCTCAGCTTTGGCGCAATGTTGTTGGTCATGATGACTTCGCGACTCTGATACACGTAGCTGGTGCATTCGGATATGTTATCATTATCACTACATTTACTGCTTATGCTTCTACGCTTAACAAAACTAAGCAGAAAAATCGAATACACAACTTAATGAGTTAGAGGATTTTTCGATCAGACGGCACATTGTAGTACTACTTTTACTAACCAGGACAGGGTCTCAAGCGTATTTCTGAACGGTAGAAACGGATAGTACTGCGAGAATCTCCACTCTTCAAGTAACAGAAAAGCGGCTCATCAGGGCGTGGTAGGTCAGGTGTTCCACTCCCTTGCTATGTATTTTTGCATTTTTTTAATGACCGTTGCCTCTTTTACTAATTTGCTTCCTACACATCACATTTATTTCACTGTAAACTGTCAAGCAAGGGTCAGATTCCTGCTCAACACGAAGTTTGGGCAGAAACGGTGACCATGACCTTACCACTAATCACTTCTACCTACTGTAGCGTAACGTACTCCAGCGTAATACGAAAAAACCGATGTCAGATTCGTGATCACCATCCCAAATAACCTCTTTGGGAGAAGTTTGGGCGAAATTGGTGATGATCACTTCAATGGCTCTAATCACCCGTAACTACTGTAACCTACCGTAATCGGCGGAAATTTCAAAACGGATGCCAGATTCGCGATCAGCACAAAAAAAAACCTTGGGCGAGGTTTGGTCGAAAATTCGACCTCTCCTCTACCACTGGAGTCGTGGAGGTACAATACATAGTGCTTTAATTTCGGTTTGAATCAGCATACTTCCTACGCATTTCGTACACATTTATTTCATCCAAATTGTTAAATAAGGGTTTACTTTGGGCTGTGCTTCACTCACTTCTCTCACTTTCTGTATAATGCAACGCTTTCTGTTGCTGTGTTCTGTTTCTGTTTTTCTGTGGCAATGTTAAACAGTGACCTCATAGCTGGTTCGGGTTACAGCAGGTACGGGTTACTAGGGCCGTTAAAGTGGTCATCACCAATTTCGCTCAAACTTTTCCCAGAGAGTTAGCTGGCTCAGACGATTTCTTCTCAGGGCGGCTCAGGGGGCAAGGCGGATTTTGCGACCCGAAAGCGAAGTTTCGAGATGAAGAAGGGAAAAAACCGAGGCTTGATTAGCGTTGTTTGGACCCTGCATAGAGACAACTTTGGAAGGGGTGGGGAACCAAATGGAAGAGGATCTCGGGTGTGGGGCGAATTTTGTGCGGGACCACGCTCAGGGGCGCGAGCGGTGAGGCGGCGGCTGCGGGAGCGGTCGGTGCATCGTCATCGATCGGTGCGACGGACTCTAGCCGGCCCGTAGGTGAGTTCATTTAAGTTTTTTTGTATGTTTTGTTATTCTAGGTGTGTTATTGTGTATATTATTTGATTGCCGATGTATATTGACGTCGTGTTGTATGTTTTGATGTGAATTAGCACCGGTGTCTGATCACGAGTCTGACATCTGTTTTTCGTATTACGCTGGAATACGGTAAGTTTCAGTAGGAAGAGGTGATTAACGGTGAGGTCATCGTCACCGTTTTTGCCCAGAGGGGCACGTTTTTTACCTTTGCTTGACAGTTTACGGTGAAATAAATGTGATTTTTAGGACGCAAATTACTAAAGGAGGCAGCGGCCATTGAAAAATGCAAAAATAGTGTATAGCATGTGACTCAAACACATGACCTAACATCTGTGAGGCAGCGTCGCACCCTGTTGGGCCACCGACGCGCGCACGTATGCACGTAGGCACGCGCTGGCGGTCAATACCGTACCCCCATATTCGAGGGCCAGTAGCTCTTTTGGTTCAAGGACTTAGCAAAAACGAAACATGTTTTGCTACCATATGAAGAGTGGAGATTCTCGCAGTACTATCCGTTTCTACCGTTTAGACCTACGCCTGAGACCCTTCTCTGGTAAGTCGTTATGTCGTTGTAAAGCACTCCTCCTTAAAGATTCACGGAATGAAATGACTATCACACGGAAAAGGATATGCAAGTGAGGAGTGGTTGGGAATGAATTTTCGACATTTCAAATACTTCTGAGCTGATGTCATCAGCTGGATCAATGTGCTCTTGAATGAGTTGAATACAGGCGTAGAAGAAAGTCGGAAATGAGTAGACAGATGTTGACGTTCCATTATCAAGGATCATCAGGATCTATCATAGTCCGGGGGAGGTCACATAAGTAAAAAGTATTATATGTAACAAATCCACTTGAGCTTACCGAGCGGCCTCTACGGAACAACATGGGACCTACACATCATGTTAGATTCTTGTTATAACATGTCAACCAGCGGTCAGCACGCGGCATGCCTCTATTCCGTCGCTCTTTGTCCGTCGAGATGGTTGTGAACCGCGGCGACTTTTTATTTATTTTTTTGCTTGTTCGTTCGTTTTGTTCTCTTTTAGTTTCCAACTCGTTCCCTAGGAGCCTCAATTTTTAAGTGTTAATTCATTTTGTTACCTAATTTTTAGTTATGTGCCCCCCCCCCCCCCGGACGAGATCCGGATCATCATATTGAAGTCGCTGTGTTTCAGAACAAATAAATGTGTGAACGTTGAATGTAAGAGGCACAAAAAACTCACCGTTGCTAGCACTCGTCGAAAGTGGAACAGCGTGCACTCGATGAACACACCCCAGTGATGAGGTTTGAAGCCTCGTGAGTCGGTTAGTCGACCGTGTACCCGACCTTAACACGTTTCTTTTAGACAAGTACCATTTCTGACAAATAAAAATATTCCCACACTGAAAATCCTCAAGGAATGTCTCAAAAATGTTCTCGAAAAGACACACTTATGCGAAGAATAAGGAGAAGGATAAAAGACGACGTTACCTAATCCCTTTTGGAACGCGCCGTGCATTCTACGTCTACAGCGTGTCGTAGAGGCGCTTGGAATGCACTTTTTTCCATAAAAAGAGCTGCGATGGCCAGCCGATGAACAAATCAGCGCCTTATCCTTCCCAGACAGCCCTCCTACCAAATAAGCATGGAAAAGCCTCACGTCTATTGAACTCAAGCAAAACGTTCATAAACTAAAAATCATTGCACGCAGTGTTCCCTGGATATTTTGGGAAATATGATGGTTAACTACTAAACCTGTAGTGAAGCTTCATGAATTTATTGACTCCAGGCCTCCAGAGTTTCAGTTTTTTCTTCATTATCAACGTTATCATAAAGATTCTGACAAAACCTATTTGGGCTGGCACACTGGTTACTAAGAGGAGATAAGGATAAAGGACGACTTTATTCAATCTTTTTCAGGATGCGCTACGCATCCTACTTCTACGGAATGTCGTGGAGGCGACTTGGATGCGTATTTGGCCATACAATGACTTGCAGTGGTCAGCCGATGAACAAGTCAGCGCTTTGTCCCCCAAGACAAGTCCGGTACCAATTCACAGATTCTGGTGATGGACGGCATTAACATGGAGAGGTTCCCAATCCTAGATGAGCTATTGCGATGTTATTTTGACAGGATGTAGTGAGCAGAGTCTTGAACCATAGTTAGGTTTTGCCGAACGCTGTTTTAAAGCCCGGTCCCGGTAAAAGACGTAAAAACGTGTGCGCAACGCTCATCGATCACTATTACACCCCAAGAGGTGTGTTGGTGACGCAGTCGGCAAGAGTGCCGCCCCATAGAAGCACACCGGCGGACTTTTGAGTTCGAGTCCGCGTAGTGCCAATGTTTTTGCACATAATAGTTTGTTGTTATTACGCTTTCTCATAATCACATGAGTCAATTTTAGACCAACAGTGCTTACAACGAACAAAGGCTGTCTGTTTGCACCTTCATGTGCGCTGGTATTTCAACGATGCGTGTCCGCACCACCAGCATATCATACCATATCGCCAATGATATCGTAACTGCACACAAAAACGCACTCATTACGAATGAATGTTTTGAACCCTGGTCGTATATTTACATAGATGCACTTAAAATGTCGCTCTAACCTGAAGGTGCTGCGGACTACTTCCCACTTTTACGCCGGATTTCAAAGGTAGTATAATAAAAATGAGATCTTGGCGAAGATGGAGAAGATTGTTCCTCGCTTGCTTTGTAAGATACTGCTGGTGTGGCGAACGCTTGTGTTTACTTGTTTCATAGCTTCTTCCCCTATTGTTGACTACAAAGGAAGAACAACAAGACTTCTTAAAAAAAGAGAAATGATATGGTGCAGCAGATACGCATCGTTGAAGAACAACATATATGATGGCGCAAATGTACAGCCTTGGTTTGTTGTGAGCAATGTTGGTGTAAAATTGACTGCAGCGATCATGAGAAACAACAAGCGTAATTAACAACAAGCTGCTAACGTGTGCAAAAATATTGCCAGTACGCGAACTCGAACTGAAAAGCCAACAGGAGTACTTCTGTGGGGCGGCACGCCTACCAACAGCGCCATCGAGCACATATAGGTCGCTTCAGTACGGAATTTACACATTACTAAATTCCGTACTGAAGCGACCTGAAAGGATCCCTACTTTAAAGGATGAAACGGGTACTTCTGCAATAACGGAGTTAATCAAAGGCATCGATACTAGCTAAGCATTTCCAAAAATCATTTTCTGATTGCACAGTCAGTGAAGATCACTTGGAGAGTGAGGACCCTCCATACTTTATGGAAAATTCAATCTGGTTTTACAAGGAGGAGATCTTCAAGGACCTATCTACTTTGCCCGCGAACTACACCATTACTCCAGATGATGTACCATCATATTTTATTCGGAAAGTTGCCATTGCCATATCTTACCCGCTTGAGCATATATTTAACGCCAGCTACATGTTAGGTAAAGTACCTGCTCGTTGGAAACACTCATTCATTACTCCGATCCCAAAGAAAGCACCCTACAATCTGGCCGCAAACTACCGTCCTATAAGCATCACCTCGGTTTTCGCAAAAGTATTTGAAAGAATGCTCAAAACAGCTCTTGTTGCTTACCTTGAATCGAATTCGCTTATTCCCAAAAATCAGCACGGCTTCCGAACTGATAGGTCTACTGAGACATTAATGCTGTCGGCACTGAATGACTGGACACAGGCTCTTGATCAAAAGATTAATGTAGACGTCATCTATTTTGATTTTATGAAAGCTTTCGACAAAGTTCCATTAGGCAAATTGATCTTTAGCCTTGTAAGAATAGGTGTCCATACTAGAATAATTACCTGTGTTAAAAACTTTTTAACAAACAGGTCCTTCCAAGTTAGAGTCAACGAATCGCTTTCTGAATCATACCCGGTTACTAGTGGTGTCCCACAGGGTGGCGTCCTTTCTCCATTTCTTTTTATTATATATACTTCTGAGATTCCCTCCTTAATTGATCAACACGGTGTCACCTGCAAAATGTTTGCTGATGACATCAAAACATACAAAAACATTGTGAATGAGGAAGATCACAATGCCCTTCAATCTGCAATAAATTCAATTGCTGATTGGTCAGCTAAGTGGAATCTTCCATTATCCGGTCAAAAGTCGAAAGTATTTCACATTGGAGAGCACGTCAATAGAATGGTCTATCATCTTGATCATCAGCCACTCAGTAGTGCACCTACTGTGCGGGACCTAGGTTTCGTTCTAGACACAAAGCTTTCTTTCAGGCAACATTGCGAAGATGCGGCTAAGAAAGCTGACAGAATCGTGCATAATATCTTTAAATCATTGAAAACAAATTCGGTAGTTCACATGGTGCTTGCATACAAAACATATGTCAGGCCTGTACTTGAATATGGTACCACAGTATTAAGTCCTGACTGCAAGCGTGAAATCTCTAGATTGGAATCTGTACAAAATAGCTTTACAAGGAAGCTCTGGATAAGAGTACATGGGTGTAATTATGCTAACATTCCATCGGCTCTTGAGAGAAACAAACTCTTCAATTTACGCAATCTTGCTTTTCGTAGGAAACGATATGATCTAATCACCATATATAAGCTGATCAATGGCATGTTGGATCTTCCTCTTCAGGAATTTTATTCACTATCTTGCTCTAATACTAGAGGTGGCCAGATGAAGATCCAGATTCCAAAAGCTAGAAGTAATATAAGGTCTACGTTTTTCACAGTCCGAGCTGGAACCGAATTTCAAAAGTTTTCGAAGATAAACATTTTACCAAAATCGCTAAGGCAATACAAAAGACTTATTGACAAGTATCTCCAGGATGTTACTTAATAGTTTGCTTCTAATTGTTGCCGTTGTCTGTCGCATATACCTAGCAGTATATTTTTACTCGCTCTGTTCTGGTACTTAATGTGCATGTCCTGTTTGTTCTATTTTTGCGTGGATATCCACGTATAAATAAATAAATAAATAAATAACTATCATTGGGTGTCAAAGGGCTTTATGATTGTTGCGCACATGCCGTTCTCACGAGTCTTTTTCAGGGCTTTAAAGCGTTCAGCAAGACTAACGTGGTTCTGGACTCTGCTTACACGGCCCCGCATCCTGTCAAAAGCTCGCCATGAGTTGGGAACCTTTCCTTGTAAGACGCCAACGATGACTTCTAAAAAATCATTGTGTTTCAAGTTTTTTTTGAGCTTCAAGTGGCTGTCATCGAAGTTGTAAGTTGTTGCAGGAGGTGCCGGTTCGAGTCCCGCGTGGCGCTAGAGTTTTGATCGCAACAAGACATCACTCTAACAGTTCATTGTGTCTTTTCATAGAGATAAGTTTAACAACCAAATGCGTTCTTACCAAGGTTGTCACACAATGGATCAAGCGAAGCTGGATTATCGAGCGCCTTCACCACGGATTCTAGGACCTGAAATGCTCCGGTAGGAAATAGAGCTAAAATAATTCAAAAAACAAAGCCGGATGCAATGACTAGACATTCAAAATAAATTTCGCTTCGCTGAACCTAGTAAATATCCCCTGATGTTCCCGCCTCAAATCCCAATTTCTAGGAAAATTTGACCATAAGCGTGATGTAATGTCTCAAGAAAATGTATACACTCTTTGGAAGGCTATAAGTTTGCTGCCAGTAGAGGTACTGAATAAGTTGGAGGCTCTTAGGAAATCGTAAGAAAATATAGATGCCATATGAGCGGCAGGGATCGCGCCACGCTCTCGCCTCAATTCTCACATTTGACAATCGACTGACTGTGCACTGCTTGAATGTTGGTCAGAGTTTCTCCAGTAAGTGGCCGTAAACCGTGGATTGATTTGTGATTCTTTTGATGTCTCAAACAACCCTAGTTGGTGGTGGTCGCTTTTAAACAATTTCTCAGCATAACGAAACAATAAATGGGCAACATGTAAAAATAAGTGAACTACCCAACCTGGTTCCCCAGATGGACTCAGTTTCCGAGATCGTAAGTAATCAGTAATTGAAGACCCCCTTACACCGAATAAGGGTCACCTTCAAGCAGATAAAACAGATAACGCTAGTAAAATAAAAATAGGTCAAAACACCATCAGTCAACGTTTTAGACACAGGCAAGACAATGTACTTTACGTCCTAATTAATTTCAAATGTCCCGATCTAGCTGAATGCTATTTATTCTCACGTTTTCTGCACTTTTTTTTATTTCGTTAGTGCAGTTGTTTTCTAAGAAATGCGTAAGTTCAATATATTTCAATGCTGAACACACTCAGTTCTTATAAGATCATTTGGGAGTGACCACCACTAACTAGGATTGTACCCATAAAAATACACCACAAATTGGAGCAAAATATGAAGGGTGTCCTAAAAATGAAAAAATTCAAGGTTCTGAAATTGCTGCTAGGTGAACGTTTCAAGATGTTTGAGACGTATATGACAGCACCGGTTTATGAAGCTTCTGTAACGTGAAGATAGCCAAGGTTGCGCAACGTATCCGTCTGAAGTTTGTTGTTGGTGATAGTAGCCCTTTGACATACCTGCATGAATCGAAGTGCATGGAACTCCATTTCGCGTGAACGCTTTGTCTCGGTGATTCCTGTGATCTTCATGAAGGGAAAGAGCTGCAAAAAAATTGACTTTGATTCTGAAGAACCAGCCAAATTGTAAGAAGAAATTACGGAGGCCAGCGCTTGTTAATCCACAGGGATACGCCATGCATCCTACTTCTACTTGGTACACTTGTTGAGCTGAAATCTTTGACAACGAAAGATACCTGGTCTCACTGCCTAACAAAGACTACCAACATAAAAGAGCTTAGCACAAAAAGCTTCAAAAAAGTAAAAAGCCTAAACTATTAGGTAAAAGCAAAGTCTATGTCGTGGAGGTAAGCATCATCATCATTGAGAGGTGTAAATGCGCCAGCCAATCAATTCGCATCGAATAGACGTGCCACTCAGAGAGGGCATATGAGATTGGTACCCTGATTGGTTAGCTCGCTCCTACGTGGCAGTGCTGCCTAGATTCGCGACAAGGCACCAAAAATAACCAGGTTGCTCGCGAAAGCTCTTTTGAAGCTCTCATAGTAGCAACACCTTTACAACATTTTAAGGTTTCTAAACCTGTTTATGTCGTGAAGGTGGGCAGTATTGGGTGGTGTGAGTGCGCCAGCCAATCAGATCTCACTAACTTGACGAGCCATTCAGAGAGGGCTTACACGTACACTGTTCTGATTGGACGGCATGTGTTTGGTTGAGGTTCTGCTTGGCTAATATTGGCTGACGCGCCACCACCTCCCAATGCTGCCCGTCTTCGCGACATTTGCAAAAAATTCCTTTTTGAAAGCATTTTGAATTTTGTCTTGTTTAGGTAAGCACAAGACATTGGTGTCCACTTCTACTGAGGTGTGGGCATTTTTCAAAAGGAGCCCAGAGCCCCGAGAAAATGATTGAAAAATGAACGCTGAACGTGTGACAGGTCCTCTTATCCAAATACCTACCTGCTTGGTATCCGGGCTTTGGTTGAATATCATGTCAAATATACAGTAAGCCGTGTCGTTGATATTCTTCTCAAGCACGGCCCAACTTCGTTTCAGCAACTCTTTGTCCTCATGGTTGATCTTATCCAGCAAATCCATCTAAAAAATAAATAATCGATTTAGCAAAAATAAATTTTAACAAAAAAAGCTACTGGCAAGTACTAAACACAAGAGTGAGAGTATAGGCTTTCAAAAACCTGGAAGCAACGGCTTGTTCTGGCTTTGAAAATAACGGTGTGTCTGTCAAATCAGTGGAATTGCTGAACCGAAAACAAACGGAAAAACAGCTCAGATAATTGCGAAATTTGGTGGGATAATGCTGAGAGTAAATTTTACCACGGCTATATATCAATTAGGTAGCCATTTCGATGAGTGAGCCGGAAAGAATGAGAAAGACATCTCGATAAATCATCGGCACTCCTTCCAAAGCACTAAAATGAGGCTTAGATGACCGCTTACCTCAACTATTAAACACTTTTTAGCTTCAATGAGTTAGTTGTGCGGCTCTCAAAGGAGGAACAAACAAGCTGTACTGGTGAAGCTGTTGATATATCTGCGAGTTCAGACTTCCAACCAACGCCACAGTAAATCTCATTGCCTTGGCCTTTAGTCAAATCGCAGCGTTTGCAACTGAATTTTGTGTTCAGAAATTCAAAGTTAAAGCTCTGTCCTAGGACATAGAACTGCTAATCCTACCAAATAGTTGACGAGGAGTGACTGGAGGAAATCGATTCGAAAGCGAATAATCGCTTTAGAACGAATTCCACTAGACAATAGACCTGGGTGGAGTCCGAACCATCAATCGATTTTAGGTCCATGTGAGATCGGGTCTCACTCCGACTGCGCTATCCGTACTCGCGTTCGACACTGCGTAGAATTCAAATTCTAAAAAAAGCTAAATATTTCTGGACACTAGCCTTAGTTTTTCGGGCGCATGTAACGTGTTCAGAAGAGGTACCGGCTGTCGCGTGCACCCGATACCAGGTTTCTGGTTCGGATTTCCCGCCCAGGTCAAACAAGCCTTCCACCCTTCCGAGGGTCGGTGAATTGGTACCAGACTTGTCAGGGAGGATAGCGCCTGATTTGTTCATCGGCTGGCCACCGCAAGTCATTGTTTGGCCAAATACGCATTGAAATTGCTTCACGACATCCCGTAGAGAAGAAGAATGCATGGCGCATCCCAAAAGAGATTGAACAACGCTGTCCTTTGTCCTTTATCCTAGTTTTTCGGGCGCATGACAGCGCAGTAGGAGGCGACGCCGGCTATCGTCTGCACTTAAGCCGAGGTTCTTTGTTTGGATTTCCCGCCCAGGCCAACCAACCCTTCCATCCGTTCACAGTGGTGAGATGGTGCAAAAGGATAAAATACTGAATTCTCCATCAACGTGCCACTTGAGGTCACTGTGTAGTCCAAACAGTCATTCAAATTGCTTCCATGATAATCCGTAGAAGTGAACTTCCTGGCGCATCCTTCGACGGAATTCACTAGCACCAAACTTTGTCCTTTATTCTTTTATCCCCTAGATTTGTGACCAATGAAGGTTTAACGGAAAAAATTTTTATTGCAGGCTTTCGAGACATAAATACGTTGCCACAAATTTAAATTAATTACATGGTCGCGGAAGACAGAAGGTCAACAAACAGGGCCACTTCTAGCCATTTAGCTCCTTTTTTACGCCGCATCGTAAAAAAGGTGGCATGAGAATGAGATGGGATTAAAGTCAATAGCCGTAACCCGACGCGAAATTGGACTCATTCCAGAGCTTGACTCTGGGTCGTTCGTCGGGCATTGCATTTTAGCGAATAATAAGGCGTTATATTGTATTGGGAGAAAACGCTAACAAGAGGGACATTGTATTCAGTTATGCTAGGCATCAGCTTGCTCTCGTCACTACGAATTCTTTAAATACAAATTTGTCTGCGTCTGGTTATTTTCGAAAATACAAATCAAGGGGATGCATCCGTGATTAAAAAAGGCATTCAGGACGAGCGTAGCAGTACAGAGCGACGATGAAAAATGACTGCAGAAAGATTGTGAGAGCACAGTGGTGATCGAGAGAAGCATAAAAGGATAAAAATGATAATGGACGGCGTTACTCAATCCCTTTTGGGATGGGCCAGCGCATACTACTTCTACGGGATGTCGTGGAGGCGATATGAATGCGTATTTGGCCATACAATGACTTGCGGTGGCCAGCCGATGAACAAGTCAGCGCTTCATCCTTCCCACACAAGGTTGGTACCAATTCACAGACCCCTGAAGGATGGAAGGCTTGGTTGGCCTGGGCGGAAAATCCGAACCAGGAACCTGGTGTCGGGTGCACGCGACAGTCGGCGCCTCCTCCGACTGCGCTACGCGCGCCCCGAGAGAAGTATAGTGTCTATAAGTGTGGAGTCCCCATGCGAAAAACATTCAAATAAAACTAGAAAATATACAGAGAACTTTCACACGAATCTTAAAGTTTAAATGTTTCCCAGGTGCAGATTACCCATGAAGCATGCCCAACTACAAGGAGCGGCTAAAATTTTTCTACCTTCGTAGCCCTCTATATCGAAGAGTGGTCAATGACCTAACATTTTGTTTTTAAAATATTGTAGGGAGAACTTAAACTGAAAGATAGTAAATATTGGACTTTCAAACCCAGTCGAAGCCGTATAAGCACGCTAGTAGACACGAAAATGGGCTATTAAACCCACTGTTTTTTCGAGCAGCGAGGTGGCTTCAATTAATTCCACGCAATGTTATAGAGGCACATAATGTTCCAATAAAAAAAGAGACTTTAAACAATAGATATGCTATCAACTTTTAACATTCCAGATCTGTAAACACCATCTGTACAGATCAATGAAGTTCAGAATGAAGAGATCTTGATTATCCTGGTATGCGAAGCACGGCGTTCGCTCTTTATTTACGCAGCTACACAAAGGAACATTAGGCCGTGAACAAAGGAGATTCTCAATAAATCCTCGTTTGGTACCATACATTATCAACACTTGAAGATCTCCTCAGCTCATATCATTCGCGCGGCCGGCTAACAGTCAACCCATTGAACTTTAGAGGGTCAGAGTTCGTTCAGGATTCCGCGCTGCGATTTCGACTCACCATGTCTGTAACCAGCATTTCTGGATCCTTCTATTGACCCTGGTCTTTTCTTTAAGTTAATTGTAAAGTCAAAATAATAATAAAAATAAAATAAAACAAAAATCTAAGTGCGATTTAGCATAACCATCTGTGGGATAAGAGCCCACACTGCTCATAGGTGTACAGCTGCCGCAGGGTCGTCCAGTTCAGAGAGTGAGAATGACTAATCCGAAGGCGTTCTTTAGCTGTGCAATTTTCGCCGATTTAATCTATAGGTAGGTAACAATTACCTATAGGAAGCTCAACATCTAATCAAACAGGATTAAATTGTTATCTGCACTCGGGAGTAATAGCGGCGACATACTTCCTCATAAGCAGTATGCGGTTAATCGCATTTGTCGCGCCACACGACAAAATTTGATAGAATCGTAGCGGGAAAATCACCTCCCAGAATGAGGACAGCAGGTTAAGGAGGCCAGTCAGTTACCTACTCGTCTTTTATAACAGGCTGTCGCAAAATTAATCGCTGAAATGGACTGCTTATTCCAAACTGCTATAATTCAGCTTCAGCACAACATTAATAATCGCAGTAAAAACCACCGGAATCCATACATCTCTACCAACTAAAAGGTGGTAAACCTATTCTTTTGCAATAAAAGCTAAAATCACGGAAATTAAAGAAATCAAGGAGGGCACATTCAACTTCGGCCAGATTATTGAATTGTGTCTGACTGAGAATCGAGAGCTCGGAAAAAGTGACAGTCAGTGGGGGAAAGGACGAGAGAATATGGTGGGTGGGAAGAACTTCGATATCTAAATGGGTCAATTTTCGCCGAGTGACTTGTGAAGTGTGTGGCCTTGCGTTGCCCTGCAGCAGGAGCGGCTCTCCTCTTTTCATCACTGCCGGCCAAAATCTTTGCAACTTCTTACACATTTGGTCCAAACCAGAGCAGTAAGACTCTGCGGTGACTGCCTGATCGGGATGCAAAAAGCTATGTATAATGGATTACCCTTTAAGTCATCACTACAAAGTAAGCACAACTTTTTTGCGGTGCAGGTCGGGTATAGGAAAGGATCGGTCGGGTATTGCAGGAGCATCCCTATCTACCCAGAGTAATCCCCGCTTCCTGTTATCCTAAAGAACCTATTTTTCATCTACAGTTACAATACGGCTGGCAAAAGGCTCGTTTTTAAAACAAACCAGCAGACTGGAGCCAGTGTCGAAACGTGCCAGACGCTGCTCATCGGTCAGCTCACGATGCACCCACTTCGACATCTTCTCCACTTTGCTGATTCTCACCAAATGCCTTGCTACCGTGCTAGTATGTACGCCAGAGCCCTCTGCTGACGTAGGTGTATTCGTCTCCGGATGAGCTTCGACGGCTCTCCCCCCGACTTGGTTTTTCTTCGAGATCGCCAGAGCCAGAAACGGATTTTTCGAAGCAGAGCCTCACCGTTCGTTAGCAAGGACAGTCGGTCCCAAAAGCGCTGCTAAGGTTAGGGTTCGCCTCTGCCGCAAAATGTCCCAAATTGAATTCCTAAAGCATGTTGACTCGATACTCGTGTCGGTTTATGATTTTACGGAGCCCTGGAAAAGGTCGCTTGGAAAAAAATTAGAGCGAAATCCACATACGTTTTTTGAAAGAGCAGGAAAAGTCCTACCGAACGGTATGTCTGACTTTCCCTAAGACTGAATGATTTAGGGTAAAAACTCATTTAATCGTTAATTATTCTCTACTTATTTATTTATTGTTTATTTATTTACCTTGAAACGAACGTTAACTCTGCGACAGCCTAATAATATAATGTACTCCACTTTGGCGTCAAATTGGACGTTCCTAATCAAGCTTGGCGCTTTTGAAATAATACTGAACATCTTCCGAAGTAAAGCGAGATTTTCCCACATTACACTAGAGGCTCTTCGAAAAATTTGGAATAATTTCTTGTCTTGGGAAATTATGCATAAAAACAAAAATAATTTTAGCAGCTCGCTGGTCAGTGTTAACATTTTATTCCCAAACGCGATCAAAGACCATGAAAGACTGGAAAGATACAGATAGAGCAATGACGTCAAGTCGACCGATTTCAGACTTTTTCCTCCGATTATTAGTAGATTAAAGGGCACGTGTGGCGCAGTCGGAGGAGGCGCCGGCTATCGCATGCACCCGATAGCAGCAGGATCCCGGTTCTGATATCCCGCCCAAGCCAATTAAGCCTTCCATCCCACCGGGGTCGGTGAATTGGTACCAGAGAGTTGTCTGGGAAGGATAATGCGCTGACTTGCCTATCGGCTGGCCACCGCAAGCCATTGTGTGGCCAAATACGCGATCAAATCGCCTCCAAGACATCCCGAGGAGGTCGAATGCGTGGCCTAACCCAAAAGAAATTGAGTAACGCCGTCTTTTGTCCTTTATCCTTTATTTGTAGACTGATTGTAACATAATGTTACTTGAATGTATGTTATCTACATGATTGCAGCGGAAAAGAAATAAAGCTAAGTCTTGAGTCTTAAACAGCGGGGAGATTAAATTTTTCTAATTTCACACACTCTCAGGTGTATTTCTATCATCTTTTATAAGATTATTTGGCTGATGTCTATTAATAGGGTATGTCCGTTAATAGTGATTTTCATTGTATAATAAACGGTTTAATTTTTTTTATTACCCTTCGAAACCACGGCGTAGCACTGACCTTCGAGCGAGTACATAGGTTCGGGTACGGGTCCTCAACAGGCAAAGTTTAATATAAAGCCGCTCTATTCCAAATCTTTCACCAAGTAAGGTGTATTGCAACGGCGAAACGTAAACCCGGTGAATAAAATGTCGTTCTCGATCTCCGTAACCTGAGTGTAACCTACGTCCCATTTTCTCCTATAATTCTGATGCCAGTTCTCCGACTCGCTGCAAGAATAAAGGCTTCGTTGGCATGACCTGGAACAGAGCCGAGACTTGACATAAGAGGCCGTGCCTCCTCCAACTAGACTAGATGCGTTCAAATGGTACAATATCTAGAGCCCATGATCGAAAATTAGGTGGGCCGGCCACGTAATATGTCTCGCAGGCACTCGCTGGACGAGAGCCATCACCGACTGGATTCCGCGGGATGTCAAGAGAACACCAGGACGCCCACCAACGTGTTGTTCGGACTTCTTCGTGAAAGCCCTGAATGATAGCTTCTACCTTCTGGTTCCCAACTGACTACCATCTGATCCGATCGCTAGCTCACATCCTGGAAGGAGAATGATACGATGACCGAGCGGCACTCGAATCCGACCTTCGTCACTTTTTCGAATCGAAACCCCGGATTTCTCTCGCCACGGCATCTATTCCCTGCCGGAACGAGGAGGACAGTCATCGACAAAGATGGGCGATATTTCGATGAGTAAGGTTAGCTTGGTCAAAATATATAAATATTTGAAAAATATCAAGAAAAATCGCAAGAAATATGCTATGCTACGAGCATCAACACTACATGGACGATTTTTAGAGCAATCGGGGCACTCAGTGACACACGTCATCGCAGCGGTTTTATGCAGCGAGTGAGTAGAGGATAAGTAGGTTGACGTTAACCTAATACAATATGCAGAATCCAATTAGCTCTACGTTCATGTTATAACCCCCGTGTCGGCGACGTCGTCTCTGAACTACAGCGCGAAAGCGTGTCTCGGCGTTCTTTACCCCTTCAAGGGTTTTGTTTGTTCTTCAAAGCTTTTTCGTTTTTTTTTCAAGGAAATATGCCATTTTCACGTGGAACTGAACATTTTTCAAATCAAATTGGACACTTTCACATCAAACTGGACACTTTTCACGCCAAATTGGACACTCCTCTAAGCTATCCTGAGACTTTTGAAATCAAAGTGAACTCTTCCAAATCGGAGAAGAGCTTATTCTACATTAAAAGCTTTCCAAGATGGCAAAAATAATTTTTTCTTTGAGGAAACTTTCAAAGAACTTTTTCTGAATGAACGTAACAATTTTATACATTTAATATGTTTTGAAAAAATTAATAATAAATCAAACTTTGCTTTAAAGCGCAGCGAGGTAGCAATCGTGTAGTGCATTAAAAGACAGGATCACGCCATGTACTCGGAAGTAAGTCGCACTGTTTATCGGATTGATAGTGTAAATAATGCCTACATGCAGCAAGAAAATTAGGATGTGTTTTTTTAAAATTGTTTATGCTGCACCGTTTGGAGGCGCGAGACTGCAAGCAAACAGAAATTTTGCTATCAGTCTAATAAAAACCGCGAAGTTCCGAACGAGGACATGACGCGATCTCTGCTTTGGCAATAGAAAATTGTCGTTCAATTCGACGTGAAAATGGTGTATACCTCTTCAAAACAAGCTTTGGATCATTTGCTTTTCTAGAAAAATAAAAGTTTTAACAATGTTTTCACTTATTGGGTAGATGAATTCAAACTTCAAAAAAGCTATGCTAAAAATTTCCTCGAACAAAAAATTATTCCATCATTTTTGGAGAATTTCTAGTTTAATGTAGAAAAAGCTCATTTCAATTCGGAAGAGTTCGGTTTGATTTAAAAAAAAAATTCGGTAAACTTAGAAGAGTGTTCAATTTTACGTGAAAAGTGTCGAATTTGATTTGAGAAATGTTCAATTTGGTTTGAAAAGTGACCTGTTTGGTTTGGAAAGTGTCCAATTAGACGTAAAGGTAATATATACCAGGGGTGCACATTTAACGGTTAACGATTCAACGAATATTAACGAATTAACGGCATTTTCGGTAAAATCTGGCTTAACGATTTAACGGAAATTTTTAGAAATTTAACGGAATTTTTAACGGACTTTTTTCTCAGTGAGTTTATCACATTTACCCTCAGTATTCTCTAATGTTGCAGGTCTCTTCCTCCTGATTAGGACTGTTCCTGGAGTTGCTAGTGCATTACGTTAGAAGACAGGGCTTGTAGAGCAGATGTCAGAGGAGCAGCTGCTGCGTGAACCAAGGTTCGAGACTCTTGCGTCGAACGTGCTCAGTGAATTCGTGATAGACTTGCTCAGGAAGGATGGAAGACTGACTTGATTACTCGCTGCCTATCGAACGTCATTGTATAGCCCCAATAACCTGTTGTCCCGTTGATCATCGACTTGCTCGAGTGGGCGCCAGCAGCCTCTCCTTTTGTCCATGTCGCGTGCTAGAGTGCTCCAGTTGATACTCCTTGCTCGAGGGACACGAAAAGCCTCATATCGGTCGTTCAGAGCATTCACGGAGAAGTCCAACCAACGCATGGTGGGCGTCCTGGTGTTCTTGACATCCCGCCTAACTCAGTCGGTAAAGGCTCTCGTCCAGCAGGTGTCTGGGAAGAGCATCACGTTTCTGGCCCACCTAGTTTCCGTCGACTTGGCCCACGCAACAGCCTCTCTGATCTTCAAACGTCGGCGAAGCTCGGAACTCCGGAGGCCTTCTCTCACTTGCTGAGTAGTGTCACTCCAAGCATCGTCCTCTCGATTCCACGCTGCGCGACGCTGATCGCGTGTTCATCCTGCTTTCGTATGGCCGAGGTCTCTGAGGCGAATGTCAGGGCAGGAAGAACAGAGGAGTCGAATAGGTGGGCCCGATGTCGGACGTTCTTCGTCTTCTTCGCGACTTCTTCGACGCTCTTGAAAGCTCCCCATGCCGCTCGTTTCCTCCTGCTCAGCTCTGGCGCCAGGTCGTTGGCCATATTGACTTCGCGACCCAGATAGACGTAGCTGGAGCATTCGGAGATGTTCGTTCCGTTGAGCGAAAATGGGTCATCGGAAATTTGTCCGTTCCTCATGAACATCGCCTTTGTAAGATTCATCTGCACTCCAACGTTAGACAAGATGCAGTAATAGACGCAATACGCATACAAATTACCTCCACGACATCCACTAGAAGTAGAATGCGTGCGTATCCCAAAAGTTCCTGATTAACGTGGTCCTTTATCCTCTACTTTACGTGACTAGTCTTGAAATAGGAGCCGAAGCTTCGATCCGCATTCGAGAAAGTTAAACCTTTTGTAGTTATTTGAAATGAATACGATCAGCGGAGGATAACTTGGAAATTGGAGCTACTACGACACCTGGTTAATTTCCATGAAGTCTAGACCATAACTAGGCAACCCAACAAAATGATGATAGAAAGTGTGGCTTATCTCGGATTGCCGTAACGAGCTCATACCACTTCTATAATAATAATCATACTTTTTTCAGGACATTGAAGACGATATCCTTGAAGGTAAATAGGGCCCCGGCCACCCTTCGGAGATTTATAGCAATGAATTGACAAAATCTCTGCCTTAATCAAAGCCGGTTTTCAAAAAACCATACGAATAGCTGCAAAAAAAAACTTAGGCTTCACAAATCAACAGTCGTTCGTATCTGACTCAAACATTAAAGTAAAAAAAAGGCTGGATAAATAGGTGATTTGTAGTCAGGCACCGGCCTCTTCCAATACAGCGTCTTGAGTCCAGGCGAAACGATTACAGTAAAGAAGTACAGCTAAAACGTCGAGGAACCGCGCCATAAACTTCAACGTAGGTGCTCGAGACCAACCTCTGGAGCGTGTGTAGCGGTAGCGCAGCCGGAGGAGGAGCCGGCTGTCGCATACACCCGATACCAGGTTCGTCGTTCGGTTTTCCCGCTCAGGTTGTCGGTGGATGGGTACCAGACTTATCCGAGAAGGATAAAGCACAGACTTCTTCATCTGCTGGCCACCGCAAATCATTGTATGAACAAATACGCATACAAATCACCTCCACTACATCCCGTAGAAGTGGAATGCGCGACGCATCCCAAAAGAGGTTGAGTAACTCCGTCATTTATCCTTTGTCCTCATGTGCTCGAAGTTGGTCAATATACGAAGGGATCCATCCTCTTCTGCGACAAGACTCTGCGGCACATTTCAATGATGAGGCGACAGAAGGTGCAACATTTCTGAAACGAAACTCTCGACCATCCGCCACATTCACAAAACGTCTCGCCCACCAATGCAAAAATCGCCTCCGCCGACTTCATCTTCGGAAGCCCGGATTTCTTCGCTACCGGAATAAACTCGCTGGAGAAGATGTGTTGATTCTAGTGATCTTTATCTCAACTGATAAAGTTCATCATAAAAAGTTGTAAAGGATACGGGACAACTTTACTCAATCTCTTTTGGGATGCGCCACGCATTCTACCTCAGAGGAATGTCGTGGAGACGAGTGTAATGCGTATTTGGCCATGCAATGACTTGAGGTGGCCAGCCGTCATCGCTTCATCCCCCAGAGAAGTCTGGTACGAATTCACAGACTCGCCCGAGAGCTGGAAGGCTTGGTTGGCCTGGGTGGGAAATCGAAATCAGGAACCTGGTATTGGGTGCACGCAACATAAGACACCTCCTCCAAGTGCGCTACACGCGCCCATAAAAAGTTATGACCTTTCAAAGTTCAAGGTCAAAAGCCGAGACTATTTTTGGACGAACCTAATAGATAAAGTAAAAACATGGTGCTGAGAGCAGAGAACTGAGCACAACTGAGCAACACGTCAAAAGCCACGTTCTTTAGCCTCATTTGGCCAGCCGATTCCACGTAAGCCAGCCTGAGAAAGTCTCGACGGCGATTGAAAAAGCCGGTCCCAATTCAAAGTCCAGAGACCGACGGGCGGCTGGAGATGGAGGAGCCGTAGTAGGTAGGCGAGCACGCCCATCCGAAGGCTCAAGCACCCTCGACTCATCCGCAGCGAGGCGAGTGTGCCCTGCGGCAGTAGCGTCGTAAATAACTGCACGAGGAAGTTTCCTGAAGCCGTATTTACCCAACCAGGCAACCGTCAACGGTAGCATGCTCGTGGTGAGCCGTCGCAGAGTGGACAGGTGGGAGCGCAACGACGTCAGGACATAGGACCTCCAAGCTTATTGCTGAAAAGCATGATAGGATTCTTCGGAGAGAATAAGAATCTCTGCTAAGTCTGCTGGTACGCGGTGTAGAAGGGAGAAACATAACCACGACGTGATAATTCGTCGTATACCCTACCCATTGTTGCTGGGTATTTATACTATTTTTCACGTCGAATTGGACACTTTTCAAATCAAATTAGACACTCTTTTAAGCTAGCTCTAAGTCTTTTGAAATCAAAGCGAACTCTCGCGAAGTTGAAAAGGCCTCGTTGGTCAGGCAAGTTAAACTGCAGACTTGAGATGGTAAGAAATTGCATCTATTCAAGATGAATTTGGTATAATTTTCTTTGAAATTTTTTAGTTTACCTGTTTCAATAATCCAATATATCTATTTAAAAAGAAAGACATACAGCTGCTAAATAGAAAGTCTCTAAAATAATTTTACTTGAAAGCTATATATGAGTTGCTTGGAAAGGGTTTGTAACGCCGTCCCAAACGGCATTAAGAGGGCCAGGGACCTTGGCCTTCAAACCTTTCAGAACAGACGAAGGAAAGCAAATGTGGTTATGATGTTTAAAATCCTGACAAAAAGATTTTCAATTGATCCGGTAACATTTCTTGGTACACCACTACGACGTCAAGAAGCGGAAGGCTCAGTCTTTATTTTTTCTTTTCTTTTCTTTCTGAGGACTGTTTGTTCAAGCTTTTCAAAGTCTTGTTACTCGCAAAATGTTTGGTCAAATTTGATGGATACTACTCTGTTCAGATTTGTTTGTCGATCAGTTACAGCTGCTTTCTTTATTCCAAAAAGGATAACTAAACTTTATTTTCTTCTCTCCGTCTCCTCTTACTGTTTCTTCTAAGTATTACTGTTTGTCTGATGTTCATCTCTGACATATCCTTTGTTTGATTATCACGTGTGTTTATGTCATACGTCAATAAATAAATAGTTATAAATATATTATTATTTTGTTTCGATCAAAACTTCTAGCGCCAGGCGGGACTCGAACCCGCACCTCCCTCTGAGCAGGCGGGAATGCTCTACGCCTTTACACCACCGGCGCACCATCCGGATATACGGGTGAGTGCTGATCGGTCCCACGAGGTGTGAATGTTGCGTTCGATCAAACGGTGCTGCCAAGGCGTAGAGCATCCCTGCCCGTTCAGAGGGAGGTGTGGGTTCCAGTCCCGCCTGGCGCTAGAAGTTTTGCTCGCAACAAAACATCGTTATGACAGCTAACAGCCTCGATGCCAGCCACTTGAGGCTTAAAAAACTGGTTTGATTATTATTGTTATTGTTATTAAGTCTAATAATGTTATTAAAATTTTTGTTTTTGAAGAAAAGTAATAAAACAGAATTTGTCTTAAAACACAGCAAAGAAGCGAGCATATAGCGCATTAAGATCATGTCGCGCTATCGCGCTATGCACTCAAAACTTTCGCCACAGCTTCTATTTGATTGATAGTGTAAATGCCATATACATGAAGCATCAAAGTGTGGATATGTGAGTTCTTTACAGATTCTTTTGTTGTATCGTTAACAGGTGTCAAACTCCATGCGAACAGAGCTATCAGTTGGGTGAAAATCGCGACGTCTTGGACCAGGGCATGGCGCAATCCCCTTTTGGCACAAAAATGGCCGCCTTCCTGGTCTTTAACACAAAAATTTTAAATCGTTATTTTTACTCTAAACACAAGAATTTCATAAAATTTCCAACATTGTGTTCGCTTATTGGGTCGATGAAATAAAACTCCAAAGAAGTTATACTAAACTTTTCCTTGTACAAAAAATTACAGTATTTTTTTTTGGAGAGTTTGTGGTTCAATGTAGAAGAAGCTCATTTCAATTTGGCAGAGTTGGTTTCAGAACTCTTCGGCTGACCTAGTAGAGTGTCCAATTTGATTTGAAAAGTCTCCAGTTCGATGTGAAAATTGTATATTTATTTACTCAATACGCTGCATAAGGTAGAAATCAGAGAAAAACAGATTCACTCAACACAACTGGCTTTGCATCGAAAATTCGAAAAGGATTAAATCTAATGCATCTTTGAAAGACATGAATATCTGCCTTCCAAGTAAATGAGTTAGACCTTGCAATTAGGCTCGTTTTTGGAGTGGAGCTGGATGTTCATGGAGCTACTTCTAGTTCTTGAGAATGCAATTCGATAAAATTTTGAGCTGTCTGGTTTTAACACCTAGTCAGAACTTTGAAAACAACGCAGGAATCTTTGCCTTTTCGTCGAGATTCCAGAGCCAAGGACTTGGAAGAAAGTCCATATTTATGCACTTTATTTTTTGATTATTTCAATTTTTCGGAAAAGGAAAATGAATGTTCCTATCAATTGTTGACAGAATCATGGCCAATGATCTAAGCAGAAGCATAGCAGACGTTGGGATTATGATTGGCAACATACGAATTACCAAGCCAAAGTTCATACTCGCACGACGAATTGTATCTCCAGGAAATAGAAGAATACGATCGTAATATTAGTGTGCGAAACAGGCCGGCATCTGCGTCAACAGACACTACTAGCATAATGAAGCCACACGAGGACGTGTGATCGTGCAACGAAGATTTCCCACATTGTCCAGACGGGAGGTATGAACTTATTGGTCGATTGCTCTGCCATTCCGAATTGAAGTCAGCAAGCTATGCCGTTGATGTGCATCAGGGGCATAGCTTGCCGACTTCAACGACATTCAACGATTAAGACCTGTCTTACACTGCGGCGACGCTGTTGTCGGCGACGTCGGCGACAGTGTTGAGCGGGTGCCATGCAATGCGTACTGTCGCCGATGTTGCCGAAAACAACGTCGTCGAAGTATAACGTAGGCCTAACAACCGACGATTTAACGATTTTAACGAATTAACGGCTTTTTCTGTATTTTTTCAGGAATCTAATGAAAATTTTATAAGAACAGAAAGTAGAAATAGCCGTGTACATGTTCCCATAGAATGAGCCACGATCAGGTTTTCGTTTTTGAGATGGAGAAGGCTGTGAGAGCTCAATTCTCGGCTTGCGGAAAACGAAAGTCTCCTTTTCTTATCCGTGCATGCTTTCAAGAAATTGCTGATGTCCAAATTCTGTTCATAGCTGCTTCCAGAGTTACGAATGCGTCTCTCGCTACGTTAGGTTGCTGTCTTGTAACTTTTTAGTGGAACTTGATTCTTTTTCCTATTTGTCTTACGCGTGAGTATAAGATTTGCGCTATAAATAAACAAATATTTTATAACGGATTTTTTTGGATATTGCAATGGATCGACAATCTATCATACGACTTTTCTGTTCTCAGTCTTGTGGTGAGCGAAGGAAAATCTCCTAAAAAAGTCATCATGAAGTAGAAAACGCTGTTGAAAATAAATGATGTTGGAACGAAATAGGGGTCTTTTAAACTAAAGAGGAAACCTTCCATATGGCACTGTGAGCTTTCCATATTTCATCACCATTTTCTCAGCTTGCTCGAGAACTTTCACATACCATGAGGCAGCCACTAGAGTTCTCGAGCAACGTTAGGGTAGGGGTATAGTCGAAATCGAAATACACAATTTTCGTAACAAAGGGGGCCACTTTGAAATCAAACTGAGCGTCTTCAAAAAAAGGTGAAAATTTTCATTTTAAAACCGTTAAAAATTTGACGACCAAAATTTAACATCCTCCCCAGATGTGCACGCAAATCTAAACAGGACCATGCTTTTAAATCACTAACAATAAGTTGACCCGAATAAGTATGGGTGCAGATGGTGAACTTCACCGCCGATGTGCACACGAATAGGTTCCGGTCTCGATTTTTTGTTCGAACCCACTGTTAGAGGAAGATCAACGCCAAAATGGCGCAGTTAGCCAAAATGTGCGATCAAAGCGTCGCTTTCATAAGAACAAGAAGGTACCGCCCTGTGCTAGTTCGTTCACTACGCCAATTTTGTCTTATCATATAGTTAGGATGCTAGCTAAAACGTTGGTGGGTGTAGAAAGCAATAATCCAAAAAGCAGGCAGTGAAGTATCAGCACATTGTGTCGGTTCACCTTCTAACTTATCTACTGGGTTGCCACCTTCAGCAATCAATACTGATGGTGAGGTAATTTTTCGAGTGATGCATTTAAAAACGTGAGCTCATTGATGATAAACAAGCAACAGCTGCCGACAACCCTTGTTGTCGTACCTTCCGCCACGATTCTTGTAAAGGACGCACAGTTACGCAGGCACTGGGTCCCAACACGAGCTCCCGCGCGCCAGAGTATCGGTGTGCGGCAAAGTCTGCACTGCGCATCATGCAGGTCAGTCCCGTCTCCGTCGTCGTCAGAGTCGGACGACTCCGCTCCCGTCATCGCCCGCCGGTCGAGTCGTCGCTCCCTCCGTCATCGTTCAGACATGCCATCCGCCGGATGTGCGTTATGTGCTTCGCAGTTAGGACTCGGCCCAACCCAGGATCATCTGGAGGGTAGTGCATGAAGAACCAGTATGGGCGTCGGCCACAGGTTAACGCAGGAACTGGCGCTGATCCCTCTGCCTTGTGGACGCACATCCCAGGCATAAAGCAATTGTACTCCCTGCGGAGAGGAATAGGAAGAGGAACAGGTTCCCGTAATTACTCGTAAAGGGGAAAGGTTCATGACTCGTAGGTTTTCCCTATTTCTCCTATAACACGTTCTGTTAGCATAGTAAACCCTATATGTATACTTTATGTCATATTGTGTGGTAAGAAGGGCCCATGCGCAGAAGCACAAGAAGGATTGGAAATGCGTGTATGTGTCGGTCTAGGAATGGTTGTCTATGCCTTGGCAGGCACGCTAGTGGTTTGCAGCAGGGTCTGTCACTCGCAAGAGGACAATAAAGTCTATCGGCAGATACGACCCACCGTTGTGTAATTGGGGCGCAGGGCCACATGTTCCATATAGTTCTAGTCTCGAGTAGTGGCAAGGATACGGGCATAAGGTAACGCGAATAGGCCCCCGGACTACTGGTTTAACTACCAACCAGTCGTTCAGCGGCCTAGCGGCCGCCTCCGACTGGTTGGGGGCTTCGCCCCCAAACCCCGAGAAGAGAACACTCCGACCATCTTCTTTTCCCAACTTTTAGACCTTCATACCTCAAAAACGAACTTCAGATTCGTGTTCAGCGACCTCGATTACCCCCAGGGCCAAAGTTTCGCGCCGCTTGAACGCCATCCTTAAAAAAATCGATAATATCGATCGATATCGATTGGTCGACTTCAAATTCGAGTTCAGCGACCTCGATTACCCCCAGGGCCAAAGTTTCGCGCCGCTTGAGCGCCATCCTCAAAAAATCGATAATATCGATCGATATCGATTGGTCGACTTCAAATTCGAGTTCAGCGACCTCGATTACCCCCAGGGCCAAAGTTTCGCGCCGCTTGAGCGCCATCCTCAAAAAGTCGATAATATCGATCGATATCGATTGGTCGACTTCAAATTCGAGTTCAGCGACCTCAATTACCCCCAGGGCCGAAGTTTCGCGCCACTTGAGCGCCATCCTCAAAAAGTCGATAATATCGATCGATATCGATTGGTCGACTTCAAATTCGAGTTCAGCGACCTCGATTACCCCCAGTGCCGAAGTTTCGCGCCGCTTGAGCGCCATCCTCAAAAAGTCGATAATATCGATCGATATCGATTGGTCGACTTCAAATTCGAGTTCAGCGACCTCGATTACCCCCAGTGCCGAAGTTTCGCGCCGCTTGTACGCCATCCTCAAAAAATCGATAATATCGATCGATATCGATTGGTCGACTTCAAATTCGAGTTCAGCGACCTCGATTACCCCCAGTGCCGAAGTTTCGCGCCGCTTAAACGCCATCCTCAAAAAATCGATAAAATCGTTCGGCACGTCTACGGCATCGCCAGGCACGGTTGCCGACGTGTTCGGCACGTCTGCGGCTCGCCATGCACGGTTGCCGACGTGCTCGGCACGTCTACGACTCGCCATGCACGGTTGCCGACGTGTTTGGCACGTCTACGGCTCGCCATGCACGGTTGCCGACGTGCTCGGCACGTCTACGGCTCGCCATGCACGGTTGCCGACGTGTTTGGCACGTCTACGGCTCGCCATGCAGGGTTGCCGACGTGTTTGGCACGTCTACGGCTCGCCATGCAGGGTTGCCGACGTGTTCGGCACGTCTACGGCTCGCCATGCAGGGTTGCCGACGTGTTCGGCACTTCTGTGGCATCGCCAGGCGCGGTTGTCCACGTGTTCGGCTGCCGCGCCCCAACTCAAAGTGGGACGGACGGACAGTGTGACGGTGTGACACAGTGACACACACAGTGACACACACACACACGCTTGCTCCTACATATAGTAGGATGCCGCGTCAGACCGCGGACCCAAGACTTGTGAGTAAATCGGTAACGGTAGTAACAAATGGGAACAAGTATGCTCCGGAGAACTAACCTCACTGAATGTACTAATTATAGTGTAATGGATTAGTGAGAATGAGTGATGCTCAAAACCCATATTTCCAGAGCAACCACAGCAAAAACTGGGCAGTTTTAAACAAGAGCGGCATGGCACTGGAAAATCCAACAGCTTTCACATGTCCTATATAACTGACTGGTAAATAAAGTGCATTCTGGTAAACTGAGTCCACTCTCGATTTCATCATACCATATCGAAGATGATGAGAGTGAGAAAATGAAAAGAAATTGAAGAATTTTTCCATCCAGTTTTTTTTTCATTGCAAGGATTCGCCATGCGGCGCAGTGTGTTAGAGAGCATTTAATAGGGATCCTTGTGTGTTAACTTGTAATGGATTTGAGTATTCGGTATAGATTACTTTGGCGTGAAGCGTTGTATAAATACCTGGGCAAGCGCCATGAGGCTCATTCTTCCCAGGCTTTCAGCTCTTTACACTCGTCCTATGCTGCGCTACGCACGTTTGGCGAACAGCGTAAGACTGGAGGAGAACACTGGCGCAACATGCTATTTAGGCGCAATTTCACTGACTTCTGATACCTCTTTCTGATACTTTGGATGACTTTCTAGGTCACCACGTAAGCCCGAGAGTTTAACCTTTGGGTTTGCGAAAAGCAGCAAAGAATAAGTAGTGATCACTACACCATAATCTGGATTTAATCGACCTTATCTGCCTTCTCTCCCGGCAGTTTCCACTGCAATCTCTCCAGGCACCTCACCCAAGTGGTTAAGTTCTTGCTCCACGATATCACAACAGTAGCCATCATGAGCCACAATGGCTAAACATCAACAAAGAGATGGGAAGCTATGCACTTCTTAAACCCGCAACGCTAGCAGATGGCAGATTGCCCATCTATCATTCTTTAATAGGCTTATGCTGTGGTTCTACTACAGTTCATTTCATGGTTAAGCATTGAAAATGTAGAGGAGGTTCTCCACTAGTCTGAGCACTGACTGCACTACAACAATAAAAAAGGGCGGACTCAATGAAAACCAGGATGCACCCAAAAAGCCATCACTGCAATCCAATTCATCAAAGAGGTCGGATGGTCTCAAACGCACTTCGGGGACTTGTGCGCTTCCAGCCCGCTGGGAATTTTACTACTAGAGGTGCCCGGCAAACGTAAAAATAACTCTGCTAGGGTTAGGAGTGAAAGGTATTCACATTTGTGTAATAGATCAACTATGAATGGTGCGGAGAATTAAAGCTTGAATCTATATGCCATACTTATCTGATCTACTGCTTGAAATGTTATTAGTGACAATAACTACGCGCTCCAAAGAAAAGGCAATCATCGGCACAGGTAGACATCACTAAAAAACCAAATTCCTGAAAAATTGGTATATGGATAAAGGATAAGGAAGCGTTAAACAATCGCTGTTTGCTGTGCACCACGCGTTCTTGGCGAAGGATGGTGTACTGATTGGTCTACCAATCCGTGCTTTATTCTTCCTAAATCCGAGGAAGTCCGGAACCAATAAGCCACCCCGGATGGATAGAAGTATTGGTCGGCCTGACAGACAGCCGCCGAGCTATGATTGAACCATGATTCGATTCAGGGTGCATTCGAGGAAGGACTTCATCTCCAATTACCCTACACGTGAAACACTGTGAAAAAGGTGATTATCTCAAAGCCTAAATTTCGGTACTGGATATCTCAATGCAACTAGAAAATGGCGCGTCTAGCCAACTATGGCAGATGACGACGGCTTATACTTATACATATGTACATGCTCAGCGAAAAAATTTGGTGAACAACGCCAGTACCCATGAGGTAATCATGCATATCGATCAAGCGATGTCGCGTTGCCCCGTCGTGAGGTGTTCTGCAGCGATAACTGATGAGCATTATTTTTGTTTTTTCTAGTTTTTCTATTACCTCGTTTTGTAAGCTATCCAATTTGTCCTTAGGTTATTTATAGCTTTCTAGCCAACATTGTAGGCAGTTATTTGTATGATTAGGCTTCGTTTTTCAATCGCAGTAGCAAGCAGGGAAAAAGAAAAAAAGCTTAAATAGAAAGCTATACAACACTTTAGATACGATTATATCAAGACACAATAGTGAAAGTAAGGCACTAGAGTACTTGATGTAGTAGAGTACCACACTTAATCTGGTTGAGATTAGGTCTATTATGGATAATCTGCCATGGGAAGGATGAATATCATTGCCGTTTTTTGCAGGAATCCTTATAAGCCCGTTATATTAAGTCCGTATCGCCCAAGGCCTTGCGAAATAGCATGCGTTGGTTAGGGACGTAGGGACTGCGCCTCCTACCAGCACGCATCCAGGACCGTGTTCAAGGGAGTGGGGGGTGGGGGGGGGGGACATCACAGCATACCGTGGCGTGCCGGCGTGGCGACTAGCTACGCACAGCGAATGTGGATGCAGTCTTAGGCCTATGTTATACTTCGGCGACAGTGTTAGCCCTGGTTTATAGTTGCGAGGCTGCGCGGCGTGTCACTATAGTCGGAATAGATATGGACCGGGCGGCGCAAAAAGTCGATATCTATGGCGACCATCACACCGAGCTCCGCGGCGGCGCAAGTATAAACCAGGCCTTATGCCCCGTTTATACTTCAGACGCCGAGCGACGCGACGATATCGGAAGTGACCAAATTGATCGATCGCGAGCTGCTGTGCACGACGTCTGCTGGAGGCTGGAGGCGGAAAATAGCGCGCATAGACAAGAGGTGCAGAGTGCGTCTCCTACAAGCTCGTACTATTATGCAAGGCTTTTGGTAATGCCAACTTAATATAACGGGCTTTTTAGGCATTTTCGCAAAAAGAACGTCTATAATATTCGTCCTCCCCATGGCAGATTACCCCTAGTAGGCCTATTTTAAACAAGATTACGTGCGGTACACTAAGTACACTAGTACGGAAAGCATAACTAAAACAGATAAGGAGATAAAAAGAGTAAGTGACAATGAACAAATCCCCAACACACCACTGTTTACCGCGATTAAGCCGCATGCACACTCGGCAGCGGTGGCAGCGGCAGCCGCGATTAAGCATAGGAGATTGATGATTTTGCGGGAATTGCATGCGGCTTTACGCAAAATGCGTACGCACGCAGTCTCGTGAAATCACGCGGCGAATCGCGTGACGGTGACGCACCGCGGCTTTCTGAGGGTGGAGTGAAGCGAGCGTTGTCTCACATCGTCAGTGGGTTTATTTTTCACATTTTATCATACCCTACGCATACCCACGGGTTTAATCGTTGATGAATCCGGCTAACGTATCTATCTTAACCCATCGGTGACGTGGAAGACATAAAGGAGAAGCTGAAGACGATGTATAGTAGTGTGAACACGTTGCGCGATCTATAGCAGAAAGGTTTGGAGCAAAGAAAGAACGGCACTGCATAGTATAAACGTCAGCATGGGTGGGATCGCAGAGTGCCATTGATGTCAGCTACACTCAAGAAGCTCTTCTTTCTAAGAAAGTTGTGCAATGTTTCCTAGATTTGTCTCCCAGATGAGGCACACGGATTTCATCGTACTACAGAGTTGTTTTTAAAGTAATGGGATCACTTTTGGACAATTGGAAAAAGGGAAAGATTAGCTCATTTTGATCTGTTCCTTCTTAAGAGTCGTAAGTGATAAGTAAATTTTGAACAGTAAAGTTGAATAAATCAAAAAACTTGAAGTTTTGCTGCACCGCGGGGAGCGGCAGAGACGGGGAGGCGTACGCTCCGCTCATAATCTGAAATCGTCAGAATTTGTGGAAAACCTTCAAAACGGAACCTAATACGTGGTAGCTTAAACGTTACAACAGTAGAAGAACATCTAGCCTTTAGGATAAACATGCTAGTCATGAATACAAGGTGTCTCAAAAAATGTATGCACTGTTTGAAAGGTGATAACGTTGCTCACAGTTAAGGCACTAAAGAAGTTAAGAGCTCATACGAAATCTCAAGAAAATATAAATTCTCTGACATAAAAACGGTATGATGCGCGCCATGCACTCGACTGAAACCTTGCTTTTTCCACTCGATTGATTGTTTTCGCTTAAATGCTTGTTACAGTTTTCCCACAAATTGGCCGTATCTATCCTTTTGCACCTCCTTTACAGTTTGGTCTGCGAAAAATGTAGAGTGTCCTAAAAAATGAAGGTACTATTTAGAAGGTTCTAACATTGCTGCTAGTGAAGCATTTGAAGATATTGGAGGCACATATGAAAGCACAGAGTAACGCTTGTCTCGGATTTCTGAGGCGTATAGATTGTCAAGATTGCGCCATGATGCCACCTAAAACCTTTGCTCTCAGGCTCGATTGATTACGCATGGGCTGAACGCTTGTTCTGGTGTTACTGTTCTTGCTACCACTTGTTACAACTTGGCCAAATTAACATGTGCTTCTTAGCCTTCTACCAACAAAGGCGAACATTGCGCAGCCTCCAAAAGGTCATCTCGACCTATGTTCGTCGAAAGGTTCTGCAGCAATGAGAGTCTCTTATAAATCGTAAGGAATAGCCGACAAACAAAGGCAATGCCTCATTTCCTTTAGGAATGTTCGTAGAGAAATTTACTGACGGTTATTGTTATTGTTATTAATTGCAACGGCGCGTGGAGCGCAGTCGGAGGAGGCGTCGACTGTCGTCTGCACCCGATACCTTCCTGGTTCAAATTTCCCGCCCAGGCTAAGCAAGCCTTCCATCTCTCTGGGGACGGTGAATTGGTACCAACTTGTCTGGGAAGGATAAAGCACTGACTTGTACATCGGCTGGCCACCGGAAGTCATTGTATGGCCAAATACGCATTCCACGAAATCCCGTGGAAGTAGAATGCATGGCGCATCCCGAAGAGGATTGAATAACGCCGTCCTTTATCTTTTATCCTTTATTAATTGCAATCGGCAAAACGTTAAAAACAAAGTAACAATCACATGAACACCGCTTAATAAAAATGTTAAGTGCAACCTCTTACCGATCGGTGACGATAAAAAGGACCAAATCTATTGATACTGCGAATTAACAGCATGCGGGTAGTAAATTTTAAGTCAAACACTCTGTATCGACTTCTGCGAAGGTCGGTATGGTGAGTCCGCGATCCGCGGTGAGACGATACCGGAGATATCGCTGATGAATCTGGCCCCAGCTTTTGACAAATTGTTCGAGGGCAAAGGTTCATATATCTTTACCCAACACTTTACTGGGTAATGTAGTGGATGAGTGTAGCAAATTGGACATATGATATTTAGATAAAGGATCAAAAATGAAGGACGGTGTTAGGCGATTCATTTGCCGGATTCGCCACGCATTCTACTTGGTTGTTGCAGAGGCATTTTGAATACGTATTTGGACTATAGGCGCCTTTTGGCTTAATCGGGGAAAGCGCTGGTTGCTCGGCGCACTCCACTCCAGGCTCATGGATCGGATTTCCGCCGTCGGGCAGGCAATCCTTCCGTCCCTCCGAGATCGACGAATTGGAAACAGACTTGTCTGGAAACGATAAAGCGTTGATTTGTTCATCGGCTGGACACCGTAAGCCATTGCATTAACCAGATACGCATCTAAGTTGCCTCCACGTCTGTCCCGCAAAGGTGGAATGCGTGGCGCATACCGTAAGAGGATTGAATAACGCCGGCATATTGTGTAGTATTTCTACCCTTTGTTGGGTTAGTTAGGGAAGGTTCAGTTAGAGGAGGGTTGGCCATCTAGGAGAAGGTTAGTCAGATAATGCTAGAAGCCCTTCAAAGGAAAGAGCATGCTTGACTTCACCCCACCAGGCTTCTACAATGGGCTGGGGGCCACTAATGATAAGGGCACCAGCGCAGTCAGAGAACTCCAACACAAAACACCTCCGGCATCCCTTATCGAGCGAAGAAGCATCCTCTTAAGAGCACGGGAGGGAAATACATTGAATAGAATCACACCGCCGGCATGCTCATTTGTCTTCTGTCCTTATTTTCGATTCTAGATGGCGACTCTTGTTATTGTTAGATTGGGTCAATATTGATTCAAAATTGTTTTTAGCGCACAACACAACAAATAGCGTTAAGAAGGACAAAGGATTGCACTAATCAATCAGTTCCGGGAAGCGCCACGCATTCCACTTCTAGGCAATGTTGTGGAGAAAAGTTGATTGGATGACGTGGAGGCAACTATGGGGTTGAGTCATCGTTTGCTAACAGAATTTGTTTTCTAGCGAAAAAATAGTATTATAACAAAAGAAAAAGAAAAATGATCGATTATAACGATGTTGTGATGTTCCGTTGCGAACAAAACTCTTGCTCCAGGCGAGACTCGAACCCGCACCTCCAGTTGACAGGGCGGGAATGCTCTACGCCATTATACCACTGGCGCTGTTTGATCGATCGCAGCATCCACAACTCGTGGGATTCATTAGCCCTCACCCGAATATCGGAATGAGCCCGCCGCTGATGTCAGCATGGAACCAGTAAAGCTGATGGTTTTGGTAGCAATGATTCAAGTCATTTTCTTTAGGCATCAATTAGCTGGCACTGAAGTGGCAAGTTGTTATAACGATGCTTTGCTGCAACTAAAACTCTAACCCCAGGCGGGACTCGAACCCGCACCTCCTGCTGACCGGTCAGGAATGCTCTACGCACCTATATCACCGGCGCTGTGGTAAACTTAGAGCATTCCGGCCCGATCAACAGGAGGTGCAAGCTCCAATCCTGCCGCCTGGTGCTAGAGTTTTGAGCGCAACAAAACGCCGTTATAACTGCCTGCAACCCCAGTACCAGCCACGTGAAGGTTAAAGAAAATGATCGACTCAATCAAAGTAGCTGCCGCTATTCTCCATGAGCCCACCCAGTTGAGCTTCTTCCACTTTTCATGCACAGAGTGTATGCCGTCTTTGCAGAATGTGGTCGACTTCATCCTGAAGGAAGTCATCTACCATCGATATGACCCCGTCGACTTCGGTGAAGCGTCTACAAAAATGGAAGTGATTGCTCGATCGGAGCGGAGCGGGCGCAGTTTTTAGGAAGCGTCTAGTTGCCGTCGCATCGTTGGGCGTCGGAAGTATATGTAAACGGGGCCGTAGGCTGTATGACGGTGGTCTGGTCTTCGTCCAGCCCAACTCCTCGATTTTACCGGCGTTCCAGTGCCGTATGGTTTCGGTGCTGTCCTGGTGGAAGAAGCTTCAGCTCGTATAGACTCTTTCCTCTACTGATTTTTGCTGGATCTGGTCAAGTTCGAGACAGAAGTGACAGCCAATGATGGCCTGATTACGTGAAGGCAGCTTCCGGTGCACTGCAGGACCCTCTTTTTGATGGAGCTCCAATTTTGACGTCAACGTGAACCACCAACCGTTCTCGCCATTCCTTTCCGGCTTGACTGCTGCCATAAACCGGCGCTTTTCATCGCTGACAAGGATTCCATCCAGGTCTCCTCTATTGAACCGGTGCAGGAGCTCTAGGCACTAGAAAGCACAGCGTCTTTGTTGAGCTTCCCTCAACGCATGAGACACTGTCGTCGGCGACATCGGCGGCCTTCCGTTCTTGTGCATCTGACGACGGATGGTTCACTGAAAGGCGAGGAGACCCCATGTCGGTTCTCGTGTGGTTTGGGGCGGATTCGATTTGATGGAATTGCGCAGGCGCCTTTCGATTACGCTAGTTGGACTCCAGGGAGTGGTTTGTCTTCTTTGCTCTTCTGCGTGGGAAGGAATTTCAGATACCATTTTTCCAATAATTTATTCGGTCGGGAGTAAACTTGTCGGTGACTTACTGAATGTGCTTGAGCCACGTCGCTGGATTGCTACCGAGCTTCAACTGCTTGAAAATGAAATCACATTCTTTATCACTTTGAATGGTCACTGTTCCAGAGAATAAAACTTTTCAAGAATAATAAGTCAATTAACTATTCATAATTTTAAATGATTGCTAGAAAGCTGGTTTTTCAAACAAAGTTGTAGCAACACTTCAGCGAGTTTTCTTTCAACTCCAGAAAAGAACAGAAATGTTGCGGAATTTATAGAGCATCCTAACAGAATGCGTATTTGACTTGCGCTTGCCAGCGATCGACGGACAGTGATTTATCTTTCTCAGTCAATTGTGGTACCAATTCACTACTCCCGGAAGGATCGAAAGCTTACTTGGCTTGTGCAAAAAACTTACATGACCTGGTTGGGGTATGAACCAAGAACTACGATTTGGAATTGAAGCGATAGCCGGCGCCTCCTCCAGATGTGCTATCCGCGCCCTGGGAAGGAGGAAGAGCTTATCTTGTCTGGTTCGTACTGCTAGATGACCCCGGATTCATGAGCAACTTACCAGTGGGTAAGTGCAAGATTTACCCCCACTCCCCACTTACGCGCGATTCATCAACGCGCGGCGGGAAAACTCGAGGTAAGTGTCGAGGTAAATGCTACCTCGTCAGCGCGTAGGGAAACATTTACCTTCAAGGTGAGGATTTCGCTCCGCTGCCAATTTCTGACCCAATACATCCTGCTGGCCCCTTGCCAGCTCAGAGCCGGCGGAGGCATGCATTAGGTCAGAAATTGGAAGTGAATCAAAACCCTTACTTTGGCCGTCATGAATCAGAAACAGGGGTAACTTCAGGGAAAGTGGCGGGTACGTGGCCATCGCGGTAGATGAGAGTAGGATTTACCTCCGGTCGTCATGAATCCGGCCCCTGGCCGCTACTTCATCTGGTTAGGCATGAAACCAACAGCTTCTAACTAGGCGCTTTAGTACTGTTCGGCAGATGTTTCAGGTTACTTTAGACAGCCAAAGGTCAAGACTAATAGGTCTCTAAGCTAATTACTTGAGACACAGAAAAGTTAACTAGACCTATGATTGCCCCAAAACTCAGTTACAATTTTATGCAGTGTACAAGCAGTTACTGAAGGGTACTGGAGGGTACGCTTCGAATGCGGGCTTTTACTCGCACTGGGACTGGCGATTAATGGTCTTAAAGCGGAAGAGCTTCGTTTTTTTTTGAAGTTTTCTCTTTCTTTCTTCTGGAAGAGTTCTGGAGTTCCGAGCTTCGCGGCGTTCGAAGATCACAGACGCTGTCCGCATGGGCCAAGTCGTCGAAAATTAGGTGGGCCGGCCACGCAATGCGATTCGCAGACACGCGCTGGACGAGAGCCGTCACCGACTGGATTCCGCGGGATGTCAAGAGAACACCAGGACGTCGACCAACGCATTGGTCGGACTCCTTTGTAAAAGCCCTGAACGACCTACATGACGCTCTTCATGTCCCTCGGGTAAGGAGGGTCCATTGGGCCACTCAGGCACTCGACAGGGACGAATGGAGACGCTGCTGGCGCCCGCTCGAGCAAGTCGATGATCAACAGGTGATATAGGTGAAGGTGGAAGAGCATTTGGTCCAACTTGCCTCAGCAGTTCCGACAATAATAAGAATAAAGATCGGCGTTAAGCAGTCCCTGTTGGAGATGCGCCATGCATTCTATGTATTAGGTTAATAAAAAGATCTTTAATAGGGTTTTCGTTTTCTTCTTTATTTCTTTATTAAGCATCTAATGCAAATCATCAATCAACAATATAATCAACATTGTTAGTTACCGCAGTGGTCCACCTGCTGGGCAGGTCAGCAGTCCCCTTTTCGCAAAACTGGGAAGATGGGGAGTGGAAGAAGTCGGCGACAGCCCGACTCGAGTCTTCAAACTTTATGGACCTTTCTCAGCAAAAAGCCTCTAGGGAGCGCAATAAGTGGTAATCTGAGAGCGCTATGTCTGGAAAATCTGGGGAATGAGGGTGATAAATGATCAGATCGTATGCCTCGATGGGGTTGATGATCATCCGTCGGATCCGGAATCCGAACCTCTGTGCAAGGCTGTTGGACAGCTAACCCCTGCCTCAGTTTACCTACAGACATTGCAGCTACGTAACAGACATTGAAGGTGATACACAGATCTCAAGAAGTGTGACTTCTGAAGTCAATCCGAAAAATTCTGCACCATTCCGGGCCTCACATCATGTACAAGGTCGACAAGCGGAGGAACCACAAAGGACAGCCAACTGATGAACCACGTGGTGGGCCTGATGGCTTCGCGAGATCTCTACACTTTCAGCGATGACAGATGAATTCAGTGAAATCGAAATATCGCTGCGGCGCAATGAACGCTAGAACGACAATGGCAGCAGAATATAAACCTCAAAAGAATGACGATATGTGATTGTGAGTGCACTCGTCAAGGATTCTGTAAAACCCAAAGAGACTTCTCAGAAGGACAACTCACTTCAGCTGTTCAGAAGACTGTAGGTCTGAAAAATGTTTGCACGACGTCTCCTAGGGAACATATCCGTTCAGGTGTTTGAAAATTAATGCGAAGTTTTGTACGACTTTGTGCGCAAAATTCTTTGCAAAAGAGGAGCATAGCTAGAGGGGAGCTCAAAAATCGTTTTCGATAGCTGAACTTGGATCTATTGACTCGCTACTTTGGAAGACGAAGTCAAAGGATACTCATAGTGGCTCAATTAGCATCACAATCTGTGCTATAAAGGTTCGAATCCCGCCCAAATCAACTAACAAAAAAGTTCCCAAATCAAGGTAAGGTTTTGCGATGCAACTTTGACAGGATGTAGGGCCATGTGAGTGGAGTCCTGAACCACAGTTAGTTTTTGCTAAACGCTTTTTAAAGACCTGAAAAAGAGGTGTGAAAACATATGCGCAACACTAATCATCCCCTATGACACCCCACGAAATGTGTCTCGGTGGAGCACTCGGTAGGAGTGCCGCTTCATAGAAGCACACCGGCGGTCTTTCAGTTCGAGTCCGCGCACCTCCCATATATTTTTGCACATATTAGACTTTATACGCTACCCGTAAGGTGCCCAGTGGTGCTTCATGCACTTTGTACATGTGTATCATGCTGCTGAACATTTATCACCATAGACCTACAGCTTAACTGGTTCCATTCTGATATCAGCGGCCGGCTCATCCCGATATACGGTGAGTGCTGATGGGTCCCACAAGGTGTGGATGTTGCGTTCGATCAAACAGCGCCGGTGGTGTAATGGCGTAGAGCATTTACGCCCGGTCAGAGGGAGGTGCGGGTTCGAGTCCCGCCTGGCGCTAGAAGTTTTGATCGCAACAAAACATCGTTTTATAATTTATCATCATGTTGAATACCACAGCGTACAGCTGGAAAAATGCGCAGAAAATGTCTGAAAATGTTATAGACCTCAGAATCCCCCAAATCTCAACCAATCAGTTGAAATGCAAAAATGAAGCAGCGCAGAGGAACCAAACCTTTGACCTCCGTCGCACGAGTCAACCCTTTACCCACCCGCGCCCCCAGCCACTGGATGCAGCCGCATCGCGGGCGTACAAGACCCCCAAACGCGTGCTGCACTGTATCCCATTGTGACACCTACTCCTTGGGTTTAGCGACTTTGCAAAAAAGAAACACATTTTCAAACCGGTTGAGGGGTTGGGATGCTCTCTATATGACTCCCTCCCTCCGTTCAAACATACGCTTCAGACCCTTCCCTTGTAAGAAGAATAAGAGAGTGACGTGTTCATTGGCAAAGTAATGCATTCCAACTCAGGGGTGCACACAAAATTTGCGCGTCAAATTTTTTAACGAAATTTTTTAACGGAAATTTTTCGTTAAATTTCGTTAAAAAAATACAATTAGCTGTAAACCATTATTTCAAGTAAAAAAATCAAGGATAAAATTACAGGTTTCAATTTCAGGAGGTCAAGAGTTAAAGTTCAAGTAATGAAGTGTATAGCACTGCAATGCAGAATAAACAATTTAACATCAACAACACAGAAAAATAAACAAGCCTTTAGCAACAAATTATCTACACGGTGTGCAATAAGAGAGGTATGCAATTATCATTTAAGATGATCATCGACAAGGTATCTTAAAATGTGCAATCAGGCAAAAACCGGGGTTCCCGCCTTCCTAGTTCTTGGCGAAACTTTCGTGTGAGTGTTCTACGAGCATTACAATCTCGATGCGTGCATCAGCCCATTAGGTACACAAATAATTAATAAAAAATACAATTAAACGCCTATCAGTGGAATGTTAACACGTTGCCGAACGCACGATTTTTGAGCACCTGTGCGCGGGACTAATCCATTTTTTGCAACGTGGGGACCGTGACATGAAATCGTGTCACACGGTCCCACACTGCCGAAAAGGTGTGACACGTCGTCAACGTGTCAAAGTTTAGGAAAAGTAGCTTTCCAAAATGTCTTGTTGCTAGCGTTTTTCTAAAAGGGTTTAAGACCGAAAAAATTCTTCCCGTCTTCACTGTTCTAGGTGGCCAGCAAATGTATTCTGGGATAAGCAACTCCAGGTCAGGAGAGGCATATGTTACAAGGAGATTAGACCAGTATCTCTGTGTATTCTTAGGGGCTCAAAGAAAAAATTTCTTACTCTAAAATGCATTAAAGGATAAGGATAAAGGACGGCGTTACTCAATCCGTTTTGGATGCGTCACGCATTGTATTTCTGCGTGATGTCATGGAGGCGATTTGAATGCGTATTTGGAGACACAATGACATGCGGTGGTCAGCCGATAAACAAGTCAGCGATTTGTCCTTCCCAGACAAGTATGGTGTCAATTCTCCGACCCCGGAAGGCTTGGTTGGCCTGGGCGGGAAATCCTAACCAGGAACCTGACATTGGGTACACGTGACAGCCGGCACCTTTTCCGCCTGCACTACACGCGCCCCAAAAATGCTCTATTTCCAAAAATTCAAAACAAATTCAAGAAAACATTAAAATATTTTTGCTGATTTCAATACTTTTTCCAGGAACAGTCCTTATTCCGAGGATGTACCTGCAACATTAGTGCAAACTAAGCGTAAATGTGAAAAACTCACTGAGAAAAAGCTCGTTTCCGCTTAATTCCTTAAAATTTCCGTTGAGCCAGATTTTAAAGAAAAATGGCGTTAATTCCTTCAATTCGTTAAATCGTTAACCGTTAAATGTGCACACCTGGTTCCAATTAATCCAACAGAGTTCCGTAAAAGTTGAGTGTGTGGCGCACTGTGCAAAGTATTACTTAAGCTACGCGCTCTCTTGTCCTTTATTCCAATTGTATAGAGCTGACAAAATTAGGTGGGCCGGCCACGTAATGCGCTTCGCAGACACCCGCTGGACGAGAGCCGTTACCGACTGGATTCCGCGGGATGTCAAGAGAACACCGGGACGCCCACCAACGCGTTGGTCGGACTTCTTCGTGAAAGCCCTGAACGACCGATATAACGCTCTTCGTGTCCCTCGAGCGAGGAGGACCCATTGGATCGCTCTGGCATACGACAGGGGCGAATGAATGCGCTCCTGGCGCCCGCTCGTGCAAGTCAATGATCAACGAGACGACAGGTGATACAGGTGATAGAGCTGAGTTCAGAGCATTTCATCTCAAATTTAAGAGTCTAGAAAGAGGACACTGTTTCTGAATGAAGGTCTTCGTCTATTCTTCCAAAAGTTAAGACTTATGAACCACTGATGTCACACGGCTCAAACACGAGTAGGAAACGTGGCTATACCTCCCTGGCAAAACATCAAGGGCATGCCACCCTTTTAGAGCCTGGTGGAATTGAAAAAGTGATGAGAAGTCCCGAGAGGTTCCAGTCCCTTGGCTCCACCGCTATCCGTCAGCACGTTTGCGCTTCGCAGAGAACGATGGCAGTTTTTAAGTACCCAACGTAGTAATGGAGCTTGTCCAATGAAGTCACGAGAGCTAGAGTGTCAATCTCTTGTCAGTGTCTTTTACTTGGTTTGTGATTAGGCCTGTGAAATATTAGGGTGGGTCAAAAGTAATGAGACAAATTCAGCAAATTTCTTTATCTCTTTACAACTCAATTACAACTCTGCGGTGCTGAGGAAGGTATTCGCCATTAAGGTCAATGACCTTGCTGCCATCAATCAGCCAACTTCCTGATCTCATCCTTGCAGAACTGCTTAGGCCTGGTGCTGATCCACTGCTCGTTATGGTTGTCGAGGTCGGGTCGAGGTGCTTAGGTCCCTTCCGAATACGATGGGTGGGGCATGTGAACGAAGCCCAGCCGAGCAAGCTTATTTATGGTCACTTTTAACCGTGGTGTGCGGCGTTGTCAAAGAGGAGGACCTTCTTAAAGCGCTGAGACTGAATAAGTTCGAGTCGCCGGTCCATCTCTTCTATTTCGTTCTCACCATGGCAGTGGAGTCCATCATCGTGCTCTTGGGAAATGGTTTCTAGGATAACGATCCATGGGCGCAGACCCAAAAGCTCTGAAGGTGCTTCTCGCCATGTACATCCCGCCGAAGGAAGATCCGTAACAGGTCACCAAGCCTCATCCAGGCTCGCTGCTTGGCAGGGTTAAGGTAGAAGACGTACTTTTCATCATGCGTGACTATTGAGTCCAGGCTGCTCGGGGTTGGGAATTGGGCGAGCTTTGCGCGACACAGGTCGACTCGTCAGGCTGGGGTTTCGGCATGAGACAGACTGGGGTTTTGGCATGCTTCTGAAAAGTGCGAAAGTGGTCACTTCTCAGGTGGCCTTCAGCAAGTAGCGAACAAACATACAAATACGAGAAACCGGACTCCAATCACGACATATATGGCACGGCATGGAGAGTCTTATTACGTTTGCTCCTCCTCCCGCCCCCCCCCCCTAATATTTTTTTGAACTGGGGGAACGATTCTTTACGCTACTAAATTGTTAAAGCCGGAGATTTCGGTAGAAGACTAGTAGAGAAGGAGGTCTACCTCATATTTTCATAAAAATCACAAAAGGAATAAAAAACATAGAATATTAAGTAAAACTGCGCAAACCTTGTCCTTTGAACTTAATAATTGCTCCATCAAGTTCCCGAAACGGCACTACCACTAATGGAGGAGTTCAGGCACGGAAGCAATGCTAACGTAACTGAGGACGTTATCGCAGTTGGGGGCTAGTCTTCTAAACCTGTTAAGAGGTGAAAAAACGACAGAATGAAAGAGAACCAGGGAGGAACACTAACAGCTCTGCCCATCGCTACAGTCATGCAGTTGACGCGCACAAATCTGGTCAGAAGACGCTTAATGACATGGAGTGACAAGATTGAGGATGCTGATGCGTAGAAGTTCAGTGAATTTTATGAAAATATCAACCTTTCCCCCACCGAGCAGACATGGCCCGATTCCTCTGAAAGCGTCTCTTGCGCCTTACGACGTCTACTAAAGAAGATTCCGAGCACTGGGCTTCGTTGAAGGGGGAGAATTCTCAACGACCAGAGACCGGATTGCTCAATCTCGGGTAACGGTTGAAATCCCGTGAGCAGGGAGGGATACTCACAAGGTTCGTAACAGGCAGGATTCGGAGATGGGAGCGCGACAGCCAATCAGATTGCATTAGAATGGCATGCCGCCCAGAGAGGATGTGTAGGAACAGCATTTTGGCTAGCTGGCGTGTCTTGGGTCGGTGCCCTGCTTGGTTACGATTGGCTGGCGCATCATCACCTCCCAATGCTGCCCATCTTTGCGACATGAACCGATGAATGTCATAATTTAATTTTTAATTTAAAAAAAAATAAAAAAATTAAAATAAATAAAAAAATTTAAATTTAATTAATTAATTAATTAAATTAATTAATTAAATTAATTAATTAATTAATTAATTTAATTAATTAATTAATTAATTTACTAGCGGTGCTTCGAATATCTCCGGATTCCGCCCTATTAGTATACTCCCTACTCCTTTGAAAATTTTGGAGAAAATTGTCAAGAAAAGATTGCTAGAATGGATCACCAAGATCAAGTGCATACCCATAGAACAGCACGGATTCCTCCCCAGGGCATCTACGTGTACTCAGCTAGTAGACTGTACTTATTCGTGGATTCAGTCTATTAACAATGGCAAGAAAGTGGATATCATCTATTTCGACTTTAGCAAGGCATTTGACAAAGTAGACCATGATCGCCTTCTTGCTAAGCTAGACAGTGTGGGAGTTCGTGGTCAAATGCTCCAATGGTTTGAGTCTTATCTCTCTGGATGGAAATTGAGCGTTAGAGTAGGAAACCACTTGTCAATGCCCAGAAACTGTCCATCGGGAGTCCCCCAAGGCGGTAGTTTATCACCAATCCTGTTTCTTATCTACACATATGATTTGCCAAGCTATCTCAAGACGGATCCTAGAATTTCGGTTGCTGCTTTCGCCGATGACGTTAAGGTCTACATTTCATACGAGAGTAGTGAGTCAGAAGAAGCTACGCGCTTATTGAATGAAGCAGTGTCGAAGATGAGCACCTGGTCCAAAGAATGGTCACTGCCTTTAAATAAAAAGAAAAGTCATATTTTCTCGCTTAACTCCTCCCCGTTAGAAATAAAATTTCCAGATGGCAGTCCTCTTTCCCCCTGCGATCAGATGGTAGATCTTGGCGTGCTTCTTTCAAAAGGCCTTTGTTGGTCAAATCAAGTTCAGGAAGTTGCTAAAAAGGGACTTAGGCTAGTTCACCTATTATTCCGAAACATCCACTGTTCTGATGTAAACATTTGGCTGAAGCTGTATAAAACCTACGTTCTTCCAGTAGTTGATTACTGTAGCCCTGTTTGGAGTCCCCATCTGACTAAAGATATTCAAGCACTAGAAAGAGTCCAAAAGACCTTCACTAGGCTGTTGTACTACAGAGCGTTTGCCAATGATGGTTGTGATTCGACCATTCCTGAGTATACGGTAAGGCTTAAAAATCTCAATATGAAAAGTCTTTTCTATCGTAGAACTGTTTCAGACCTACTTCTTGCTTTCAAGATCTTCAGAGGAGAGCTTTGTCTGAGTCCGTCGAAATATTGGACATTCCGTCCATCGAATGGCAGGAGAAGTCGTTTCAACGTATATAACTACAAGTTGGGTCCATTTCAGAAAGGCCTACGTATAAACTCGTTCTTTGTTCGTACTACGAAATGGCTTGAAAGTCTGCCCGTCTCAGTTTTGTCTTGTGAAAAATCTTCTCAGTTCAAACAAGCTGTAAAGAAGATTGATATTTTAACTTCTCTTGGGATCCCAGATGTCTCCTAGTACTCTTGTAGACCTGTTCAGATAACTCGCCCAACTGATCCGAGTCGTATTTATCTTTTATTCTCTAAACTCGTGGCTTTTCCGTGAACGTTGCTTGCTTATACTCCATTTTCCATTTTCTTGGCATGCTGAGTGAATTAAACCCAGTCTCCTTCAAAAAGGATTTTTTTCTAGACTGCGCCCCTGCAAGGGTTATGAAATTGACCGATCTCACCCTGTTTCACAACCAGGTAGAGTCCCTAGGAACCACTTCCGGTGGGGAGGGCTTCACCTATTATGATTCATGCTTCCTTGGCATAGGCGGCTCTCCTACAGCTTTTAATGGTACGGCAAACGTCTTCTATCCCTTCAGCTTTCTGCCGACCATCTAGCCTTTGAAGAGCAGTAGACGTTGTCCTGAATACGCCTGCCCTGCAACTGTGCTTAAGCCTGGTCACGCCCGAGGAGCCTCTACCAAGGGGAGGGCCACACCTACTGCTATGCACAGTTTCGATTTTCGGCCATCACGGGTTGTTGCCGGTCTGACATTTTCCTCTCTTCTCGATCATCTTTTGCCTGGACTCAGCTTACACGACAAAAACGTTTTGTCAAATCATGGAGGATATTCTAACCTCGTTCCCGGGAAACCACGAAAAAAAATCGTAGCTAGAGGTGATCGCATTAGGACACTTGAACCGATTCGGTCCACTTGGCGAGAAATCTCCTTCATCTGTCAACTTGTTTCATGAATAGCACTACCTTTACATTCCATGATTGTAATTGTTTATTTTGTTTGTTTGGTTGGTTGGATTGTTTCAACTTTAGCGTGTCCTTCATGGGCGCATAAATAAATAAATAAATAAATAAATAAATAAATAAATAATGTGGGTACGCTCCCTCTGTTAAAGCGATAGAGTCTGTTACTGTTTTTCTTTTCTCAGGTTTGTGTTTCACTGTTTACTTCTCTCACGGCTGTCTTATAGTCATAATGAATAATTTTTTATTTTTCATTATTATTATTATTTGTACATACTCCCTCATTCTCTGGGCTTCATCGTTGATGAATCGAGGCCCATCAGGGTTAGAATTGATAAACCCAGAAAGACGTTAAGATATTCACTAAAATCCATATATTTACGGACCTGCCATTCAGCAGGGCAGCCTAACCACTAGCCGGTGAGGGGGGGGGCTTCGTCTAAAAAACTCGGAGACACATCTTCTGACAACGGACGCTGGTGAAATAACGTTGGCGACACCTCTTCTGAATCCGGCCCGGTCCCTTCTTGCGGGTTCCCTCCTTTGTCCCCCCCCCCCCCTATTGAAACTACCCCGCCCCCCCCCCCCCACCCTTTAATGGGCCCTTCCTACTTGTTCCCCGTCCTGGTACTACCGCTCTCCAAGGTCTCCTTTACACCTCTCCCTAAATAGCCCCCAATCCTCGAGACGACGTCGGCAACACGTCTTCTGAATCCGGAAGCCTGTTCGTCGACGTTGGTACACGCGTTCTGAATCCGCTCGCAATTTGGCCGACATCGGCGAGACCTTTTCTGAATCTGAACACATGTTTCATGACGTCGTTGAGACGACCTTGAACCACAACACTTGTGACACGACGTCGATGAGAAGCCTTCTGAATCCCTACCCCTATAGCACGTCGGCGATGACACGTCTTCTGAATCCGGATCCGCGTTGCGCGACGTCGGTGAGACGCCTTCAAAAACCCTACGCCTTTAAGACGACGTCGGTGACACGTCCTCTGAACTCAACGCCTGCTGCACAACGTATATGAAGGGCTTCTCAAGACGGACAGATGGTCGGACAGACTGACAACGGCCAACTCTTTTGCATATCGTAGAACGGGAGACCATGTACCATTCCCACCCAGTAAAAAAGGGACCGAGAGCCTAACAGAATGAAACGTGATAAGGTTTGATCACAATATTTAACTGTAAATATGTATGAATCGGGGTGCTAACAGGTTTGAAGAGAAGGTAGGTCTCACTTTAGTTTAGTACGTTTTAGTGTGCGATACATGGACGAGTTCATCGAAAGTATTAAGGACAAGATTCACAACAGGGTCAGTCCTTCTGGCAAAATTTGTCTCAAAGAAACTTTCAGGATTCTTCAGGTTTAGCGCACTGAATCGAAGAGTAGAAATGCACTAGTTTTTGCTAGCGGTCATGGTATGGTAACCCGCGAAAGGCCCCCTAGTGGGTGGTCATAACTTTCGGATTGGCAATCTAGATTTAACAGGAACGTCGCAAAAATCCGAAGTTGGGGTTCTCCAGCAACAACATTCTGGTTCCGCTATTCAAGCTGCTATGGATCGACTTAAATAGACGAATCTTCTAGCGAATATCCAGCCCAACGCTTCAAAAAGTTCGCTTCCGAGACTCTGAGGGACCTTGGTGCATGAGGAAGCACTCTGACCAGAATAGAAGACAAATATAGGGCCTAATACGTGAACAGACTATCTGGTGAGAATCTCGGAATTTAGCTGCGGATAGGTCGGTCCTTTGGGAGACGGCCGTCCATCAAACTTCAGTTTGAGTAATGGGATAGAATCCCAGATTTCAAAACAGTTCTTATCACGTCTATATCTCATGGTCAGCTACGAGTCGCTCCCCGCAGGCGGGAGGTTGTCCATAGCTAGCACACAGAAAATAGTGGACCTGTCCTAGTCGGGAGGGAATGACCGTAAAGCGCCAGATGGTTGTAACTTCCTATAGCACACGACCTCAATCCCTTGTCCCCTGAATTTAGATAAAAGCCTTTGCATGATGGAAGAGCACCTGTATGTTGCGTAGAAATCCTAGCAAGGGATCAGAGATGCAAATCACTACATGCCCCTCAGATCAAAAAAGGATGCAAGTTGAAGGGCGGGTGGGCAATGTCTATCCCTTCTTTAGAAAAGGAGGCCCAGAGAAAGGATCAGTCCCACACTGGGGTGAATCTTAACAATACTCGCAACTATACGCAATCAAATCGTGGGCCGCGAGAGCAGAGTCGAAATCACGTAAGATGACGGTCATCTGTTGCCCATCCTTTCATGTTGATGTGTTGTTTTCGGGTCAATCGTAGTTGGGAGGGTTGTCCAGTCCTAGTTTTGGCAGTCGGCCTACGCATGCACATTGAATAGTGGGCCAATTGCTTGCTTGTTCTGACCACACCTCAGAAATTGTCTAGACGCCCTTTGACCAAAATGTAAACAGCCTATGGGTCTTCAATCAGATTCTGGGTGGGAGGGAGCTATCCTATTCACGAGCGAGCAATTGTAAATTGTTAGTTGCATTCCCCATCCTAGCCAAACAACTACATACGTCCACTGAACTCAATGAAAACTATCGCACCATGGAGCAACAGCCAGTTGAAGCCCTTGTGGAATCTCAAGCAGGCGATTGGAGATCGCTATATCCTACCCCCCCCCCCCCCCCCCCACCACTCCTATTCTTTGATTAGGATACATCGGATAGGTGTTGGGGTCGAGCACCATTTGGGCACTTCAAGCTAAGATGTACCCAGACCCAGAAGCTCCAGTTGATGAGTACTCCCAAGCAAACTCGCCATCAGAAAAAAAGAGTGCGGATCATGTTGGAGCGGAAGCAACTGCGGCACTAGTTAAAAGTTCCGACTCCACCGATAAGGCTTCGGTCGAAAAAAAAAATTTTCGCTGAAACTTTGCCTAGGGGGGTTATTTGGGGTGCTGATCACGAATCTGATATCCGTTTTTTGTTTTACGCCGGAGTTTGAGCGAAATTGGTGACCATTACCTTAGTCACCTGTATCTTTCGTAACCTACCGTACTGCAGCGTAAAACGAAAAACGGATGCCAGATTCGTGATCAGCACCCCAAATAACCACCCTAGGCGAAGCTTTGGCAAAATCGATGATCATGACCTCGGCAGCCTTAGTTACCTTTAGCTACCGTAACCTGCCGTCATCGGCCGCAATTTCGAAAACGGATGTCAGATTCGTGATCAGCACCCTAAGTAAGACCCCTAGACGAAGTTTCAGCGAAATCGGTGACCTTGCCTGGACCACCCACGTTAACGGTATGGGTGGTCTCCGACCGAATCGTGAAAAACGGATATCAGATACGTGCTCAGCACCCCAAGTAACCCCCTAGACAAAGTTTCAGCGAAATTTTTTTTCGGCCGAAGCCTTGTCGGTGGAGTCGGAACTTTTAACTAGTGCCGCAACTGCTACTTTACCGCACCCTCTCAACTAGGAGTGCTGTATTGTGCACCCACTGGACCCCCCCCCCCTCCTCCCCCGGAACCACCTTGCGCATAGAAATTTAGAATCTAGTACGGACGCGACAAAAGTTTGCGAAAGTCAGGTGGGTGTCCGGATCTTCATCCTAGTCCCAGAGTTCTAAAGAGGAAGGGGGGGTGGGGCATCGCTATAAAAGCGAAACTAGTGTAAACAGTGGGGTTCTCCAGGCTAGGAAATTGCAAACAAAGACCGGTTCAATTTCAGTGGTGGGGAACTCCACATTCACGTCCAAATAATAAATGGAGTTGAACACTTGCAGCATAACATGCCTACTTGAACCCCTCCTGTGACTATTGCGGGCGTTATGGTAGTTAGGGGGTCACCCTATAAAAAGTGTCCCTAAAACGAAAAAAAATCATGACACACTGATAATAAGGAAAACAAACAAACAATACGTTAGCTCTGTTCTGTGTTCTCCTCCACGTCGGCGGATTTACATTCGCTGTATGTAGCTACACGCCATGACTGCCCGCCGCGGCATGCTATGGTCACCCCTCCCCAACTACCATAGCGCCCTATTGCGGTCTACTTCCTGAAATAAAGAGGAAATTTAGACGTAAAAACACGCAGGGCCTCCAACCACCTCCAGCTGCCTTCGGCCGCAACGCATGTGTGCGCATCGACAGGTTCACCGTACGTACAGGGATATCTGCGGGCTCTACGTATCGACCCACGCCTGCGGACTCCACGTACCGATCCACGGCCACTGTAGGGCTATCCTTGTACGTATCGCCACCGTGAACCTGTCGACGCGCACGTATGCACTGCGGCCGGAGGGCACCGTGCTCACCCTCCCATTCCCCCCCCCCCCGCCTTGGGACTGAACCCAAAAGCCCTTTCGTAGGCCGTTCACGATATCCTCTTTGTAAACTAGTTTCCTTTCAGTTTTTCCGTTATTGTCGAGTCAGAGTGGGGTGCTCTCCCTCCCCAAAATAGAACCAAGAATCCTCCAGCAGCTCTATCCTGATTTCGTTAGGGATGTTTAGAGCTGCATCGCAGCGCGATGCGATGTAATGATAAACTGCCATATCGAATCGGTAATTTCTCAACGAGACGAATCTGTGTGACAGCTTATCATTATGTCGCATCGTGCCGCGAAAGTACTTTAGGTCCCGTTTATACTTCGACGCCTAGCGACGCGACGCGACGCCACGCATTGTCGCCAAATTGATCGATCGCGTCGCTCAATCAATATGGCTACTACACGTGGCATCACGTCGCTAGGCGTCGAAGCATAAACGGGGCCTTAAGGCGCCTTTTATACTCCCGCAGCTGCACGCCGCGCCCGAATTTGAGGCGCCGCTGCGCGATTGCAGTTAGAAAGGGGAGCGTCAGCGACGCGCGGCCACGAGCTTCGGCGCACTACGGCCCGTGCGAAAAGGTCCATGAGTCTTTGAGGGAGCAAAACAGAAAGGATTCGTCTGGCTGTTCAGCAATGCATCTTGTCAATGTTTGTTGTAAGATTCCTGTGGGGAGCGACAAATCATCTCTTAAGCCTGGAGCCGAAGTCGTCCGCTCAACCTCGGTTGAATCTGGTGAGTGTGGTATTGAGACGAATCCCCTGCAATGCAGACGGCACTAAACCACTCCTTATTTTGCGATATGTGCGAGCCCAAAAGTAAAACTGCTGGAAGTTACTCATCGTCGATAACCACTCAAAATTCTTTCTCATATGGCCATTCTGGGGTCACTGTGCACTAAGCATATCTTTAGCGTGGTATATGAAGCTTCGTGAATGTCTACAGATCTCCATTCTCTTCCTAGGTTACAGAAGGTAGGGCTAAGGTCATAGTCACCGATTTCGCCCAAACTCCCTAATCATCCAAACCTAGTAATCGCGTGTAACTTTAAAAAACGATGCCAGATTCGTGATCATCACCCTAAACACCTCCTCCTCGTTCCCAATAGGAGAAGTTTGGTCAAAAAGGTGAAATCTCCCACCCTACACCGAGTCTGCCGCGGCTGGTCGCGCCGCGCCGCGCCCTTCCCCTCAGCGGCGCGATTCGCCGAATACAGTAACCAAAAACTCCGTCAAGTGTGGTGTTTTGCGGCGGCGGAGTATAGAAGCGATGCGGAGCGAAAAATCGATAGCCATGCCGGCCATCACGCCGCGCCGCGGGGCGGCGCAAGTATAAAAGGCGCTTAGAGTCGCATGCACACTCGGCAGCGGCGGCAGCAGCAGCCGTGATTACGCATGGCGGCATCGATTCCCGCCAGATCTATGCTCCTATGCTTAATCACGGAGCCGCTGCCGAGTGTGCATGCGGCTTAAGGTCTATGGTATACTCCCGTTCGCTGCAGCGACGCGGGAGTGCACAGCGACGCGACGGCTCGCGATGCGCGTCGCGAGCCGTCGCCATCGCTGAGGCTGACATAGTTCACGCAATTCTGCAGACGGAGACTTTTGCAGAATTCTAGCGAATCAGCTGATCCACCGCAGTGACAAAATCGTGCTCTGTCCATCCCACCCACCGTGGGTCCTGCCGTGAATTCGCTCAAGAGCCCAGTCAAACTAACTGAGAGCATCGTGCTGCAGGAATGTTCAGACAAATGCAACGGGGGAGCGTGAGGTATAGGAAAAGGAATCAAATGCATTAATCGCCGGCGGACCCCAATCTATGAGTCTTCCCTTTCTCAACTTTCACAACTTTTTTTGACCGTACGACGCGAGCGTTATTGTACGAAAGCATTGCCTAGCTTCTCTACTATCTTAACAAACTTCTAGATCAAGACACGTGCCGGGAGAGCGAAAATAGATGCAATTACCTCATTCCTTGGAAACTCAACAACGTGCAGATAAAACTACACATCCAGTGGTATAAAGGTTATAAACAGAGACTCCGTCTTCCGACGGTCTGTGAACTGCATTGCTCTGGCACAGAAATGTAGATTTCGGTGCCGGCGAGGGAGCTGAGAGGCGAAAAAATGCGAGGATCGGCACAAAAGTGAAAAAAAACGGCCTAGAATAATACCTCCTCAAAACACTAGCTGTTTAAGCCGTCGAAAAAAACCAAAATCAGTCTAGCCACGACGATAACCCTACGAGGAGAACAACAAAGACATCACATGATCACCCAACATCACCAAACGTGTGTTGAAATTGCTGTGGTATGGTCGCGAACCAAGCAAGTATCGAAATAAGTGAGCGGAAGTGCATAGAATAAGGCACGACAAGCGCTCCCCCCTCCGAGACCATCGCTGCCCGTCGCTCGTCGCAGTGCACTCTGCGACGCATGCGGGAGCGATGGCGCGTCAACTGACAATCGCGCCCCACTGCGCCGTCCGCCACTGCAGCGAAGGCGCGCCGTTGACAGTTGCCCCGCGCCCATCGCTGGAGCGACGCGGGAGTATACCATAGGCCTAAGGCCTCGCCCAAAGCGTTCGATAGCTCCTCTGCGAGGGGAATGATGCTATGAACACCAGGCTTTCGAAGCGGCAACGTAGTAGCAGGTCGCCGAGCGGCGAGCAAGTCGCTCAGCAATAAGCAGTGATATCATCATTGCGTGGCGATGCTGATAATTGCGTGAGATGTGGTGTTAACTGCACAACGGGTATGAACACCAGGCGAGCTTACGACGCGACGTTGCTTGATCGATATAGGAGCTCATCATTACGTCGCGTCGCGCCGCGAGGAACTCTACTTCACCATTGTAATCAATCGATACGTATTCACGATGATGAAGAGCGCCTAGGGGAGGTCATTATTGTTCAAAACATCACTCACCGTGACTCGTTGCTTGCCAGTGGGTACAACATCATCCGTAATGCGGTGATGCATTGCGGCTAGCGGATTAGAAGAACAAACACTTTGCCAGTCCAGCCACTAATAAAGGGGCCTACCGGCTAGCTGTACGCTGGAGACCTCTGAAAAAATGACTCGTAAAGTCCTGGAAACAAAGATGTTGAAGATTGAGCAGAACGCTACGAGGAAAAGCTGCGCTGTACTTAAAGTGACAAGTCGAGGTTATACGCAGAGGAAACATTGAGGATTGATGAATCGAAGAATGTTTCTCATAACCCTAAATCCAATTTAACCATCGGATCTCCTCTACATAAGGGAGGTCGCCTAAGAAATGAAGAGCCTATGAGAAATACTTCGACGGACCAAGTTGTAATAATTCTGTCAGAAAGTCAGGGAATGAGAGTAGAGCAGCTGCTTGAAAGTGGTGAAAAGTTAAAAATCAGCTCGTCCTTTGTAAAGCCACTACTAATTCGTGTACGAGTGACGCTTTGCGACAGAGACGAAGTACTGTAAGAGCTAGAATGAGAAAAGCCTAAAGATATAGTAAAAACATTCCAGGGGCCAAATTCATCAACGATTTACAGCAATCTAAGGGTGAAATTACAGCCGAAATCCATCATAGCGCTGCTTATCAACGAGCGATATGATGAGATGTTTCGTGATAATCCGCGCTATTAGGGATTTCGGCAGTATTTTCACCGTTACACTGCTGTAAGTGGTTGATGAATCTAGCCAAGACGGTAAACGCTCATGCAAATGGTGCTCATCAGGCATAACTACTCACGAAGCTACGTAGTATACCAAGGGTCGTCCAATTCAGTCAAAATTCAAGATATTGCAAAAAACGTCTACAAGAACATATATGCGCAGCTCTACATATAGATATTTATTCGTCTATTCTTAATATTTGGTTGTTGCAAAAAATGGCCGTTTTCGTACTTATGTTGCAGCATTGTTGTTTAATCGAAATCTTAAATGAGTACAGTAATGTTACAAAACATTAGAAAGTTCATTTTCACTCTGCCGCACGAAGTTATCACCATTTTCTTTCACTACTTCTTGGGTCATTTCGGAGCGCTTGCGAAGGTGCTGTCAAGACGAGAAGTTCTGAATTCGGCCATAGTGCTGCAGAATCAACTCGAAGTGTTACCAGTGCACGGGATAAGGACACCGCATCTGAATGAACTACACGTAGGTGGTTCGAGAGACTTCAGTCTCGAAGATCGTGAGGAAGGCGCTATCGGAGTTCGATAGCGATGAGTTGAAGGCAGATGATGCCAACTCGAGATCATATACAAGAGAAATTGATGAAGAGGTAAACGTTGACCACGCAACCATAGCTCGACATTTGAAGAAAATAGGAAAGTAAAAAAACCATAATACAGGGTGCGCCATAAATATGGTCACTTTTTCGCGCGTCATTTTTTTTGTATTTGTTTGTGAACGTTTTTATGTTTCCATTGTTTCTTCGGATTCTACGTGTCATCTTAACCGTATATAGTGTTTTTTGCATCTCCACACTGCTTCTATCAGAAATGGTAAAGTCTTGTTGTCAAAGAGGCGCAATCTTGGATCCGAGAAGGGTAGGACTTTCTGTTCCCAATATCGCTCGTCTGCTGAAGCTGCACAAGATGACAGTCTATCGCTGTGTGGAACGTAACTCTCTCGTTGATCGTTTCCGACCTGGCTGCCAGGTACCCGTAGCTACGAGCAGTCTTTCAAAAATCGTGAAAGAACAATTCAAGTGGAATCCAGGCCGCAGCATGAGAAAGATGGCATTCGAGCTCAACGTATCGGCTACGACGATGAAGCGAGTTGCTAAGAATGAACTTGGACTATACCCCTACAAGTTCCGTCAACTGCACGGACAAGCGCCTGCACAGATGGAAGGAAGAAGAAAAAAATGTCCAAGACTCCTCGAGCGGCACGACCACTGCACGACGCTCTTCACTGATGAGAAACTTTTCCCAATTGAGTAGCATTTTGACCGCCAAAACTCGCGGTTATTGGCTGAAAGTGGTAAGGATGCTGACACCGTTAACAGAAACTCTCACTGAGCATCCCTGATTGTTTGGGCCGGAGTTTGCGCCATAGGACGGACACGATTCGTTTTCGTTGAAAAAAGAGCCAAGGTCAACACCAATGTCTACGTGAACGAAATTGTGATGAAGGAGTTGCTTCCCTAGGCTCAAGAACGCTCTGGAAATACAACATGGACCTTTCAACAGAACGGCGCACCCGCTCATAAGTCAAAGAAGACTCAGGAGTGGTGCGCAAGGAATCAGTTGGATTATCCAAACCATCTTCTCATTATCAGAAATGTGTTGAGCGTTTGGTGGTTAATCGATTGGACGTCTTCCTTTGGAGCGAAAAGCTCATTGCTGGCTGACGTGGAAAAGCAAGCTTCGTTGCCTCAATAATATCCTGATGCTCACTTGTGTCTTGCTTAAGCGATGGATATGGGCGTTGATATAGTTTAACTAATTACCAACTACAACTCTGTACCTAGTCTTAAACACGTCTTCTGATAGCTAGAAGCTGTTTGAACGACAGAGTTCTCTTCAAGCGTAGCGTGTAATGTAGGTTGACTGCTGTGCAGACAGACGGATCGACTAATTTTAGAATTTAGCGCTATGGCGGCTGCTGGGCAGGTGGAATTAACAGCTCAGCAGCAATTCTCTCATTCATTATTAATTGAAGACTAGTGACGTCAACGGTTTATAAACTAAAAAGTTTTTTAGGAGCAGAAAGCGGTATAAAGGTTGAAATGAAATTTTTAAAATCTGTTAAAAAATCATGAAAAGGCCTGATTCCTTATGGTTTAAATCTACTTTGTCGACCATATTTGAATATTACTCTAGAAAATCTAAATAATCTGATGCAAAATAGCTACCTAATATTCTCATATAGCCTTTAGTGAATATTTCCGAAAGTTACGTATTGCAAGCGTTCTCTATAAAAACAAAGAGCACAATTTGCTTCAGGTAGCAATTAAGGTGTATGCAGTGCGACCGTAATTACAGTGGAACACTGCGCGCTATTCTTAAGGTAAAAATTACAAAACTAAACAAAGTGCTTGATGCAGACCTGAGGCCGAATTCATCAACAATTGACCCGTGGGTATGCGGGTGATAAGGGGTAGAGATAAGATAAGAGTCAGGCAGAGATAACGCAAGACTCAGAGACGCAGGCTTCATTGTGGGTATCTCTACCCCTTATACCCGCGGGTTAGTCGTTGATTAATCCGGCCCCTGTAGCACTACGTAGAGATAAGCACATATAGGAGAAGAGAGTTCTAATTAGGAAAAAATAGACCCACACATACTGAAATGTTTTCAGAAATGGTGGACAGCCCGTACGTTGGACGATGTGGCGAAAAAAGCTGAAGTAGATAGAGATTTGGTAGGTGACGGCGATGCCGTTTCACTTCTCCAATTTCAGAGAGCTAACGAAAACAAAACATCAGCTCATACATATGTAACGGGTAACGTCAGCAAGTAGACGCTACCTGCTACAAAGCTACGAAGTGGGCAAATTTCTGATTGGAGGAGAGTTCCACGGTTACATAAAGAAGATAAAACGAAATTAAAAAGGCATCGTAGCGGTTTACTGTTCATCCATCCAGCGCCCCTCATCTGCAAAATGTGACCAACTAACTTTTGTCTCTTCAATTTCATGGTTTTGAATCTGCCCTGCGTTGTACAGCACTAAGAATCAGAAAGTTCGTTATCGTCTATAAATAGGTAAGGAACAAAATCTGAAAACATACAAGGCTATTCGCATGGTCTGAATCTCATGTTAGGCTAGTAGCGTTTCATTTTAGACAATAATGTTCGTTAATAATCTGTAATCTACCAACAAGCATGAGAGTATGAGACGTTGCCCCAGTTTTGAGTCATTCTGACCGCCTTTATACTGGGAAATTTTGTCCCGATAACTAGTGAACACCTTGTAGAATGCAAGGCTTATACCAAAAAAATTAAAACTGGCCCTCGTCATATATTCCTCAAAACTTTGCTCGGAGTGAAATTTAATGAATGCTGATTGCTAGCCGATAAAGAAGAGCGAATGATGCAAGCAGCGCAATCGAAGGAGGCGAAACCACGCACAACCCGAAACGACTAAGGACTCCCGCCCAGGCCAATCAAACCTTCTATCCGCCCGCAGTCGTTGACTTGGCTCTAGACTTGTTTTAGAGGACAAAACACCCATTATCGTACGACCATTTTATGCCAGTCTTTCGCGAAAATATTCGTTCATACTGGCTTACGACATCGCATCGTAATAGAACGCGTGGCTTATACTGCAAAGGTTTCAGTGAATGCCTAGATTAACCATTTAAGAGCAGTCACGCACGTTTGAGGTTTCGCGCCAGTAATTAAGATTAGGATACGTGGTGGAGCAGTTGGAGGAGGCGTCGACTGACACTAGCGCCCGACTCGAGGTTCTTGGTTCGGGTTGACCGCCCAGGTCATCACTGTCTTCCATCTCTCTGGCGTTAATGAGTTGATGCCAGACCTGTCTGGGAAGGATACGGCGCTGACATATCCATCGGCTGATTTCCACGGGCCAATATATGCGCAAAAGAGCCATTCAAATCGTCTCCACGACATTCCGTCGAAGTTCAATGCGTGGCGCATCCCATAAAAATTTTCGGAACGAATTTATCATTTAGCGTTTTAATTAACAACAATTGATATCGTTTTACCTAATGTGAAGCCTGCCCACCGATCCAAAATTTATGCGAGTTCCGCTACAAACGAATAGTACAGGGGAAAAATCAATAAAATCGATCAATGATGGCGAGCTGATTGACATTTTGTACTCGCTGTGAAGCTTAGATATCAACACCGCCGATCAAGATGTGAAATCTTTCATGAGACCGCTTAACAGACAAACAGACGGACAAACGGACGGATTAGCTCCTTCATATAAAGATTTGTGCAAGATGTGCAGCACTTTCTTCGGCTGCAGGACAGATGGAGAGAAGGGGCAGACAGGCACACATACGGACGGAAAAACTGACTGACGGAGGACAGATAGACAGACAGGCAGACAGGCAGACCTAATAGCATCCTTCAAAAAAGGAGTAACCCAGTTTCTTATATGTTAGACTGTCAAAGAGTCGCTTAGTAAAATTGAAAAATAGTGACTGAAGTAGTGTTTGGGCTCTGTCTCCCTGTCAGATGACGACAAATGTTCTATTACTAAAGTGTTATTTAGCTTTGGCAATTTCAGTGAGGGTGAGAATCAATATGAGACCGGAGAGTGCCAAATGCCCTCCCAGAATTCTACTGCTTGTCCTCGGGGGAAACTTGGCTTAAAACAGACATTTATTTGAAGCTGTATTGGTTGTAAATGATGAACCAGGAATCACTCTGGGCACTGTGTCTACACTTTTGTGGACGCTTTTGCAAACGAGCCTCGGCCGAGCGCAAGATAGAAGCATGCCGAAAGTTAGGGAGGGTAGCAGAAGGGGACACTGCCAACAACATTAATCATCCTAAAATTGTATTATGTTGATCGAAAAGTCTTGCAACACAATATTACAATACAATGCAATATAATACAACATAAAAAACTCAGTCCACGATCTATTCCCCATCCAAGTCTGAGATCCTGCCCCATCTTTCAGGCAGCCTTTCAATTCCTCTCCGCTAGTATTCCGAGGACTGTGAGGAAAAGAATTCAGAAACGTCCATTTCCAGTTGACGTCGATCATCGAACTCTCTACCTCGAAGATGCTGCTTCAGAGCTTTGAAGAGGTGGTAGTCAGAAGAAGCGAGGTCTGGAGGGTAGGTGGATGGGGCGGAACTTCCCAGCCTAACTCCTGGGTTTCCTCGCAACTCACTTTTGCGACATGAGGACGGGCGTTGTCGTGCAGCAGGTAGACATTTTCCCGTTCTGGACAATTTTGGTGCATGGCGCCGGCCCAGCTCTGGAGCTGGGTAGCGTAGACAGATGCTGTGACTGTGTTCTCACTATCCAGCAACTCCCATAAAGCATGCCCTCTGAGTCCCACCAGCGACACAAAAATCTTCTTTTCGTGGTGTCCACGTTTCGGTTGCCTTGGAACCGGTTCTCCGCGTAGGAGCCGTAGGCTCTTGCGGGTGTGGTCAACACAAAGAGCCCAGCTTTTATCACCAGTAACAATGTCCTTCAGAAACTCCTTTCTGTGCGGGCGAAGAAGCAGCGACTCATCAACACTGATTCGGCATGCCTTGTCAGAGTCCCGTAGCTCATGTGGTACCCAAGACGATATAACCTTGCGGTACCCAAGGATCTTCACCTGCCTCATGACTGTGCTTTGAGTACCTCCAAATGACGCCGCTAGTTCGCGATTGGTCGAATTCGGCATCTCCTTGAAGGCTTCGCGCAAGCTGACTTCTTCCACAACAGAGGGGCACCCATACCGAGGTCAACCTGAGAGAGATATCTCCAGCCTTGAAGCGCTGATACCACCTTGGAACAGTGAATGACTTCCTCTTGAATGCAGCGCAGATGTTGGAGGCTTCAGTCCTTGCGGAATGGCCTTGCAGAAATTGTAGCGGGCGACAGGCCGTAGAATGCTGCTGCTTATCGTTGACATTGTTGCTGTACTCGTACTCGATGAGGCATTATATAGTACGTTTGACGAAGCTCCGGGAATGTGCTGTGACGTCACCACACAAGATCAATACTGTAAGAGCTTTAAAAAATTTAACGGGCAGTAGCTAAATTATTGGAAGACTTTTCGATCAACCCAATAGAAGGACATTCAGCCAGCAAAGCATTGATGTCAATATGGGATTGGGAGAAGGACGACTTCGTCATAAGAAGGACAAATAGACCCTACTCTCTAGGAAAATGAAGAAGTCCAAAAGAAGTCTACCAACTTTTTGAATGAAGCGTTCAAGGATCAAGGACGGCGTTACTCAAACCTTTGGAATGCGCCAGGCCTGTACTTCTTCTGGATATTATGGAGGCGATTTGAATGCATAATTGGCCAAACAATGACTTGCAGTGGTCAACCGATGAAAAGCTCAACACTTTATCCTTCCCAGACAACTCTGGAACCAATTCATCGGTCCCGGAGGATAAATGTTATGAATCTGTTAAAAAGAATCAATCACCTTGCATCTTTGGATACAGCTGCCAAAGTTCAAGAAAACTGTCAATAGGCCTCTTCTCTGTGCTAAATCCTTCTCTACTTTTGTATATTTCTAGGAGAAACTAAAACACTTTTCGATTTTTACTAGACCTTGCTTTGAATCAGGAATAGTGTTGAGCCGCTAAGAGTAGCTCGGCACGTCATTATCCTTCGATTTTCATGGGCAACAATAAGAGAAGTCTTTTAGAATATGGGTGCCCAAAGCGCAGAGGCTGGCATGTTAGAATGTTGAAGAAAACCGTTTTTGCGGAAGATTCGATTGCGCAAAGTGGGCGAGGGTACGTGAAAAAGGCGTAGCATTAGAATCGTAGGTTCGATGCCCTCGACGGCGATCCTCTATCAAACTGGTGTCGAACAAAGTAATTAATTGCCGTAAAAGCGAATGCGTTCTCTAAAGTAGTTTACAAGTAAATCCACTCAGCTAAGTGCAAGTAGAAAGCATGGCCCATACTTCTGGCTGGCGCTATCTCCCCCTTTCACGACAATACGAATTTTCGCTAGGCTGTCGAGCCCTTTTGGACGAAACTGATTCAAAAACTGAACCACATATTAGTTGACCAATGTATGGAAATATAATAGGAACAGAAAAGAATCTTATAGGAAAAATTGTTCCGTCTTTCAGTAACATCTCGTGCATTTGTCCCGACCCGTCAATAAGCGTCGGATAGCATTGTCCGATAATGTCGCGAAAGGGTTCCAAAAGCCAAAACGGCCACTAATTTTGCAACATCATCAAGCAGTAAACAAGTAAAGTAGCCAGGGCCGTTCTTTCACCAAGGAAACGAATGCTGCAAGTGAGATGAGCGACAGCGTGGGGAAGGATGGACGATGTCGGTGTGTTTGGTGAGAACGACTGAATGTGCAATTAGCTGTATGCGGAAGGGAGCGTAATGCCACACCTCATTGGGTTTCTCATAGGTCGTCGTGCTCCATGAAACTTCCTGCAACCGATCCTCGACCAAGGATCATTGCCTTCCACTGGGACCTCAGAAAACCACAAAATTATGGAAAAAATTAGCGGGATCTATCTTTCTAAATATAAGTATTACTCCTGTATTCACTTGGTTCTTAGAAAAAATCATCAAAAAGCATGTCTTACACATATAAGGAATCACAAGGTAATCTCAGAAACCAACTTGGCTGTTTGCAAGGAATGTCTGTAGAAACATTCATGTTGGCGCCCTTTAATAACTGGACTGAAGCTATGGAGACTAAAAATAGAATAGATGTGGTGCATACCATTTTCACGCTTAAATGGACATTAGCTAGATTTAAGACTTTTGAAATCAAAGCAAACTCTTCCAAATCGAATTGAACTTCAAGCAGGTTAAATTTCTCAATACGATGGTTAGAGTTCCTTTTTGTTTGAAGAAGTTTTGATACAACTCTCTTTGAAATTTTCTAGTTTACATGCCCCAATAAGTGTAATGTTAGGGGCGCCAAAAGTGATGAGACTCTCCATGCCGTGTCCATATATCTCGTGATTGATTGCATTCTGCTTTCGTGTGACGTAGCGCAAGGATTGATATCTAAATGATTTGTTTACGTATTTGGTTGTTTTTGTTCTGTTCTTTTGTTGTTAGTTTGTAACGTGAAGACTGATGTCTACGCCTCGAATAAAATAAAACAAAATAAATAAAAGACCATTAATCGCCAGTCCTAGTGCAAGTAAAAGTCCGTATTGGAAGCGTACCCTTCAGTACCCTTCACTAACTGCTTGTATACTGCATAAAATTGTAACTGAGTTTTGGGGCAATCATAGGTCTAAATGACTATTCTGCGTCTCAAGTAATTAGCTTAGAGACCTATTAGTCTTGGCCTTTGGCTGACTAAAGTAACCTGAAACATCTGCCGAACAGTACTGAAGGGCCTAGTTATTAGGGGGGGGGGGCAAAAGTAATGAGACACCCCATGCCGTGTCCATATATCTCGTGGCTGGAGTCTGGATTCGTACTTGTTGTATTTGTATGCTTGTATGCTACTTACTGAAGTCCATCTGAAAGGTTACCACTTCCGCCCTTTCCAGAAGCATGCCAAAACCCCAGTCTGTCTCATGCCGAAACCCCGGCCTGACGAGTCGACCTGTGTCGCGCAAATCTCGCCCAATTCTCAACCCCGAGCAGCCTGGGCTCAATATTCACGCAAGATGTGAAGTACGTCTTCTACCTTAACGCTGTCAAGCAGCCAGTCTGGGTGAGGCCTGGTGACCTGTTACCGACTTTGTTCGGCGAGATGCTCACGGCGAGAAGCACAAGAGCACTACGATGAACTCCAAGGGCATGGTGAACGAAATAGAAGAGATGACCGGCGACTCGCTCTTATTCATTCGCAGCGCTTCAAGAAGGTTCTCCTCTTCGACAACGCCGCACACCATCGGGAACAAGTAAGCACGGATAAGCTTGGCCAGCTGGGCTACGTTCACATGCCTCACCCACCGTATTCGCTGGACATCTCTCCATGCAACTACCACTACTACTTGGGCCTACGGGACTTCCTGGTCGGAAGGGACACAAGAACCCAAGCAGTCTTTGACAACCATATCGAGCAGTTGATCAACACCAGGCCCAAGCAGTTCTGGAAGGATGGGATCAGGAAGTTGGCTGACCGATGGCAGCAAGTCATTGATTTTAATGGCAGATACATTCCTCAGCACCGTTGAGTTGTATTTGAGTTATAAAGAGATAAAGAATTTTTTTCAATTTGTCTCTTTACTTTTGCCCCACCCCCCCCCCCCTAATATTAGGTTGAGTCGGTTTCTGGTTTTCTGGAATTCAAAGCAAACTCGCTAAAGTATTACGTTTTGTTAGAAAGCTTGCTTCTTTGGCAATCATTTTCAATTAGGAATCGTTTCAATTTTTCTTACGTTTTTGAAAAGTTTTATTCCCTATAACGATGACCACTCAAGGTGAAAAAGTGTGTGGCTTCATTTTCAAGTAGTTTAACCCAGCGACGGGGGTCAAGCACATTCAGTAAGTCACCGCAAGTTTATTCCTAGCCGAATAAATTATTGGAGATGGTAGTATCAGCAGTTCCTTCCCACCCAAAAGGGCAACAAAGACAAACCACTCCTGAGAAGGCCAACTGCTGTAAACAAAGGGCGAATGCACAAACCTATCAAGTTGAATTCTTCTCAAACCACACTAGGACTGATCGCTGCTCTTGATACCTCCCAGCGAACAGGAAGGCGACTATTTTCTGTTTCCAAAACAGAGATTGCGCCATACCCTCGTCCCAAACTTCTCACTTTTTATGTGAGATTGAGCTAAATTTTTTAGCTAAATTTCTGTTTGCATCCAGTTCCACGCCTACAAGCGGTGCTACATAAACTATTGTAAGAAATACACACTCTGCCCCAACGTTTTTGCTCTATGTAAGCAGTAGATACGCTATCAATCAAACAAACGTTGGGGCTTGCTTTTCGAGTGCATGGCGCGATCCAGTCTTTTAATGCACTACTTGATTGCTTCTTTGCTTTGCTTTGAAACATAGTTTTGTTTATTATTTTTTCACGAAGAAAATAAAACTGCATAAAATTATTACACTCATTCAGGGACGCGAAGTAAAAAGAATTTCAAAAAGCTTGTTCTAAACTTTCCTTTACCAAAAAAATTACTTTAACCATCTTGTAGAGTCTGTAAAATAACCTGTAAGAAGCTCGTTTTAATTTGGAGAACATTCAGTTCGATTTCAAAAGTTTTTGGGAAGCTTAGAAGTGCGTCCAATTCTTCGTGAAAATGGTATAAATAGCCGCCTTCTTGTTAAAAATTAAATCTTTTTCCTCGAAAGACAGACAAAGACAAAATAAATATTCAGACAATGTGTTCACTTATAGGTAGATAAATTGAAACCTCAAGAATAGTTATATCAAAATTTCCTTTAAATTTAAAAGGACTCGAATTTACATTAAAAGTCTTAGGTTAGCCTAGAAGTGTGCTCAATTTTAATTGAAAAATGTCCACTTTGATTTGAAAAATACCCAGTTTGACCTAAAAATTGTGTAGAAGGCTGCGGAAGCTTAAATATCTGTCTGCGAAAAACGAAAATCTTCTATCCTTATCCATGCACGCCTTCAAGAACTTTTCGTCGAATAAATTCTGATCATAGCTGTTTCCAGAGTTACGATTGCCTCTTATCCACGTTTGATTGCTGTTTTGAAGCTTTTTATTGAAACTTGTTTCTTTTTCGAGAGTGCCATGAACATCCAATAAATAAATAAATGAATAAATAAATAAATGAATAAATAAAAAAATAAACCACGGTACACAGCCTTTCGGGATTCAACTATATAAACAGATGGTTAGCAGCTGAAATCACGGCCCTGAACAGCATGAAGCGATAATGGTCGCGGCGCTAATTGCAGCGTCAAGTCTCGATAACGACGTGACTTTCTTCGAACAGATCGACCAAAAATAGAGCCGATTCTTGACTTTCAATCTCAGACGCGTGTAGAACCACGTGTTACAGAAAAAAGATAAATAGTTTCCAGCGTAAACCTGCAGTACTGGATCACAACATAGGTTAACTCCTCAGGGAATCCGATGAAACAACTGCTAATTGTTGCTCATCTGTACGCAGCACCCGGCGCTTCCAGAAGCTTAGAACCCCATAAAACACGCGGCCAATCTGGGTAGAATCGCCATGGCATTGCTCCCATTCTAATGCCATGTCGGCCGGAATTCGCGGAATTCTAGCGTTTTGACGCAATTCGAGACAGTTTTCTCTTTTTTTATGAAAAATGGAAGAAGGTGTTTAAGGAAGAATAGTAATTGTGCTAGGCCAGCATTCATTTGAAGCCATGGAATTCGCAGTGCATAACCGCCAAAAATCTCTAAGCAATTTAAAGTTTTCATTGATTCCAAGGAGTGCTTTGAGTCACTCCGTCTATCAAATCAAACAGACTTTCTGGAGGACGCGATAGCCTCGTAAGCCAACCCCACTCGACCTCTTGAAATCCGCTTTTTGAGTGTTTATGTGGAACGATGGAGCACATCACTCACGAGGGTGTATCTGAAACACCTAGCGGTTTACTGGCGATGAATGCGGGTGATAATGCTCAGACAATCCGAGCGTTGAGCTAATAAGAATACTCACTAGGGAGGGGTTTCAACCTCATATGGAACTTCACGTTGAGACCAGGATCATTAAAAAGAGCTCGGAATGCTGATTACGAATATGGGTGTCAAAATTGCAAAATGAAACACGTGACCGAGTTATGGCCTACCGAAATCGGGGGCTCACCACAGGGTTGCTGTGCGACACAGCAGGCGCGAGAGTGGTGAGTCATTGGGGCTCCGTAAGAAGTGCTTCCTAGCTGCGGGGGTGGCGCAGGAGTAGTGGTCTTGCTCGTCAGGTGCGACGTCGTAGGTTCGGTTCCCGTTGCTGCCGGTTTATTTATTTATTTATTTATTTATTTATTTATTTATTTAACCGCGTCTCAAGGGCGCGCACTCTGTGTGAGAACAACAAACAAAATGGGCCATGCGACTAAAAATGAAAAAATGAAAAAACACAAACTAGTACAATGAGCATTGCAGCGGCAGCATTAGATATTAAGCAGGATTTCAAAAGCCAACCATTTGGGTTGCGAGAGTCTATATAATGATAAAAGTAAGGAGGGCGAGTTAAATGCAAAAAGGAAATCTTCTCAGGTAGCCTAGAAGAACATTGCTTACTCAGACTGTTTTCTAGTGAGTTATGTCAATCAAGTGAACGACTAAGATAGAATACCTTACAATCTATTATAGTAAGCATTTAAGTTGGTTGTAGCAGACAAAGCCTGCCTGTCCGCGTCAGCCAGCTATGACGCCCTGAGTAGATACCGGAATTTCGGCACATGGGTACGCTGGCCGCCCCATGGAACCGGCATCTAGGATAGACACTTGTGGCATTAAATTTAAAAACTGTAAAAACATTCAGCTACCAATAAGGAAAAAATAGCCTATTTTAGCATATTATAGGTTCCCGCAACCCATATCAGTTAGAGCGAATACATCACGTATTGAGAACTAACTGAGGAATTAAGAAACAGGAAAAATTTCGTTATGAAAACACATTTAATATTCAAACTAGTGAGAAGAAGAAACGTGAACCAAGGTACTTGAGAGAACAAGAGTAATATAAGCTGCAAGAGTTCGAAATACTCCATCCGCCGGGACAACAATTTTGCTTAATTTATCTTCGAAAAAAATCATAATTTCTCTTCGAAATGACCTTTTGTTCTGAATTATGACACGTGTTTGATTAAATAGATGGGAAAACTAGCATACAGGTTTGTAAAAATGCTTAAAGAGAGAAAACTGCTATGGTAATATTTTCACTTCCAGTAAGTTGTCTCTCTGGGTCATGTTGAACTGTATGCTATTTGCGATGGCAAACAACCTGACCCTTTTCATAATGTTTTTCATCGAGCCGAAGAAAAAAACGACTAGAGGTTGAATCAGCGGCAGGTATATTGGTGTCAAAGTGGATAACATTCTCATGGGTGGTGCTCGAGTTTTCTTCGCCCTTGTCATTGCAATGGTCCCAATCGAGCTCATCATCAGTAGACACTATCTGATCCCAAATTTTCATTCGTTTCGACATCAACTGAAGCTGCAGCACCGTACGTAGAATGACTGCGATCCTTCAAGCGATCTTCTTCTCACGAGTTGGTGCATCGTTGTCGTCTAGCACCACAAATTCGGTGGGAAGAATGGACACCAGTTTTGCAGGTGAAAAGAACATAGTGAGTGAAGAAAGAGCAGTAGATCAACGACATTTTGTTTTTCCTCATCATACGTTCTGCTTACCTTTGCTTCACACATTTTTTGCTTTTTTTCCTTGAATGCCCCAAGGTTGCCAAAAACACCTCTAGTTATTCAATATATGATTTGGAGTCTATTTGTGCAAAATAGTAAATAAAAATGTCATCATAGCAGTTTTTGCCTCCAAGTCTTTTTACAAGCACGTATGGTAGTTTTTCCGGCTATTTAATCAAACACGTGTCATAATTCAGAACAAAAGGTTATTTTGAAGATAAATCGTGATTTGCAAAAAAAATCGGCAGTAACGGGAACCGAACCTACGACGTCGTACCTGACAAGCAAGACCACTACCCCTGCTCAGATGGCTTACGAAGCCCCAATGACTCACCACTCTCGCGCCAGGTGTGTCGCACAGCCAACCTGTGGTGAGGCCCCCGATTTCGGCAGGCCACAATTCGCTCAGGAGTTTCATTTTGCAATTTTGACACCCCTGTTCGTAATAAGCATTCCGAGCTCTTTCTAATGACCCTGGTCTCAATTTGAAGTTCCATGGGAGGTCGAAGCCCTTCCCTAGTCAGAGTCGCAAGTGAAATTTTACCGGTAGTTGGGCAGATGGGCGAGTGGTGGCGCAGTCGGAGGAGGCGCCGCCTGTCGGGTTCGCCGACTTCAGCTCCTTGATTCGGATCGGAGTCCTGGTTGATCTATGGCCGGATTCATCAACGACTTACATAACTTTAACAGAAAATTCGCAGCAGAAAACGCAGATGACGCGGCTTATAGCTCGCCATATCGCTTGATAAGTCGCGCTATCAAGGATTTCGGCTGTGAGTCGTTGATGAATCCGGCCATAGGCCAACCAGCACTTTCATCCCTTGGGACTGGTGAACGGGCCACAAACTTGAATGTGTGGGGACAAAACACTGAGTTGTTGAATCATCCGGCTATTGCGAGTCATTGTATAATAGACGATTTGGATGCTAATATGCATTCAAATCGTCTCCACGACATCCCTAGAATTAGAATGCGTGGCGCGTGGCAAAAAGTTCACGAACGCAGTCATTTATTCTTTTTCCCTAGTTGGGCAGAATTTTTTTAGCAGTTGAACTAACCGGCTCATGGAGGTAGTTCAAAATAGGTGAAGACATGAAAACATGCCTAAAAATGAACTTCAAACTCCTGTCACAGAATCTTGGCGCAAATAAGCTCGGAGAGTGGGGTGACCTTGTACTCTGTGGATTTTCGCCTGGACATAAGGCTGTCTCACAAGGTGACCCCATCCGAGCCTATTTGCGACGAAATTTCACTGAAATTCCAGTGCAGTACGATCCTCCTGCTTCGATGACCCATAGGTACTCCTCCAGTTGATAGCTTAAGAGCTGGTTGCTTTTAAACCTCTTCCCCGCGCAATGGATTCGGCGAGGTGTTCGCGGGTGGAGCGCGCTTGCGCACCGAGCAGAACACGTGTCAGCGACGTCATACGGCGTGCCTGCGGTCATACGGCAGCTGGGTTCTGCGGTCTTCGGGTGCAGAAGCAGGCAAGGGAATGGACTCCAGTTTGAGTGCATCCAAGCTGCTCGTGTGGTAACTGCTTTCGTCGCTCGGGGGAATTCGCACCTGGGTTCTGCCCTCGAGACGTCTGGAAATTGTGTAGACGTCAAAACCACTCAAGTCTCAACCAGTCAACAGAGATGCAAAAAAGCCACAACGCAGGAGAGCCGAACGCTCGAAGCAACGCTACTACCCACTGCGCCCCGAGCCTCTTGCTCGCGTTACCATTGCGGGTATACAAGAGCGCTCGAGAGACCCAGCGCACAGCTTCCACGCTCGACCGCAAACACCTGCCCGAATCCACTGCACGGTAGGTTTTTTAAACGCGATCTGAAGAGCTCGAGTTTAAGGGCCTGTTCATACTTCGCGACAAGAGCGACTCGTCGCTCGTGCAAAATATGCATATCGATTAAAACCGAGCGCCCGCCGCCGAAAAGTGTTCATACTCGAGCGCCGGCGGCATCGCCCCAGTCGCTCTTGTCGCTCTTGTCGCTCTTGTCGCCTGTTCATACTTCGCGCCGGCGCCGGCAGCGACAGCGACTGGGGCGACGAACGGAGTGTGGAGTACGTAATTACACCGCACTAGTGCTGAAAGGCGCACTAATGCTGGAAGGAAACGATTCCTGTTCTGACGTTTTCCATACAAAGGTAAGGAGTGATTTTATGTCTATTTTGAGTGTCAGACGGACGATTTAGCTAATATGATTGTTCGCTTCTGTCTATTTCAGTTTCTAACAACTTTTTTGACTAAAAATATGACTGTTTGCTTGTGTTTGTCTCAGTTTCCGGAAACTTTTTACTAATATAACTGTTTGTTTGTGTCTGTTTCAGTTTCCAAAAATTAATGCAATTGAGTAGTTAGACGTGAAGACCTCTATTCACTAGATATTTTAGCTCACGAAGTAGACGTTATGGTGCAATTACGTAGACCACACTACGTCCGTCGCTCCAGTCTCTGTTTTCGCCTGTTCATACTTCCGCACTCTGCGCACGCTGCGCTCTTGTTGCAGCTGTCGCGAAGTATTAACAGGGCCTAAGATGCCGCTTGTTGTAGAGTAATGGGTATTTTGTGTAATTGCTTACAAAGCGGGGAGGTAGGCACCGCTACGAAAGTGAACACACGTAGGGTGCACGGGTAAGTTGCAAAGCGATGTCTGGTAATAACCCAGCTAGTACATCTTTTTCCCTTCTATTACCATTTATATTAAATTCTGCTGTCGTAGTTGGACAAAGGGAATGGTATGCTCTCCCTCCCCACTCCCCTCCGACTAAGATCGATTTCAGCCGTCGCTCCACTTTTTCATAGTTCTGTCTGCAGATTACCATTCACCAGAACTGCCCTATACAAGCGCTATTTTTCTGCACATATTAAGGGTCTATTTTCAGTTGGCGCAGATAATAGCGGCTGTCGTGGGAATAATTTGTGCAGCAACAAAACAGGCCCGAATTTGCTGCAATTCCATTCTGATCATTTTTCCCATCGTCTTCGCGTTTGGATTTCCGGACGAAGCGGCTCCAAGAGAAGATTTCATACTTTACTGGTATGCCGATTATTTGAACACTTTGTGGAGTTAGTCGTTTTACGGATCTATTGAATGTCTTAAACCAACAGGGCATATTAACAGCAGAGATCGGCATTTTTCAGTTGCAACTTGGATGCGCCATGCATTTGAACATTTATTTGTAAACGCAGATAAAAAGCAACGAAAACTGTCTACGTCAGGAAATAAATTTACCATAATCAAAGGCAAAATCACGACAGTCAATCAATCACCATAAAACTAATAACACTTAGCAATTAAAGAGTACATTAAGGTTTGCAATTAAAACAAAAAAACGTTACAAAAGTGCGAATGCGCCAGCCAATCATGTAGAATCAAAATGGTACGCTATTCATAGAGGGCGTGTATTGTCCCCACCCTGATTGGCTGGTATATATTCGGTCGACGCTTTGAATGGTTATGATTGGCTGCCGTCCTTGTCGGCCTGTCCTGACGGCATTCGAGTATCAGTGAAGTTGTCGCATATACTGTCAAAGATTAAGTGGACCGTTTCGGTAATGCGGTGGTAATGCGTTTTGTTGACAATGACTGGTTTGATTGGAGCCGTAGGCGATTTGATTCGGTGGGATGTCCGAAGAATCGAAGAATAGAAGAATCGGACGTTCACCAGCATTTTTGTCGCTCTTCTTGGTTAATACTCTAAACGAGAAATGTAAGGTGTTTTATGAATAAAGAGCACACCTGCCCAAAGTGCAATACACTTGAAACCTTTAGCAAAACAATCATTTATTGCTGTCTGTCAAAGTACTAGTGGAAAATAGCAAAACAGTAACTTTCGGTTTCTATTCTTTAACTCTTTCCTGATAAGCGTGATTTTGGCGTGACCGCCGCGTAGACAGCACGTATTCACCCAGGGAGTGCAATAATTTTACAATTCTTTGCAAATTTGTGAGATGGGAATAAAACAGTAACCAATGAAGTTTCCCATGTGCCATCTTGACCGTAGGTATTAGTGGACTCAGTGATTAATGTTGTACTATTAAATATTTGATATTTTTCCATGAACTCTTTTTATGATGGTGTTCGACGACATCGTCAGACATTGTCTCACGCGGCAGAAAAGGTGTCCGACGACATTGTCGGACAATGCCGTAAAAGGGTTAAGGCTATTGCGCCTACAGCGCCTGTAGCTGAGCTACTCAGGCACGAAGCAAGTACGTTTAAGCATATCCTGTGTGTTGTTTGATGTAGATGCCAAATAGCACTTCAACTGAATTGACGCCTCCTGTCGAATGTGCTATACTCTGCTTTTCAGAACATAAAGTTAGGTGCCAGACTAAAACTTCCATTTGTAGAAGGAATGGCGGTAGATTTAGATCGTTAGACTCATATCTGGATATAGTTGTAAGATATAGTTGTAAGCAGTTTGCAGATGATGTAAAGATATATAGAAGTATCAGGTGCCCAAGTGACATAGAGTCTATTCAGTCTGCCCTTGATGCTATGCAGATGTGGTCTGAAATATGGAGACTCCCCTTGGCACCTGAGAAAACGGTATTTATGAGGATGGGTAAATCCGATTTTGTCGCCAACTATAGCATCAAAAATCACCCAATAAAAGCCGTTTCTTGCGTTAAAGAATTAGGATTTCACTACGACAATAAGCTTGACTTCTCTGAGCACTACAAAATGATTTACAGTTAAGCGTCGACTCGAACGTTCCTTATATTCAAAGCTCTCTCTATAGTGGATCAGGAAATGCTTCCTAGGGCTTACAAGTCATATATTCGCCCCATTGTTGAGCATGGTTCAACCAGTGTTTTCTCCTTCAAAATCTAAAGACATCGCTCTTCTTGAGAAACTGCAAGACAATTTCACTCGCAAATGATTTTTTAGGATAGCTTATAGTACATCTGTAAGAGCTCCTCGTCCTGTAGCTAGAAATAGCGAATATAAGTTGCATTCCTTAGTCTTTCGTCGTAAACTTACTGATGTCTGTGTGGTTTTCAAACTCTTGACTGGCCTAATTGATGTAGACGCTTCAAAATTCTATCGTATAATAATATCTAGAACTAGGGGCAGCTCAGATAAAATGTCTTACGGTGTACCCAAAACGAATTCCAGATCATGTAGTTTCATGTGCAGAGCTGGTTCCAGCTTCATCTCGCTAAATTCCTGTATCCCTCGATCGTCGGCACATTACAGGCTGTTAAGGCACATAGCTAGAAGCAAGCTTTTGCATTTCTAGATTTTACAGTTGTTCTTTCTATATCGGTGATTTGTATTGTACTACATCCTATACCACGTATGCCTTATGCATCGTGCATAAATAAATAAATAAATATCTGAAATTAAAAAGCGTTCACTAATCGCAAACTTGAGCATAAAATAAACAGACTTGTTTTTCTTCGCACTTTCAACGCTTAGTGAGAATATTACGTCTGTAAATGGAATTTTAGAAAGGTTCTCCATGTCAGCAGATTCTGTCACGAACCCTTAAGAAAGAACCATTTGCACACAGTGTGGGCACCATTTCCACTATTTACCACATTTTCAAATCCGGCTGATTAGTAAGCCCAATGACGCGCGATCGGTTCCAGTGTAGAGGTTCATAGATTATCGCTGAAACAACAAAAAACAGAAAACGCAAAACGCGTGAAACCTTTAACAAAAAGGTCATTCATTGCTCTCTGACAAAGTACTAGTGAAAATTGCGAATTAGTAACTTTCGGTTCCTATTCTTTAATGTTACTGCGCCTATAGCGCCTGTAGCTAGAAAAGAACTAGGACCCATAATGCCAAATTAGCCTTCCTATTCCTAGAGGTCTGCATACACTGAAAGAGTAGAGCCGGCTAGCACACTTTAATGAGTTCCTCGAAAGGTAATTGACGTAATTCCATCAACAAAACGGTTATTTGTGTCTCTGAATGCAAACGTAATCCTCATTCGCGCCCGACGATGGCCTTTGACCAGGATTCCCCTCATGAGGGGGTGTTAGACGAATTGAAAGGATTTTAGCTAAGTCCTTTGAGGAGAGCTGCATTCATTGCTAGGGTCATTACCGCTCTTCATGCTCTGCCATGACCGCGTGCACTGAGTCATCAAACGTGAGCGATGAGTAAGAAGGTCCGTTGTGCAGTGTACATTTCTGCTCGTTGCGGACAATGCGAATCTGTCACGTGGTTAGAGGTTATATGTGTAATTCAATAATTCCTCAGAGGTCGTAGAGGAAACGGCTTACAGCGCACGGTATTTGTGCTAGAGCATTTCGTGTATTGGTCTTATTTATTTTGGCGGGAAGTTAGGTTTGAGCAGCGAGTCGGCTGACCAGGAAACTCTCAACGGTTGGTCGTAACGGCCCAAGTGTTGTATATGGGCAGAATCGCCTCTCTCTGGGAAACAACAAAATGCAAATATCTCGACCCCAATACAACTCTGCACAGAGTTAGGGACGATGGAAGTTGGGCCGTTGGCGGCGTTAGCCCTATGCCTGCAGTCGGAGGGCGGGCTCAAGTTGGTTGGAGGCAGCCATGACGAGAAAGCGATGGTGGGTAGAGGAGCATCATCGCTGTTTCCAGCCAACTTGAGCCCGCCCTCCGCCTGCAGGCATAAGGCTAACGCCGCCAACGGCCCAACTTTCGTCGTCCCTAACTCTGCGCAGAGTTGCATTGGGGTCGAGACATTTGCATTTTGCTGTTTTCCAGAGAAAGGCGATTCCGTCCATATACAACACTTAAGCCGTTCCGACCTACAGTTGGGATAGTCTCCTGGTGAGCCATTGTTCAGGCCTTTGGTACACTACAGTCTATCCTAGCGTCACTGTCTTGCACATCGCGTTGGCCAGAGTCGATCATCTTCGTGCTCGCTGGACCTGGCAGTTCATGCAACTATGTAAACGTAGGCTAATAGAACTGCAGGTAGCTTAACCAGCTCCTCCAGTTTTCGTTCACGTTTTGCTTTATTCCCATGTTGTTCGTTTTCGTACATGTATTTTTTAACTTATCGTTTCACTCGCTGCATTTTCCATTGATATTAAGCTACTAACAAGGGAAGTGTCTGAAGCGTATGTCTGAACAGGAGGAGCTAGTCGTATAGGGGTATAAAAATGTGTTTGATTTTTGCCAAGTTGTTAAAACCAAGGACTACGGTGTCTTTGAGGTCACAATGGAATACGGCGCATCACGAGTTTTGGGGGTCTTGTACACCCGCGATGCCCCTGCCGGTGAGCGGCTCGGAGCGCAGTGGAAGTGGGGTTGCCTCAAGCGAGGGATGCCGGGATTTGGTTCCTGTGGGCTGCTGCATTTTTGCATTTCGACTGACTGGTTGAGATTTGAGGATTCTGACGTCTACACCATTTTCAGGCGTTTTTATGTCTAATTTTCCAGATGAATGCTGTGGTATTCAACATGATGACGTAGAAATGTTCAACATCACTGATACACAGGTGAAAGTGCATGAAGCAGCAGTGGGCACAATACGGGCAGCGTATAAAGGCTGCAGGCTCCTGAGAGTCTGTTTCCATACATGGATCAATGACCTCAGGAAAAACCATCCTGCTCGGATTTTCAAAAGAGACCAGGATGTGACGTTGGAGGTGGTTAAAAGGAGAAACGACGTCTGTGGATTCAGCAAACTAAGCTAAACGGCATCGATACACTCTTTCCCTCATGTCTGGCTGTCATCTGGAAATCAGAGGTCTGCTGAAGGTTTTCTAGAACCTAACACTAACAATGTCTGCCGATGCTCGAGTGGTGATCCATCTGCTCACGCTGAAGTTTGGTTCACCCTTAAACAAGGAAGCATCGAGGGAAGGAATCGATCTGGCCGAACGGATGGCCAGAATACTCAATGGCTTCGAAGCACGTCAACTTGCAGTTGACGAAGATGCTGTGGTTAAAAAATCGATCAGTGATAAACAAATCGCAAGAAAGGTGCTCTCCACAGCGTACAGCTGGCAAATGCACAGAATACGTACGAAAATGGTATAGATGTCGGAATCCCCAAATCTCAACCAGTCAGTTGAATTGCAGAAACGCAGCAGCGCAGAAGAACCAAACCCACGAATTTCCTTGCATGAAACAACGCCACTTCCACTGCGCTCCCCCGCTTGCCGGCAGAGGCATCGCGGGCGTACAAGACCCACAAACTCGTGATGCGCCGTACTCCATTGGAATTTCAAGGTTCCCTTTACTCCTTGGGTTTAACGACTTTTGCAAAAAATAAACACTTTTACACTAATTGAGGGATGAGGATTCTTTCTATCTGACTCGCTCCCCCCGTCCAGACTACGCTTGAGACACTCCCCTTGTAAGATAGAGTATTTTCATCGAGTGAGGTATGGTGCGCTAGACACACCATACTAACTCAAAAGCGTATTTGTTCAGTAAATAAATGTGACTGCGTCTCTACCAGCGAAAATGGAACAAGAATTAGAAACCTTCCTCGTTCATAGGTGGAAAATTCTTGTAAAAGGCCCCTTCTGTCAAGGACCAATAAAGTGCCTATTCCTTCAAAGTCCTATGCAAACGATCCAAGGTCATCACGAGAGCGCTTGTACATTTCTCCACTGGTAGCATGGCTGACTTTCTAAAACTTACCTGGTCTGGTCATAGCTCATATGTAACAGCCAACCGTCAAAAAGTTTAGGACACCTTTTCGAACACTTAGGTCCTGCTGCGACTTGAAATTCATGAGCTTCTGTTACTGTACAATAAATAAGGGTTGTGCTGTTGTCATCACTGCATAAAACATTGCAATAAAGCATGACTCACGTTCTTGGTACCACAGTTTGCATTCGTCATTAAAGGCCTACTTAAGGGCCCTGTTTGGAATACTTACTATTTGTGACAAGGAATTGGAGAAGATTCCTCTTTATTATGACGCGAAGCTACTACTCGCTCTTCTTCTTTTTGTGGAGCCTACTAGATGGATCGATAAGCTTAAGGCTGCAGTGTACGGAAAGGTAAGCAAATGTGTGTCTTCGTACTCCACTTGTGATTAGGTTGTAAACAAAGTTCTGTCAGTATTCGTGCGCGCATGATATAAAAGCGTGCTAAAATTTAATCCTTAGTCAAACACTCAATGTATTGCATTTGTTAGAAAGCACAGAGAAACTGCTTTCTCCAACTGTATGTGTTCTTGGAGAATCGCTAAATCTTTAGAATAGTACAACACCTTTTTTCCAGCCATAGGTACTATGACTCTTCGCGGGTCTAAGCACTATTGTTTGTAACTTGGTCGAAAATAGCTCAAAAAAGAAGGGACGATGAGATTGAAAATGTTCTTGCTGTTGGATTTAAGCGTTGATTGGAGGATCAGGGTGGTTAGAAAACAAATAAGGGCCTGACAGAGTCGCACTAGTTGAGCGTGACTGTAGAAAGAAAGCAGATGTGAACGACGAAGAACGGTCATTCAGTTAGATAGCGAAGTCGTAAACTTTAAATATATCGTTACTGCTAGCCATTTCGCTGAACCTAAAACCATATAAAATGCGCATCAGTTGGGTGCTACATGACCTCGCCAACGCGCGGCAGTAGACACGCGCAAACTACGGGGTCCATCTTCGAAAACGAATCGTGCGGAAGTACTTCTTTACTAGTTCACAGTTTTGTACTGAGACATTGCACTATAAGTTGGGTACAACCTTCTGATTAGTGCCTTTCTATCTGTGAGCCTCTAGGGGTCTTTTTAGTCCTGTTTTGCACAAATGGTAGTTATTCGAAGTGGATTGGAGATTCGCCGCCCGTATCGATGACGGTTGCTCGCCCTTCTTGGAACTTCTTTCAAGACCACGCGGTAGTTGGATAGTAGAGCGTTGCTAACGAACACACTTGGGCGATTGAATTTTACTTTCCAAATGAACAAACGAACAACAACGTCGTATCGTCTAAAAGATAACAGTAACTAAAGACTGCTATCAAATGAACAGTAGAACATCAACAATTTCTAACGGTAGGTCGACTGATCATATCTCTTGTGCTGAAATAGCGCTTGTCGCTATAGCCCGGCTAATTTGATGATTCGTTCCTAAGTAAAACCAATACCTGTCAGTCCTAGAAGACATATAGAGAGAATGTATGTTAAACTGAAGGTGTTACGTTTGGAGTCTACGAATGGCAGTGATTCAATTCTTCTTGCATGACGACCCTTTTGCACCCTTAATGGATCGCCACGTAAAAGTTGAATGAACGCCAGATCTATGATCGTCGTCATGCTATATATTCAACAAACCTTTCCCTACCCGAGCGTTTTCCTATCGAACACCCAAATGCTTTCTTTGGAAAAATAATACTTTTAAAACAGCACGATGTCAATTTCACCTCTGTTGGTTAAAGTCGCCATAAATCGTAAAATTTGTAAGATGATGCGATCCCTTAATATGCGTCACGCCGAAAGTAGTGTGGCGCATATGATATTCCTTAGTTTGAGTGAAAAGGTTCCTTCTGAGCCAAGTTATGAGTTTTGAATATGAGCCCCAAAAACTGACAGAACTTTGTATACAACCTGATATTACAGAGTTCTTGTTCTTTGTTGCACCTTCTCATGTGCAATACGTATTTACGTATCAAACTCTCTTTCAGAAAGACAAGAAGCGTTCATTAAGCCAAATATTTACCAAAAATGAAATGGAAAACCTGAACAGGAAGCACTCTCCGAGACCGGAAAAGCCGTGAGTGAACGATTAGAAAACAGAAAACGGGCTCTAAAAAACGGAGGTGGAAAAAACGGACCATGGCGTCAAACGTCGGCTTACTTGGGCAGTCCCTTGCATTTTCCACATCCTAGTATGTATAAGTGAGAACCCACATGTGTCTGTCTCTCTTTGTTTGTTTGCACAGGAGTGATGGAAGAGTGTGTTGGGGGAAAGTGTGAGGATGAGAGGGTTGTAGTTATGCAACGTGTATTTCCACTCAGTAGACGTGCCGAACACGTCGCCAGACATGCCTGGAAATGCGGTGCTGGAGGAGTGTTTCACTAGAGCTGATTTCATTAGAGCTCTCCAGGCGCGTTTGACCACACATGACATTTGGGGAAGCCCTTAAGTTGATTGGATTGGTGCACCGTTTTGCCATGGGGCAGTTCTCCTTAGGTGGTGACCCTAGTACGAATAGCACAGACTCGGCCGCTAGGCCGCTGAACGTCTGGTAAATAAAATATTGTAGCACACACACATATAATCTTTGGTATAGAAGAGTTTTTGTTTGCACTGATAGGAGGATTCGCGGTCTAATTTCACAATTATTGTAGAATCTTTTCAACGCTGAATAAAACTCAATTGTTATATTAAAAAATAGCAGAAGTTGCAGAAGTGAAAGGGAGTACTTCAACAGTCGATTGTACGCCACATCTTATAACAAGTAGTTGATATGAAACCGTTGGATTATGAGTGCACTTTTATATTCTCGTATTGCATCAATAGGGGGAAGAGCGTCTGTCATAGCTCATCTGGGCAAGCAGAAAACTTCTGTGACGTAGAGCTTTCTTACTGCAAAAGGGAAATGCGCGTTTGTGCATCTACACGCCAGGCACAGCCTTAGACTTGGGTTCATCATTCATAACTAAATCGGAAACTGTTCGAGGTGGTTCAGCGGTAGTTTCGATTGAGTACGCGAGCCAACCACACACCGACAGAGTAACTTACCACAGCGTTTATCTTAAACTTGGGTAATTAAACCAGAAATAATGCACGGTAGATCAAAACGTAAAGCGAAGAATAAGGCACATTAACTACAGGAGCTATAGCTAATACAAAGTCAATTACGCAAGGAGAACATAGAAAATTGACATATTGTCTGCGTATTCAATGAGACCTAATCGGAGTGAGAGATCTGCGTCAATTAATTAATACCAAAATGAGCGTATAAAAATAGGGGTGAAATATATGGGAACGGGTGCGGGCGCAGGGGACAGGGAGCCGTCGCAGCCACTCGCGACGGTCAGCTGGTCGGGTACTGTTCCGAGGGCGGGGCATCAGCTTCTGCGCCTGCGTTGCCCTTTGACCGAGCCCCGCTCTCAAAAAGTGCAGATCGCTGCATAGCAACGATAATAACTGTGTTTTCTGTTATATAAAAAACATCAAGCTTATAGGTTAACAACTGCCAGATCTTTTAGTGAGCAGGAAGCTGTCATTGATAGCCCGCGCGGTAAACGCAGTGATGGAGAAAAGGATAAAAACGTCAGCCCTGACGTAAGCTTATTTGACCTCCTAATTCCAGCAGGCATTATTACGATTTTCTTGCCACTATTGACAAAACAGACGGCGTCGATGCGTACGAAATGCAGAAATAAAATCGCCAAAGTCAACACTTCGAATATATACAATATTAGTTCCTTATAAACAAGTTAATAGTAACTTCTCGCCACAATGTCGGTGTAAAATACATGAAAGGTTCGAGGAAAACCGTGTCTACACATCGCGCACCATGCATGTGGTACTCATTTGCATGTTGCAGGATGGAGAAAAATTGAAAAGAGTGACGAAATGAAGCAGTAGAGATTATCATCGGTACATCTGAGAATGCATTACACTACACATCACATGGAATACCTTTAAAAAGTTTGTGAAAGCAACAAAACCAAAATAGTTTTAATGCACATTCCGTCTCTTGATCACTTCGTTCGTAAGAAGTAGGATGGGCTAGCATTTGGTGTTTGCCGCCGGTTTTGATTCCATCTTCCTGGTGGGTTGTAGTCAAACGCAACCTTAAAAATTATCACTATTTGTATTAGAAAGTGAAAAAAGTAACATAATAATATCTACATAATATAAAATTTTAATGAAAATCAACCACACGTGTAGACGTTGAGGAGTCCTAGGTTTTGAGCCAAAGAAACGAGAGTTCATTCTTCACCGTTGTTCAAAGGAAGCGATATTTCGGTTTTTATATTTAGTGATTTGTGATAAGGAATACAAGATAAAGCTGCCTTTTTTCAGGACGTCACACAGCATAATAATGTTTCCGAGGTAAGATCCTTAGATACATTTAAACGGTAACGATCACATTTAATTTGCTAGATGATGTAGAAAGCAGATCACTTCATCTCACACATTGGAATAACACCTGTTTGAGAATTACTCTTGATTAGCCATCGAGGGTTTTCGTAGCATGTAGTTAGTATAATCTTTTAAATGATTGATCTTCACAAGTAATATAGTGTAACCTTATATTTGTTCGTTCGAAGCTGACTTACCACACTTATTTTCGAGCATCAGTTGATCAAATGAATGGCAGTAGCAAACAAATAAAAGAAGCTGCATTCCTATACACATAAAAAATGATTGACTTTAAATTGGCATGTTTAGAGAGAAGGCGACGCATCAGATTCAAGCGAAGTGGGACGAAAAGTAAAGAAGGTACATGATAAAGCTACATAGCAATGTTATATTGCAATATAATCCGAATTAGAAGAGACGTTTTCCATGCATCTCACCTTTTGCTCAGGAATTGCAATTACACTGCTTCTGAGCATGCCCAGAAATTGCAATTATACAATTTGCCATACAATTTGCTTCTGGCCAGGGAAGTGTTTCGACCTCTCATGAGGCCAGGATCGTTGAAAAGAGCTCAGAGTGCCGACTACGAACATGGTTGTCCAAATTGAAAATTGAAATTCCTTATCGATTTATGGCCTGCCGAAATCGGGTGGCTTCACCACAGGCTGGCCGTGTGGCACAGCTGGCGTGAAAGTGGTGAGTCATCGGGGTTCCGTAAACAGGCCCGTTAGTTACGGCGGTGGCGCAGAGGTAGTGCTCCTGCTCGTCTAGAGCGACTTCGTTGATTCGGTTCCCATTGCTGTCGGTTTTTTTGCAAATCATTATTTATCTTCGAAGTGATCTTGTATTCTGACTTATGACACGTGTTTGATTAAATAGCCGTAGCCTGTAAAAGCATTTAAAAATGCTTGAAGGCAAAAAACTGCAATGGTGAAATTTTTATTTACTATTTCGCAAAAATTGAGTCACAATCATATATTGAACCACTATTCATGTTGCTAACAAACTTGGCATTCGTGGAACAAGGGAAAAGACGTGCAAACAGAAATGTAGAGATACCCACTGCACATCTTATACATGTAGTCTGTAGTCTCTCTACAACCAACAACAAAACAGACAATTGTATCAAGGTCAAATAAGTATTCACCAGGAGTGACAAACACACCTAGGTGATCATCAGTGTAACCTGCCTTATGCTATGAGTATTTCAAAAAGTTTGAAAATCTAGGGGCACAAAAAATACGGTAAATCTGCGACAGAACCTTCAGTGGGTTATCTCTCTGGGTCATGTTGAACTCCACGTTATTTGCCATTTGCCATTTCGAGTATTATGATTTGCAAAAAAGCCGGCAGCAATGCGAACCGAACCAAAGAAGTCGCACCTGACGAGCAGGAGCACTACCCCTGCGCCACCGGCTCAGCTGGCTTACGGAGCCCCGATGACTCACCACTGTCGCGCCAGCTGTGTCCGACCTGTGAAGAGGCCACCCAATTTCGGCAGGCCATAACTCGCTCAGGAATTTCATTTTGCAACTTTGACACCTACAATCGTAATCAGCATTCCGAGCTCTTTCTAATGATCCTCGTCTCAACTTGAAGTTCCATGGGAGGTCGAAATCCTTCGTTAGCGAGTAAAACGTTATCAGTTTCTTTTATGCATTCATCACGCTGAGCTCTAGAATATGTCACACGCAAATGCAGCAGTCTTGCAGCATTTCCTAATCGCCGATGTTTTGCTTTTGAGAGTGGTCGTTTTATTGAGCGTTTAGCACTGAAACACTGAAGGGAAAGCATACGATTTATAGATAACAATTGTTCTTACGTTATATGTATGTCGACTAATTTACTGCTTAAAAACCGCGACTCTGAACCAAAATGCGACTATGTCTTCTCGATGCATTGAGCAAGTTATCTTGTTAAAGGGCCTTAAAAAGCTACAGGCGGATAAAATAAAATTTCAGCAAGCGCTTCAAATACAAATGCATACCAGCTAGCTTAAAAGGCCAACACCTTCAAATTTAGGTCTACCAAGCACATTCGGCTACGTATATGTTGTGTATAGTTGAAAAGGTTTTGATCCTTATTACATGTCCATTTGTAATTTTAATAGTGATAGAAAATACTCCAAGATTCAATTTTATGAGCGTTGAGTTCAACGTGATCACATGCAGTATTCTCTCAAACTAGGAAAAAAGGTGTTTGCCCGCATAATGGTGATCCAGTACTAGTTAGAAATACATCAACAATATCTAATTATCTATAAATTTTATTGTGTGCATAACATCTTTTCTCATTTTGAGGCAAATGTTATTCACTACTGAGTTCATCATTCAATACTACCAACGACTTAATGTTTATAAATGTACACGTTTCTTTACTGGAGCTCAGCCGTAACTAGCTGAAAACATGTAGCAAGTAATAAATTATGAAGAATAGGAATAAGGCAAAATAACGTGGGATCTGCTGGTGTGGAGTACCGGAGCTGCTGCAATAGCTATGCGTCATAAAGGACATCTTCTAAATCCACAGAGGAGCAACAAACGAGCACAATCTCCAGAAGTTATTGGAATCCTGAAATTATGACAATGTGGTGGCTCCTTCTTAAAGCAACTAGCTCCAAAGCAATCTATGAAAGTAACTATCCCCAGACGTGAGCAATGTCAGCAGTTAGGTCATTAACCGACAGGTAACGTATATATATATATATATATATATATATACATATATATACATATATATATGTATGTATATATATAAGGATAAAGGACGGCGTTACTCAATCGCCAGCGCATTCTACTTCTACGGGATGTCGTGGAGGCGACATGAATGCGTATTTGGCCATACAATGACTTGCGGTGGCCAGCCGATGAACAAGTCAGCGCTGTGGCGTCCAAAAGTTTGTGAACGCTTGCATTTGGCGCCAGAACTCCCTTCAAATCAGCTTTAGAAATGTGAAATTTGGATATTTTGTGACAAATAACAAACATTCTTATATCGCATCATCACTGCTGTTCTATATTAGTCCTCTCCATATTTCAAGTATAAAAACGGAAAAACCGTGAAATCTACCACATCGGTTACAACACTTCGGCAACATTCTTTATTACCAAATGCAGGCAAGTTGTACCCAGAAACAATGTAGCTGCACTAGTAGCGAGTTGCAAAACCTTTTGCTTTAATTACAGCTTCACATCTCCTTGGCATGGACTCTAGAAGCTTGTTGATCACGTCGGGTCCGATATCTTCCCATTTCTGCCTTAATTGTTCAAACTTTTCGGCCTTGTTTCTTGCTGTGAGACCTGCTAAACTTCTAACAAGGTGTTCCCAAAGGTGTTCGATTGGGTTCAGGTCCGGTTACTGAGAAGGCCACGACATCGGGTGAATTCCATTTGCACTGAACCACTCCTTCACCGTCTTCGAAACATGTTTCGGGTCGTTGTCCTGTTGGAAAATCCACGGCGTTTGGAAGGTATTTTTAGCGTATGGAAGCATAACATTGTTCGAAATCTCCTGGTAGCGTTTGGAGTCCATAACTCCTTGAATGTGGTGAATAGGGCCCGTTCCGTGTGCACTTAAGCATCCCCAAACCATAACGTTTCCTCCGCCATGTTTAGTAGTTGGCAGTTGAACCATTCTGTCGTACCTCGCGCCTTTTGGACGTCTAACGTAGTGTGGTCCATCGGATCCAAATAGGTTAAACTTGCTCTCGTCACTGAAAAGCACTTTTTCCAATCGTCTATCGTCCAGCTCAGATGCTCCTTGGCAAACTGAAGTCTAGCTTTCCTATTCTTCTCGCTGATGAAGGCTTTCTTAACGGGGCGTCGTCCTTAGAGTCCAGCACATCTCAGTCGACGTTTTACCGTGCTCACGCTCACATCTAGGCTATGGTGAGTGGCTACGGACTTTTTTATATCGACGGCAGTCAGCGACGGGTTACGCCTCGACATCCTCTGGATGACAGAATCATCTCTAGAGGTCGTAATACGTGGTCTACCTGACTTCGGAGCATCTTCTGCTGTTCAGGAATGTTTCATTCTTCTGACTATGGCAGCAACTGTCGAAATCCCGCATCCGAAAAGCAGTCCTGCCTGTCGATAAGAGACTTTTTTCTGTACGAGTCGAAAAATGGCCTCTCGTACTTCAGCAGGGATATTCTTT